>CM051244.1:8798033-8853033 GCA_027917425.1 Gastrophryne carolinensis | reverse complement strand
TCTTCATCCTTGTGTTTCTGAGAATATATCGGTAGGGTCTGATTTAATGGGACTATCAAAGTGATCTGACCAAGTAAATGATGCCAAGTGATCACAAATATGATGAATAGGGCGGGGGACAGAGTTAAAGCTGACCTAAAGAGTTCTATGATGTGGGGGGGGGGGGCTGCTCTTCTCTTTCTTCATCTTTGTGTTTCCGAGAATATGTCGGTAGGGTCTGATTTAATGGGACTGTCCAAGTGATCTGACCAAGTAAATGATCACAAATATGATAAATAGGGCAGGGGACCAACAAGGATGGGGCCCCCTTGACCTGCTGGGCCCAAGTGCGGTTGCACCCCCTCAAGTAACACCCCTGCACAGCTCGGCCACTCCCCCCCCCCAAGGATGGTCCATGATCTCCTCCCTACTGGCAGCTCTCAGCTAATGCTACAACTAATACAGTATGTGGCATTATTCTGATCCTGTGCCAACGGGGCCCAGCTGTGTGCTGTGCACACTACGAGACCAGACGCGGAACATGGCCTGTAGCTGTACACAGGGCCGGCGTCAGCACTCGGCAAGGCGGGTCTGCTGCCGGGAGCCCCCACCCTCCAGGCGGCCCACTGAGACCGGCAGAGGACTGGGAGGGCACCGCCACAGCTCCTGCCCACACCTCCTCGAATGGCGGAGGTTCCACATAACGGGGGTGTCTCGATTTAGACTCCAGGGGAGGAAGTGCTGGGTTTTGTTCTGCTTTTAGCTGATTTCCTATCCCCGGAGCATCCCAATCTGTGATACCCTCCTGTGTGATACCCCCTGGGATCGCTGGAATACCCACCATGCAAGCAATTCCACCCCTGAGTTTTGGTCCGCTTTACAGGGGCATCTCAATCTGGGATGCCCCCTTTGTGAGAGAACCCCCCTGGTTTGGCCGGTAAATCAAACTTGCAACGCCACAGTGCATTCACCAGTTCTAGGAAGGGGGGGGGGGGTCACACACAGGGGCATCCAAAATCAGGAGGATCTAGATTAGTTTAGACTCCGAGGATTGAAGGGGTTTGGTGCGCTTCAAAGTAGACCAAAACTAGAGTTTTGGTCCAAATAGCATAAGCCTTAGGGGGCATCCAGATATGGGACATCCTTCGGTGATGTGACGCGACTATTCACCACAAAGGGGCCCCTGAGACCATGCCGCCCACATAAACCCTGCCTGTACGTCCCCGGATGACATGGGACCTGCACATGCAGTAGTTATTTTCAGGTTCCAAAAATGTGATCGGTTTACGATTAATGTGAAGTGTGTCTTCATAAATCCCTGTACCCTCCTGGGGCCAGTATGTCTGGGGGGATATCTTTGAAGCTTGCTTTCTGTAATGGCTTCCCGCCGCTCAGGCTTTCCCAGCTTTAGATGTGGACTGAATATGTGGTCTTTGAACCGCTGAGGTTTTCCCTCTGAGGTGAGGGTGCTTTAAAGTGGACCAAAACCCACCGCGATCGGCCCGGGAATCTATAAGATTTCCCGGAACGATCGATTCCCTCCCCCCCGGGGCATCCAAAATCTAGATGCCCCGCCGTGTGAAACCCCCCAGGTCGCCCATACACTCAACATCCAACGGCACATGCGCTAGCCGCATCCCCGCTATACCTCTAGCATTTGTGGCTGGTGCGGGCACGGTCCCTGTTAGAGGGTAGTGGGGGATGTGGCCACCAGCGCCCTCAGAGCGCTCAGAGCGCGCTGATTGGACGAGCGGCCGCGTATGTGCCGTAGGCCCGGGAAGAGGTGAGTTGGCATCGGCGATCTGGGGGGTTTCACACAGTGGGGCACCCCCGATTGGGGAGCCCCGGGGGCAAGAACTAAATCCCAGTATAGCAAAAATCCTGGATTTTCGTCCACTTTAAAACTATTGTTTACTGACCTGAAACGTTATGATTTTCCATCATATTCCTCACAGGGCTTATTTTGGGGGTAGGTCTTACTTTTTAGGGGTAGTCATCCTGCAATACACTAGAAGAGAGAGCCCTGACCTTGCGGACTTACAATCTAAAGACTCCTCTTTAAAGTGGACCAAAACTCTTTGGTGGCCCTGGGAATCTAAGAAACTCCAGGGCCGTCTGATTCCCTCCCTCTGGAGCATCCAGATTTGGGTTGCCCCGCTTTGTGAAACCCCCAGTAAAACCTTACCCGATCCAACGACGCATGCGCGGGCCACTGCTGCACTACGCTATACCTATAGACAGGAGCACAAGGAGCCAAATAGAGCGCCAATGGTCACCATGTGCCACAGGACTGGGGTTGGTACACAACGGCTTCATCCATCTCTCAATGTGGGAGGTGACTTCATCTATCCCTAAATGAGGGTGTGGCTTAATCCAATCCTCAATGAGGGGGCGTGGCTTCATCCATCTCTCAATGAGGGGTGTGGCTTCATCCATTCCTAAATGAGGGGCGTGGCTTCATTTACATATTGTCCCTCTTTGAGGTGTAACATGCAGATCTGCAGCAATAAATGATTAATTTGCCTATTCAAAGTGTTTCTATGGTTTTAATCGTTACAATGCATCTCCTATCCATACCTTAATGAGGGGGCGTGGCTTCACCCATCACCCAATGAGGGGCGTGGCCTAACTTAACAAATGTTCCTCTTTATCACCCTGAAAAGGTTGGTAGCTGTGCTCTAGGGCCGACCGTTGACCCGAATCTGAAGTCAGTATATTTTGGTCGCACGCCTTCGTTTTTTTCTACTCTAGAAGAAAGAAAGCAGAAAAGGACCCGGAAGCGGCATCTGTAAGATGTAAATCGCAGCTATAAAATAAACGCCCCCAGGAGAAGCGCCGCGTCCTTATCTTACGACTTTATTTATTTTCCTGAAACGATGGCGATGAAGAAGTAATTTTTCCCCGACGGTCGTCGCGTTATCGCGAGCTCGAGCTCCGATCACTTAACTGGATAATTAGGCCGTATCAGTAAGAAGGTAGACGGGCGCGATCTGATACTAATCCCTCCCTTTAATACCGGCGCAGGACTAGTCATGTGAGGAGAGACGGCGAGATATTCTAATCCCCCGTCAGAACGCGGCGCACAGGCGCGTCGCATTCTATTTACTTCCGAAAGCTGGTTTTAGATTAAAAAAAAGAATAAATCACTATAAAGTATAACAAATAACACAAAGGAATTGTTATATGTATTACTTTTTATGTAATAATATGTAAAAAAAATGTTAATTTTTTTTATATGTAATTTTTAATTTTTATATTTAATTTTATTATTTTTTTCAATGTATTACTTATTTTTTTTTATGCAAAAAAAATCTATATATATATATATATATATATGTATTTTTTTATATGTAATTTTTAATTTTTATATTTAATTTTATTATTTTTTTATATGTATTACTTATTTTTTTTATTATATTGTTTATATGCAAAAAAATACATATATGTATTTTTTTTTATATGTAATTTTTAATTTTTATATTTAATTTTATTATTTTTTTATATGTATTACTTATTATTACTTATTGCCAGCAGGGGGCAGTTGGGGTGCCCTGGTGCCGATCAGGTTGCCCCGGGGGGAACGACTATGCCTGCCTCTTATATAATAATGATTGCATACTTACCCATATGGATGGATGAAGCCACGCCCCTTCATTGAGGGATGGATGAAGCCACACCCCCTCATTGAGGGATGGATAGGAGATACATTGTAACAGTTACAACAATAGAAACACTTTGAATAGGCAAATAAATCATTTATTGCTGCAGATCTGCATGTTACACCTCAAAGAGGGACAAATGAGAACAACGAGGGACAGGGGGACATGGGCTCAAACAGTTCCCTCCAAATCAGGGAAAATTGGGAGGTATACTTACCCCTTGTGAGCACTTCATTACCTACCGCTGAGATTGTGGAAGATAAAATATGACAGGGATCTGGATCCTCTTGGACAATGCAGGAAACATAACTTTTCATAAACCAGAGGCAAAACTTAAGGATACATCATTTTTTTCCAACAAGCCCAAATTCAACACTTTCGTATCACTGGAAGGTGGCTCCCATTTGTCCCACTGTGTCAGGCCCCAGAGGGACACCCGCCTTCAGGTGAGTCTAAATCTCCTCTTCTGCTTCTGCCTATGGACAAGCACTTGTTTGCCAGAGCGCTGTATACGCCTCACTGGACTCGGTTGCCCCTAGGACTTAGATAGCACAAAGGATGAGGACTTACAGGGTGAAGGTGGATGAACCAGGGACCAGGCTGGGCAGAAGTTGGGCTGAGGTCATGAATGGGAATGAAAGTCCTTCCGATTCAGGTTCCAAAAGGAAATACACAGGAGAATGTTGGAGGGTCAACCTTCTGATTCGGGGGTTTCGAGGGGATACACAGGAGAATGCTGGAGGGTCAACCTTCCGATTCGGGGGTTTCGAGGGGATACACATGAGAATGTTGGAGGGTCAACCTTCTGATTCGGGGGTTTCGAGGGGATACACATGAGAATGTTGGAGGGTCAACCTTCCGATTCGGGGTTTCGAGGGGATACACAGGAGAATGTTGGAGGGTCAACCTTCCGATTCGGGGTTTCGAGGGGATACACAGGAGAATGTTGGAGGGTCAACCTTCCGATTCAGGGTTTCGAGGGGATACACAGGAGAATGTTGGAGGGTCAACCTTCTGATTCGGGGGTTTCGAGGGGATACACAGGAGAATGTTGGAGGGTCAACCTTCTGATTCTGGGTTTCGAGGGGATACACAGGAGAATGTTGGAGGGTCAACCTTCTGATTCGCGGGTTTCGAGGGGATACACAGGAGAATGTTGGAGGATCAACCTTCTGATTCGGGGGTTTCGAGGGGATACACAGGAGAATGTTGGAGGGTCAACCTTCTGATTCGGGGGTTTCGAGGGGATACACAGGAGAATGTTGGAGGGTCAACCTTCTGATTTGGGGGTTTCGAGGGGATACACAGGAGAATGTTGGAGGGTCAACCTTCTGATTCGGGGGTTTCGAGAGGATACACAGGAGAATGTTGGAGGGTCAACCTTCTGATTCTGGAGTTTTGAGGGGATACACAGGAGAATGTTGGAGGGTCAACCTTCCGATTCGGGGGTTTCGAGGGGATACACAGGAGAATGTTGGAGGGTCAACCTTCTGATTCGGTGGTTTCGAGGGGATACACAGGAGAATGTTGGAGGGTCAACCTTCTGATTCGGGGGTTTCGAGGGGATACACAGGAGAATGTTGGAGGGTCAACCTTCTGATTCGGTGGTTTCGAGGGGATACACAGGAGAATGTTGGAGGGTCAACCTTCTGATTCGGGGGTTTTGAGGGGATACACAGGAGAATGTTGGAGGGTCAACCTTCTGATTCGGGGGTTTCGAGGGGATACACAGGAGAATGTTGGAGGGTCAACCTTCTGATTCGGGGTTTCGAGGGGATACACAGGAGAATGTTGGAGGGTCAACCTTCCGATTCAGGGTTTCAGCACAGCTAAAGGTATGGCAGGGGCGCGCAGTCATACTGACAGGCAGAGCACACAGAGAAGGTGAGTAACCAGCATGTGGGGGAGCTGAAACTGGCAAAAAATCTTGGGTAGACAATGGCCTATAGAATTCACAATGTGGCGAACCCCTAAATATCCTGGGAAAATGGGAACCTCTGCCGACATGGGCGGGTGTCATGAAAAATAATAGAACTCGTATCTTGCCGGTATCTGTGAGGGGTTGAACTAGACAACCTGGGGTGGACTCTACCTTTCGTCCCAAATCTGAAGCCCGTCACTACTTCACATACCTCCCAGCTGTTCCTGATTTGCAGGGACTGTCCCTCTTTAGAGTCCCTGACCCTTGTTGTTCTCATTTGTCCCTCTTTCAGGTGTAACATGCAGATCTGCAGCAATAAATGATTCATTTGTCTATTCAAAGTGTTTCTATTGTTGTAACTGTTACAATGTATCTCCTATCCATCCCTTAGTGAGGGGGTGTGGCTTAATATAAACATTGTCCATCTTTCCCACCCTGATAAGTTGTAAGGCTCTGCTATGCTATAGTTGGATGGCGGATGAGTTTGGGTCACCTGAACGGAAACATATTTATTTCCTCATCTCGTTCGCGGTTCTGCACAGCGGCGGGTGCGGTGGGGATTTTTTGCGTATTGCTTAATGCAAACATATTTATTTATCATTATTATTATTATTTTATTATTATTTATTATGATTATTATTATTATTATATATTTATTAATATAAACATATTTATTTTATTTTTTCGTCTGGTTCGTGGTTCCGCACGGTAGCGGCGGGTGCGCGCGGGGATTTTGTGCGTATTGCTGAAGGCAAACATATTTATTTATTTAATTTTAATTATTATTTATTAATATTATTATTTATCATTATTATATATTTATTTATTATTATAAACATATTTATTTTATTTTTACCTCTTGTTTGCAGTTCGCGGCGGCGGCGGGTGCGCGCAGGGATTTTGTTGCGTATTGCTGAATGCAAATGTTAAGCCATTCAGTTACAGGACAGCGCCTCTAGAAAGAAGCTCATGGCATTGTTTCCATGAACGGTGAAGGATTATGGAAATGGCGCCGGCTTCTCAGCGTCGCCGAGAAATTAATATTCACCCGCAGAACGTTCCTGATCCTCCTTCTCATTCTTGTGTTTAAATTTTCTTATTTCATTTCACGTTCGGCTTCGTCGCCCAAGTTCCTCACAACATCTCCAAACCTGCACTTTGTTTGAAGGAGTTCGAGTGGCAGCAGCCAATACCAAATAGTATTTATTAAGAGAAACTCACCTCGTACTTATTTCTTTGTCTTGTTCGACTTAAAGTGGACCAAATATAAGCAAAATCTGCGTCTCCTCGTCAACGCGTTTCGGGCTGTACGCCCTTACTCATGACACGGAGCAGCACTTGTAAACACAGTTTATATACATATATGAAGCAATAAAACAATAAAACAATGATCATTACTCACATTTCCTAGTGGGTGGCGCACACCAAAACCCAGGATTTAGACTATTCTGGGGAACTTTCCCCCGGGGCACAATGTCAATACGTGTCAATACGAAATAGTATTGAAATAAAAGAGCTCACCTCATACTCATCTCTTTGTCTTGTTCAACTTAAAGTGGACCAAAACCCCGGATTTTGACTTTGCTGGGTTTTGGTCTTTCCCCCCCGGGGCACTGCGTCAATACGTGTCAATACAAAATAGAATTTATTAAAAGAAACTCACCTCGTACTCAGCCCTTTGTCTTGTTTGACTTAAAGTGGACCAAAACCCCAGATTTAAACTTACACTACATCAATATGTGTCAATGCAAAATAGAATTTATTAAAAGCAACTCGAGCGTGCTGATCGGACGAGCGACCACGCATGTGCCATAGGATCGGGAAGAGGTGAGTTAAATTTGGCGATCTAGGGGGTTTTCACACAGCGGAGCATCCCCAATCGGGGTGCCCCGGGGGAAAGGACCAAAACCCAGGATAGAAAATCCTGGGTTTTGGTCCACTTTAAAGGAAAGAGAGGGCAGGGTGTGGGGAGTTTTTGAGAACCTCTGCAGACAGTCCAATGTTCCCCTTTAAGCAAATCCTTGCCACTAAACTCTCAGCAGCTTTTTGAATGCCCTGTGTGATGCCGAGACCTAAAGAGATGATTTGCATGGCTCCGCCTACTTCAAAGAATGATGGGTAAATCAAATATTCCTTGTGTTTTTTTTGGAGCTGAGTAATAGGAAAAGCACCACTTTTCATTTACGGGATTTTTTTGCAAATATCCAATAAAGGAAAACAAGTCACTTGTGCCTCAGGCTTGTGCCTTATAAAATATCATCCGTGACCTGTCCAAATACAAAAATGAGTGACACCCCGGGGCCTCCACCACTTGCCCTGCAAAGGAGGCCTCCACTGACCTTTGGGTTAGGGTCTGGTCCAGGAGGCTTTTCAATCTTTGGTCGGCAACAAAGCTATGGGTGGCAGGTGGGGCGCGCCAATGCCACCACAGGGCAGGACGGAGAAGCTAGGGCAGTAAAGCCGCCACTGGATTATTAGGGGGCGCACCGGGTCCTCCACCACCTTTGGGTTACCTTATGGTCCAGGAGGTTTTTCAGTCTTTGACTTGAGATGCTACGGGGCCGGCAACAAAGCTATGGGTGGCAGTTGGGGCCCCACACGTCTGGGCAGCCAAAGCCAGGGCCGGCGTCAGCACCCGGCAAGCTCGGTCAGCTGCCGAGAGCCCCCATCTCCCAGGGGGGCCCACTGACAGCTGGCACAATGTGGTTAACCCTTTTAGTGCCAGCTTTGTGAGTTTCACTAAAAAAAAACAGCTTTAATAGGGGGTTGGAGGGCAAGCAGCCTTTCTTAGTTTTGGCCATGGAATTTATAGACCCCTGACCCGCAATTCTCCACCACAAAGGGGCCCCCTGAGACCATGCCGCCCGAGGGCCCACATAAACCTGGAGCCGGCCCTGGCCAAAGCCACCATAGGGCAGGACGGAGAGTCAGCAACGCTACAGTGATGGGTGCAGAGCTGTCACTGCACATAAGCCACCAAGCACAGCCGCTGGCAGCTCAATGCAGGGAACTGTTTCCTGCTGGAGCAGCCGGGCGACTACAAAGCCCCCGGCCCGAATGACAAAGCAGGAGTTCCCGAGCAGCGCACACCCGCACAAGGGTGGCACAAGGGACTCGATCTGACGTTGGCACAAGGGACTCGATCTGACGTTGGCACAAGGGACTCGATCTGACGTTGGCACAAGGGCGGCACAAGGGACTCGATCTGACGTTGGCACAAGGGACTCGATCTGACGTTGGCACAAGGGACTCGATCTGACATTGGCACAAGGGACCCGATCTGACGTTAGCACAAGGGACTCGATCTGACGTTGGCACAAGGGACTCGATCTGACGTTGGCACAAGGGGGGCACAAAGGACTCGATCTGACGTTGGCACAAGGGCAGCACAAGGGACTCAATCTGACGTTGGCACAAGGGACTCAATTTGACATTGGCACAAGGGGCGGCACAAGGGACTCGATCTAACGTTGGCACAAGGCCGGCACAAGGGACTCGATCTGATGTTGGCACAAGGCCGGCACAAGGGACTCGATCTGACGTTGGCACAAGGGCGGCACAAGGGACTCGATCTGACGTTGGCACAAGGGCGGCACAAGGGACTCGATCTGACGTTGGCACAAGGGGGGCACAAGGGACTCGATCTGACGTTGGCACAAGGGACTCGATCTGACGTTGGCACAAGGGGGGCACAAGGGACTCGATCTGACGTTGGCACAAGGGCGGCACAAGGGACTCGATCTGACGTTGGCACAAGGGCGGCACAAGGGACTCGATCTGACGTTGGCACAAGGGGGGCACAAGGGACTCGATCTGACGTTGTCACAAGGGACTCGATCTGACGTTGGCACAAGGGGGGCACAAGGGACTCGATCTGACGTTGGCACAAGGGCGGCACAAGGGACTCGATCTGACGTTGGCACAAGGGCGGCACAAGGGACTCGATCTGACGTTGGCACAAGGGGGGCACAAGGGGCTCGATCTGATGTTGTCACAAGGGCGGCACAAGGGACTCGATCTGACATTGGCACAAGGGCGGCACAAGGGACTCGATCTGACGTTGGCACAAGGGGGGCACAAGGGACTCTATCTGACGTTGGCACAAGGGCGGCACAAGGGACTCGATCTGACGTTGGCACAAGGGGGGCACAAGGGACTCGATCTGACGTTGCCACAAGGGGGCACAAGGGACTCGATCTGACGTTGGCACAAGGGGGGCACAAGGGACTCGATCTGACGTTGGCACAAGGGGGGCACAAGGGACTCGATCTGATGTTGGCACAAGGGCGGCACAAGGGACTCGATCTGACGTTGGCACAAGGGGGGCACAAAGGACTCGATCTGACGTTGGCACAAGGGCGGCACAAGGGACTCGATCTGACGTTGGCACAAGGGACTCGATCTGACGTTAGCACAAGGGGGGCACAAAGGACTCGATCTGACGTTGGCACAAGGGCGGCACAAGGGACTCGATCTGATGTTGGCACAAGGGCAGCACAAGGGACTCAATCTGACGTTGGCACAAGGGACTCTATTTAACATTGGCACAAGGGGCGGCACAAGGGACTCGATCTGACGTTGGCACAAGGCTGGCACAAGGGACTCGATCTAACGTTGGCACAAGGGGGGCACAAGGGACTCGATCTGATGTTGGCACAAGGCCGGCACAAGGGACTCGATCTAACGTTGGCACAAGGCCGGCACAAGGGACTCGATCTGATGTTGGCACAAGGCCGGCACAAGGGACTCGATCTGACGTTGGCACAAGGGGGGGCACAAGGGACTCGATCTGACGTTGGCACAAGGGCGGCACAAGGGACTCGATCTGACGTTGGCACAAGGGGGGCACAAGGGACTCGATCTGACGTTGGCACAAGGGACTCGATCTGACGTTGGCACAAGGGGGGCACAAGGGACTCGATCTGACATTGGCACAAGGGCGGCACAAGGGACTCGATCTGACGTTGGCACAAGGGCGGCACAATGGACTCGATCTGACGTTGGCACAAGGGCGGCACAAGGGACTCGATCTGACGTTGGCACAAGGGCGGCACAAGGGACTCGATCTGACGTTGGCACAAGGGAGGCACAAGGGACTCGATCTGACGTTGGCACAAGGGGGGGCACAAGGGACTCGATCTGACGTTGGCACAAGGGCGGCACAAGGGACTCGATCTGACGTTGGCACAAGGGGGGCACAAGGGACTCGATCTGACGTTGGCACAAGGGACTCAATCTGACGTTGGCACAAGGGGGGCACAAGGGACTCGATCTGACGTTGGCACAAGGGCGGCACAAGGGGCTCGATCTGATGTTGTCACAAGGGCGGCACAAGGGACTCGATCTGACGTTGGCACAAGGGCGGCACAAGGGCGGCACAAGGGACTCGATCTGACGTTGGCACAAGGCCAGCACAAGGGACTCAATCTGACGTTGGCACAAGGGCGGCACAAGGGACTCGATCTGACGTTGGCACAAGGGGGGCACAAGGGACTCGATCTGACGTTGGCACAAGGGGGGCACAAGGGGCTCGATCTGACGTTGGCACAAGGGGGGCACAAGGGACTCGATCTGACGTTGGCACAAGGGGGGCACAAGGGACTCGATCTGACGTTGGCACAAGTGACTCGATCTGACGTTGGCACAAGGGGCTCGATCTGATGTTGGCACAAGGGCGGCACAATGGACTCGATCTGACGTTGGCACAAGGGCGGCACAAGGGATTCGATCTGACGTTGGCACAAGGGCGGCACAAGGGACTCGATCTGACGTTGGCACAAGGGGGGCACAAGGGACTCGATCTGACGTTGGCACAAGGGGGGGCACAAGGGACTCGATCTGACGTTGGCACAAGGGCGGCACAAGGGACTCGATCTGACGTTGGCACAAGGGGGGCACAAGGGACTCGATCTGACATTGGCACAAGGGACTCGATCTGACGTTGGCACAAGGGGGGCACAAGGGACTCGATCTGACGTTGGCACAAGGACGGCACAAGGGACTCGATCTGACGTTGGCACAAGGCCAGCACAAGGGACTCAATCTGACGTTGGCACAAGGGCGGCACAAGGGACTCGATCTGACGTTGGCACAAGGGGGGCACAAGGGACTCGATCTGACGTTGGCACAAGGGGGGCACAAGGGGCTCGATCTGACGTTGGCACAAGGGGGGCACAAGGGACTCGATCTGACGTTGGCACAAGGGGGGCACAAGGGACTCGATCTGACGTTGGCACAAGTGACTCGATCTGACGTTGGCACAAGGGGCTTGATCTGATGTTGGCACAAGGGCGGCACAATGGACTCGATCTGACGTTGGCACAAGGGCGGCACAAGGGATTCGATCTGACGTTGGCACAAGGGCGGCACAAGGGACTCGATCTGACGTTGGCACAAGGGGGGCACAAGGGACTCGATCTGACGTTGGCACAAGGGGGGGCACAAGGGACTCGATCTGACGTTGGCACAAGGGCGGCACAAGGGACTCGATCTGACGTTGGCACAAGGGGGGCACAAGGGACTCGATCTGACATTGGCACAAGGGACTCGATCTGACGTTGGCACAAGGGGGGCACAAGGGGGGCACAAGGGACTCGATCTGACGTTGGCACAAGGGCGGCACAAGGGACTCGATCTGACGTTGGCACAAGGGGGGCACAAGGGGCTCGATCTGATGTTGTCACAAGGGCGGCACAAGGGACTCGATCTGACGTTGGCACAAGGGGGGCACAAGGGACTCGATCTGACGTTGGCACAAGGCCAGCACAAGGGACTCGATCTGACGTTGGCACAAGGGCGGCACAAGGGACTCGATCTGACGTTGGCACAAGGGGGGCACAAGGGACTCGATCTGACGTTGGCACAAGGGGGGCACAAGGGGCTCGATCTGACGTTGGCACAAGGGGGGCACAAGGGACTCGATCTGACGTTGGCACAAGGGGGGCACAAGGGACTCGATCTGACGTTGGCACAAGGGCGGCACAAGGGACTCGATCTGACGTTGGCACAAGGGGGGCACAAGGGACTCGATCTGACGTTGGCACAAGGGGGGCACAAGGGGCTCGATCTGACGTTGGCACAAGGGGGGCACAAGGGACTCGATCTGACGTTGGCACAAGGGGGGCACAAGGGACTCGATCTGACGTTGGCACAAGGGGGGCACAAGTGACTCGATCTGACGTTGGCACAAGGGGCTCGATCTGATGTTGGCACAAGGGCGGCACAAGGGACCCAATCTGACATTCCAGTAAGTGGGCGGGTGCCAGACAACCACCAATCAATTACTTGGCTGGACTATTATTTTATAAGATTTTGTGCCCAGGGGCCTCCACCGCACTTACTCCGGGTAGTGATACCCGACATGGCACCTGCCAGCATTTGACCCAGATCTTGCCAGTATCCAGAATGGGGCAAATCATCGAGATTCAGGTGGAATCGGCACGAATGCGAAGCCCGTCACTACTCATGCCAAGCATGCATACCTCCCAATTGTCCCTGATTTGGAAGGACTGTCCCTCTTTGGAGTCCATGTCCCCCCTCATTTGCCTATTCAAAGTGTTTCTATTATTCTCAATGAGGGGGTGTGGCTTCACCCATCCCTCAATGAGGGGCGTGGCTTCATACATCCCTCAACGAGGGGACGTGGCTTAATTTACATATTGTCCCTTTTTGAGGTGTAACATGCAGATCTGCAGCAATAAATGATTCATTTGCCTATTCAAAGTGTTTCTATTGTTGTAACTGTTACAATGTATCTCCTATACATCCCTCAATTAGGGTGTGTGGCTTCATCCATCCCTCAATGAGGGGGTGTGGCTTCACCCATCCCTCAATGAGGGGGTGTGGCTTCACCCATCCCTCGATGGTGGGGCATGGCTTAATTTACATATTGTCCCTCTTTGAGGTGTAACATGCAGATCTGCAGCAATTAATGATTCATTTGCATATTAAATGTGTCTCTATTGTTGTAACTGTTACAATGTATCTCCTATACATCCCTCAATGAGGGGGTGTGGCTTCATCCATCCCTCAATGAGGGGGCGTGGCTTCATCCATCCCTCAATGAGGGGGTGTGGCTTCATCCATCCCTCGATGGTGGGGCATGGCTTAATTTACATATTGTCCCTCTTTGAGATGTAACATGCAGATCTGCAGCAATAAATGATTCATTTGCATATTAAATGTGTCTCTATTGTTGTAACTGTTACAATGTATCTCCTATACATCCCTCAATGAGCGGGTGTGGCTTCATCCATCCCTCAATGAGGGGGCGTGGCTTCATCCATCCCTCAATGAGGGGGTGTGGCTTCATCCATCCCTCGATGGTGGGGTATGGCTTAATTTACATATTGTCCCTCTTTGAGGTGTAACATGCAGATCTGCAGCAATAAATGATTGATTTGCCTATTCAAAGTGTTTCTATTGTTGTAACTGTTACAATGTATCTCCTATCCACCTCTCAATGAGGGGGCGTGGCCTAACATAACAAATGTCCCTCTTTCCTACCCTAAAAAGTTGCTAGGTATGAGCATGGGCCTCACCAAACCATTAATAAGTCGCCCTTTAGCGCTTTACAGTGTAACTCTGGGATGCGCCATTTCTAATTCGCGGAAGTCGCCCCCTTTAGCGCGATATAGTGTAACTCTGGGCTCGGCCATTTCTAATTCGCGTAAGTCGCCCTTTAGCGCTATATAGTGTAACTCTGGCCTCGGCCATTTCTAATTCGCGGAAGTCGCCCCCTTTAGCGCGATATAGTGTAACTCTGGGCTCGGCCATTTCTAATTTGCGGAAGTCTCCCCTGTTAGCGCGATATAGTGTAACTCTGGGCTCGGCCATTTCTAATTCGTGGAAGTCGCCGTCTTTAGCGCGATATAGTGTAACTCTGGGCTCGGCCATTTCTAATTCGCGGAAGTTGCCCTCTTTAGCGCGATATAGTGTAACTCTGGGCTCGGCCAATTCTAATTCGCGGAAGTCGCCCTTTAGCGCTATAGTGTAACTCTGGGCTCGGCCATTTCTAATTCGTGGAAGTTGCCGTCTTTAGCGCGATATAGTGTAACTCTGGGCTCGGCCAATTCTAATTCGCGGAAGTCGCCCTTTAGCGCTATATAGTGTAACTCTGGCCTCGGCCATTTCTAATTCGCGGAAGTCGCCCCCTTTAGCGCTATAGTGTAACTCTGGGCTCGGCCATTTCTAATTCGCGGAAGTCGCCCCCTTTAGCGCTATAGTGTAACTCTGGGCTCGGCCATTTCTAATTCGCGGAAGTCGCCCCCTTTAGCGCTATAGTGTAACTCTGGGCTCGGCCATTTCTAATTCGCGGAAGTCGCCCCTTTAGCGCTATAGTGTAACTCTGGGCTCAGCCATTTCTAATTCGCGGAAGTCGCCCCCTTTAGCGCTATAGTGTAACTCTGGGCTCCGCCATTTCTAATTCGCGGAAGTCGCCCCCTTTAGCGCTATAGTGTAACTCTGGGCTCCGCCATTTCTAATTCGCGGAAGTCGCCCCCTTTAGCGCTATACAGTGTAACTCGGCTCGGCCATTTCTAATTCGCGGAAGTCGCCCCCTTTAGCGCTATAGTGTAACTCTGGGCTCAGCCATTTCTAATTCGCGGAAGTCGCCCCCTTTAGCGCTATAGTGTAACTCTGGGCTCGGCCATTTCTAATTCGCAGATGTCGCCTCCTTTAGCGTTATATAGTGTAACTCTGGGCTCCGCCATTTCTAATTCGCGGATGTCGCCTCCTTTAGCGCTATATAGTGTAACTCTGGGCTCCGCCATTTCTAATTCGCGGAAATCGCCCCCTTTAGCGCTATAGTGTAACTCTGGCCTCGGCCATTTCTAATTCGCGGATGTCGCCTCCTTTAGCGCGATATAGTGTAACTCTGGGCTCCGCCATTTCTAATTCGCGGAAGACGATCGGATTTATCCGCTAACAATAAGTTGTGAATTTCAGCTTCAGATACTTCCCGTCATTTGCATAAACAAAATGACACTGCTCGGCATTTGCTATTCAGGATCCTTGTTGTTGCCTTTGTTCATTAGAACCAATTTTCCGCTTCACTGAGCTGAGTTGCGGGAGCGCGATGGAAGCCTCCGATATTCCGGAAGGTTTTTTGTGCTGAAGAAACAGTGGTCCGGTCTGGTTATGATACAAAGGGGGGGGGGGGGGGGGTTACAAAGCTTTTTTGGACTAAGGGGGCACGCGGTCTGATTGTTCCACTTCAAGGGGCCGCGATGAAATGTAAGCTGCGAAAACGCAAAACGTTTACTGGAGGCAAGCTTTAAGCTTAAAGTGGAGCAAAACCCAGGATTTTGACTAACCTGGGTTTTGGTGTTTTCCCCGCCTTGATCGGGAATACCCCACTGTGTGAAACCCCCCAGGTCACCCCATACACTTACCTTGCATCGTGGTCCAACAGCGCATGCGTGAGCCGCATCCCCACTATCCCTCTAGCAGGACACGTGCCCGCACCAGGCATTTGTGCACGCTCTCTGTTAGAGGGAAGCGGGGGATGCGCCCGCCAGCATGGTCAGAGCTGCTGGCCTAATACAACATGACATCCGCAGCTCCGAGCGCGCTGATTGGACGAGCGGCCACACATGCCCCGTAGGACCGGGAAAAGTTGAGTTGGCTTCAGCGACCTAAGGGGTTTTGTTCCTTTTTAAAGCAGAGTTTTGTTTCATGGGATGCCCCGCTGTGTGAATTCTCACCCGACTTAACTCACCTTTCCACCACTCCCACTGCACATGTGCGGGCTTTCATCCGACCATCCATGCATACTGATGTCGTTATGGACCGAGCTTCGGTATAGGGAGCGTTGGCAGCCGCATCCCCGCTTTCCCTCCGGAGTGCGCACGCTCCTGTGCCCTGAATGGCTCTGCATGGGATCGGCTTCTCTGCTGGTACGGCGTCTGCGATCACAGCGAAGGACCAGCGTAAAGGTTAGGGGCATCCCGAATCGCAAATAGTGGCTAGGGCAGCACGGACCCTGAATAGGGCCCTGATCACATGGGTATCTCTAGACACACCCAACACACACAGCAAACCCATAGCACATGTGTGTCACCTACCTCTACGGAGAAGGTCATTGGTGCCTCGCCTCCTGCTTTGGGAATGAGCGACGCGCTTCCCTCTAGTGGGCAGCTGCTTGCACTGCAGGCAAAACAAGCTCAGCTCTCCAACTCCAACTTAGGGTTGCTGGGGACTGCAGGTTGTGCGTCTACGCGGTAGCGGATCTCGCACCAAAGCAGCTAACCTTGTGTGAACCGGGGACACATATGGCCTCACGTGGTCAGCCATAACCTTGTGGTTAAGGAGTCTTGTGACCGGAGGGTGGCAGGTTCCCAGCCAGGGAATGAGTGCTCTTGCGCAAGGCACCTGATCCCGCCCCAACCGCTCCCCTTTGTGGTTAGGCAGCCCCGGCATCTTCAAGGGACCCCACTCAGGTTCAGACTGGGCTGTGGCATATATGCGTCTAAGAAATATGTAATACCTGAATGTGGGAGATCTCTGTGCCCGGGGCAAGTTCCAGCACTCGGCGTACCAGGGCGAGTTCCGGGGGCCCCTGCATCTTCAGGGGGCCCCACTCAGGTTTGGACTGAGCTGTGGCATATATATGTCTAAGAAATATGTAATACCTGAATGTGGGAGATCTCTGTGCCCGGGGCAAGTTCCAGCACTCGGTGTACCAGGGCAAGTGCCAGGGGCCCCGGCATCTTCAGGGGGCCCCACTCAGGTTCAGACTGGGCTGTGGCATATATACGTCTAAGAAATATGTAATACCAGAATGTGGGAGATCTCTGTGCCCGGGGCAAGTTCCAGCACTCGGCGTACCAGGGCAAGTGCCAGGGGCCCCGGCATCTTCAGGGGGCCCCACTCAGGTTCAGACTGAGCTGTGGCATATATACGTCTAAGAAATATGTAATACCAGAATGTGGGAGATCTCTGTGCCCGGGGCAAGTTCCAGCACTCGGCACACCAGGGCCAGTGCCAGGGACCCCGGCATCTTCAGGGGGCCCCAACCCAGAGACCTTCTCTGTCAAGGCCTAGAGAATGATCAACGGCATTGGAGAAGCCAAGAGGACCATTGGGGACAGTCCTCACCTGACCACCACCAGCCTATTGAGTTTGCCTGAAGGGATTCGCCATGATTGATGGAGGCCCATAAATGGTGGAGGCCCTGGGGCCAGAGTCCCTTGTGACCAGTGCTTAATAATGCCCTGCAAGCTTTGTTTAAAATTGCATCATCTCTCCAGCTGCTTGCATTGCCGAGGCCGGTTTATGATGCGCACTGTTAGCCCAGAAGTGTAGACTCTGAGAGCACTAAGGCCTTGCTAAATGGTGGCACTTTTGCCCAGTGCTTAATAAGGCCCTGCATTCAGTTGCCTGTCCCACCTGACCACCAACAGCCTTTTGGGTGTGCTTGAAGGGATCCCGCATAAGTGAAGAAGGCCCCTAAATGTTGAAGGCCCTGGGGCCAGAGCCCCTTGTGCCCAGTGCTTAATAAAGCCCTGCAATCCTTACTTAAAATTGCCCAGGCCTTCTACTTCTGCATTCCGTTTCCTGTCCCCCTGACAATCAACAGCCTAGGGCTGGAGTCCATTGTGCCCAGTGCTTAATAATGCCCTGCAATTCTTACTTAAGACTACCAAATACTTCCACTTCTGTATTCAGTTGCCTGCCCCCCCCCTCCCCCCCCGACCACCAACTGCCTATTGGGTGTGCTTGAAGAAATCTCACATAAGTGAGGGAGGCCCCTAAATGGTGGAGGACCTAGGACTGGAGCCCCTTGTGCCCCGTGCTTAATAATGCCCTGCAATATTTACTTAAAATGACTTTAGCTCTCCAGCTGCATTGCCGAGGCTGGTTTATGATGCGCGCTGGTAACCTAGAGGTGTAGAACAGACTCAGAGAGCACTAAGGCCCTGCTAAACGGTGAAGGCCCAGGGTCAAGAGCCCCTTTTGCCCAGTGCTTAATAAGGCCCAGTGCTTAATATGGCCCAGTGCTTAATACGGATCAGTGCTTAATAAGGCCCAGTGCTTAATAAGGATCAGTGCTTAATATGGCCCAGTGCTTAATAAGGATCAGTGCTTAATATGGCCCAGTGCTTAATATGGCCCAGTGCTTAATACGGATCAGTGCTTAATAAGGCCCAGTGCTTAATATGGCCCAGTGCTTAATACGGATCAGTGCTTAATAAGGCCCAGTGCTTAATATGGCCCAGTGCTTAATAAGGCCCAGTGCTTAATATAGCCCAGTGCTTAATAAGGCCCAGTGCTTAATATGGCCCAGTGCTTAATACGGATCAGTGCTTAATAAGGCCCAGTGCTTAATAAGGATCAGTGCTTAATAAGGCCCAGTGCTTAATATGGCCCAGTGCTTAATAAGGATCAGTGCTTAATAAGGCCCAGTGCTTAATATGGCCCAGTGCTTAATACGGATCAGTGCTTAATAAGGCCCAGTGCTTAATAAGGCCCAGTGCTTAATACGGATCAGTGCTTAATACGGATCAGTGCTTAATAAGGCCCAGTGCTTAATAAGGCCCAGTGCTTAATACGGATCAGTGCTTAATAAGGCCCAGTGCTTAATAAGGATCAGTGCTTAATAAGGCCCAGTGCTTAATAAGGATCAGTGCTTAATATGGCCCAGTGCTTAATATGGCCCAGTGCTTAATATGGCCCAGTGCTTAATACGGATCAGTGCTTAATAAGGCCCAGTGCTTAATACGGATCAGTGCTTAATAAGGCCCAGTGCTTAATATGGCCCAGTGCTTAATACGGATCAGTGCTTAATAAGGCCCAGTGCTTAATATGGCCCAGTGCTTAATAAGGCCCAGTGCTTAATATAGCCCAGTGCTTAATACGGATCAGTGCTTAATAAGGCCCAGTGCTTAATATGGCCCAGTGCTTAATACGGATCAGTGCTTAATAAGGCCCAGTGCTTAATAAGGCCCAGTGCTTAATACGGATCAGTGCTTAATAAGGCCCAGTGCTTAATATGGCCCAGTGCTTAATACGGATCAGTGCTTAATAAGGCCCAGTGCTTAATATAGCCCAGTGCTTAATACGGATCAGTGCTTAATAAGGCCCAGTGCTTAATATGGCCCAGTGCTTAATACGGATCAGTGCTTAATAAGGCCCAGTGCTTAATATGGCCCAGTGCTTAATAAGGCCCAGTGCTTAATATAGCCCAGTGCTTAATATGGCCCAGTGCTTAATACGGATCAGTGCTTAATAAGGCCCAGTGCTTAATATGGCCCAGTGCTTAATACGGATCAGTGCTTAATAAGGCCCAGTGCTTAATATGGCCCAGTGCTTAATAAGGCCCAGTGCTTAATATGGCCCAGTGCTTAATAAGGCCCAGTGCTTAATATGGCCCAGTGCTTAATAAGGCCCGGTGCTTAATAAGGCCCGGTGCTTAATATGGCCCAGTGCTTAATATGGCCCAGTGCTTAATATGGCCCAGTGCTTAATACGGATCAGTGCTTAATAAGGCACAGTGCTTAATATGGCCCAGTGCTTAATAAGGATCAGTGCTTAATAAGGCTCAGTGCTTAATATGGCCCAGTGCTTAATACGGATCAGTGCTTAATAAGGCACAGTGCTTAATATGGCCCAGTGCTTAATAAGGATCAGTGCTTAATAAGGCTCAATGCTTAATATGGCCCAGTGCTTAATACGGATCAGTGCTTAATAAGGCACAGTGCTTAATAAGGCCCGGTGCTTAATAAGGCCCGGTGCTTAATAAGGCCCGGTGCTTAATATGGCCCAGTGCTTAATATGGCCCAGTGCTTAATATGGCCAGTGCTTAATATGGCCCAGTGCTTAATACGGATCAGTGCTTAATAAGGCCCAGTGCTTAATATGGCCCAGTGCTTAATAAGGATCAGTGCTTAATATGGCCCAGTGCTTAATAAGGCCCAGTGCTTAATAAGGATCAGTGCTTAATATGGCCCAGTGCTTAATACGGATCAGTGCTTAATAAGGCCCAGTGCTTAATAAGGCCCAGTGCTTAATATGGCCCAGTGCTTAATATGGCCCAGTGCTTAATAAGGCCCAGTGCTTAATATGGCCAAGTGCTTAATACGGATCAGTGCTTAATATGGCCCAGTGCTTAATATGGCCCAGTGCTAAATACGGATCAGTGCTTAATATGGCCCAGTGCTTAATATGGCCCAGTGCTTAATAAGGCCCAGTGCTTAATATGGCCCAGTGCTTAATAAGGATCAGTGCTTAATATGGCCCAGTGCTTAATATGGCCCAGTGCTTAATATGGCCCAGTGCTTAATAAGGCCCAGTGCTTAATAAGGATCAGTGCTTAATATGGCCCAGTGCTTAATATGGCCCAGTGCTTAATACGGATCAGTGCTTAATAAGGCACAGTGCTTAATACGGATCAGTGCTTAATACGGATCAGTGCTTAATAAGGCCCAGTGCTTAATATGGCCCAGTGCTTAATAAGGCCCAGTGCTTAATATGGCCCAGTGCTTAATAAGGCCCGGTGCTTAATAAGGCCCGGTGCTTAATATGGCCCAGTGCTTAATACGGATCAGTGCTTAATAAGGCCCAGTGCTTAATATGGCCCTGCATTCAGTTGCTTGTCTCCTCTGACCACCAACAGCCGGGTGTGAGGGAGGCCCCTAAATGGTGGAGGTCTTGGGACCACAGCCCCTTGTCCCCAGTGCTTAATAATGCCCTGCAATCCTTACTTAGAATTGCCTAGACCATCCACCTTTGCATTCTTTTGTCTGCCCCACCTGACCACCAACAGCCTATCGGTGTGCTTGAAGGGATCCCATATAAGTGAAGGAGGCCCCTAAAGAGTGGAGCCCTTTGTGCCCAGTGCTTAATAATGCCCTGCAAGATTTCTTTAAAATTACATTATCTCTCCAACTGCTTGCTTTCCTGAGGCTGGTTTATGATGCGCACTGTTAACCTAAAAGTGGAGGCCCAGGGGCCGGAGCCACTGTGCTTAGTAGGGCAGAGTGCTTAATATGGGCCAGTGCTTAATAAGGCCCAGTTTTTATTAAAGGCCCAGTGCTTAATAAGGCCCAGTGCTTAATAAGGCCCTGCTTTCAGTTGCCTCTCTCCCCTGACCACCAACAGCCTATCGGGTGTGCTTGAAGGGATCCCACATAAGTGAGGGAGGCCCCTAAATGGTGTTTACCCTGGGTCCAGAGGCCCTTGTGCCCAGTGCTTAATTCAACCCCTTAACTTTACAGTCTCCGGCTGTTTGGATTGCCGAGGCCAGTTCGCGGTGCGTCCCCTTTTTTTACCCCGGCCCGCCGCGTCTCTACAGGCCAATAAAGCGGACCCTTCATAAATTATTACAATCAAACTTGGCAAGCCCGGGTCGATCTTTGCGCCATTTAAAAGGCCAAGCACCACCTAACGACTGCACCTAACTTCACCTAACGAGTCTCCGTCCTCTACCCCCGCGATAAATCATAAAGCCTTTTCAATTAGTCTCCGCCATCGCTTACATCTGTCTGGAATAATTAGAGGGAGCCATTGACATTCGGAGAGAAGAGGCCGCGGCCACTCCGATAATTATCTCTCCGTAGCTCGCTTTTCTTGTGCTCCCACCAGGTCAGGGAGGCGCGCGGAGGACGCGCGGGAGGTAGAGGGAGCGTTAATGAGCTCTCATCGCGGATGTTAAAAAGCTTGTATTGATCTGTTTGTCCACCGAGGAGACATTTAAGCCGAGGCCGAGGCAGAGATTGCGATCACACGCGCCTTTCATCCAACCTTTCTCTCTCTTTCTCGAACCTCAGTCTCTCGCCTGATCTCAGCGGTAAGTGCGCTTCCGGAGGTCAATTCTCTTAAACTCGGAGAACATGAAAACACGCGAAGGTCTGCCGGCGGGATTCGGGGGCTTCTCGGAAAAACTCGACTTCTCCGCGAGCAGCAGGTCGTTCATCAAAGGCGCTCGGGAGGCACCTTGTTATCGGAGCGGCTGCGATCGTTTTGTACCTGTTCTGCGTCTGTTCTCCCGGCTTTGGGGCCCGCGGAGCTGGCTGCGGCTCCTTCTTTATTTTTTTCTTTTTCCATTCAATAGTATTAATATTTTACACGTTTTTGGCCTCGACTCAGAAAACTTTCTGGAAAATGTTGCACAGAAAGAAGGAACGTTACAGGCAGGATTTATACCTAAACCTTTACATAGCTCCAACTGTTCAGGGTGGGAAATTGAGCCATGCCCCCTCAATGATTGGTGGATGAAGCCACGCCCCCTCGTTGAGGATGGATGAAGCCACGCCCCCTAATTGATAGATGGGTGAAGTCACGCCCCCTCATTGATAGATGGATGAAGTCACGCCCCCTCATTGAGGGATGCATAGGCACTTTGAATCGTTTTGTACCTGTTCTGCATCTGTTCTCCCGGTTTTGGGGCCCGCGGAGCTGGAAACGGCTCCTTCTTTTTTTTTTTCTTTTTCTTTTTCCATTCAATAGTATTAATATTTTACAAGTTTTTGGCCTTGACTTCGAAAATGTTCCAGAAAATGTTGCACAGAGATGAGGAACTTATACAAGTAAAAGACGTTACAAGCAGGATTTATAGCTAAACCTTTACAAAGCTCCAACTGTTCACGGTGGGAAATTTAACCATGCCCCCTCAATGATTGGTGGTCGAAGCCAAGCCCCCAAATTGAGGATAAATGAAGCCACACCCCTGTTTGGGGAAGGATGAAGCCACGCCCCCTCATTGAGGGATGCATAGGCACTTTGAATCGTTTTGTATCTGTTCTGCGTCTGTTCTCCCGGCTTTGGGGGCCCAAAAACTTTCCGAAAAAGGTTGCACAGAAATGAGGAACTTGTACGAGTAAAAGACGTTACAAGCAGGATTTATAGCTAAACCTTTACATAGCTCCAACTGGGGGGGTGGGAAATTGAGCCATGTCCCCTCAATGATTGGTGGATGAAGCCACGGCCCCTCGTTGAGGGATGGATGAAGCCACACCCCCTCATTGATTGATGGATAGGAGTTACAACAATAGAAACACTTTGAATAGGCAAATGAATCATTCATTGCTGCAGATCTGCATGTTACACCTCAAAGAGGGACAATATGTAAATTAAGCCACGCTCCCTCATTGAGTGATGGATAAAGCCACGTCCCCTCATTGTGTGATGGATGACGCCACGGCCGCTCATTGAGGGATGGATGACGCCACGGCCGCTCATTGAGGGATGGATGAAGCCACGGCCGCTCATTGAGGGATGGATGAAGCCACGCCCCCACATTGAGGGATGGATTAAGCCACACCCCCTCATTGAGGGATGGATAGGAGATACATTGTAACAGTTACAACAATAGAAACACTTTGAATAGGCAAATTAATCATTTATTGCTGATATATGCATCTTACACCTCAAACAGGACAATATGTAAATTAAGCCACGCCCATCATTGAGGGAAGGATGAAGTCACGCCCCCTCATTGAGGGATGGATGAACCTACGTCCCTCATTGAGGGTTGAATTAAGCCACGCCCCCTCATTGAGGGATAGATAGTAGATAGGATGTAACAGTTACAACAATAGAAACACTTTAATAGGCAAATGAATAATTTATTACTGCAGATCTGAGGTCTTTTTCTTTTGGGGAAAACCCCACTTTTTTAAACCCCCACGACCGTCTGATCCCCTTACCTCCTACCAGAGCCCCCACTGCATCTCTGCTCATAACATGCATAGCAATCTGTATGTACAGGGGGGAACCATACAAGATAGGCTCTTATTCAGGGTGAGGGTCCGAATTAATGTGGGCAATCTGTATGTACAGGGGGGAAACATACAAGAAAGGCTCTTAGACAGGGTGAGGGTCCGGATTAATGTGAGCAATATGTATGTACAGGTGGGGGGGAAACATACAAGATAGGCTCTTATTCAGGGTTAAAGTCCGGATTAATGTGGGCAATCTGTATTCACAGAGTGTGGGAAACATATAAGATAGGCTCCTATTCAGGGTGAAGGTCCACTTTAAAAGGCGTAAAGGATGCCAGCTCATGGTGAAGATAGAAGGAACACAAGGGTTTACTATGGCCAAGGTACATGGGTGATCCGTCCGTAGGTGCGTCTACTCATGAGAATGGGACCGAACAATAGTCAAACACTAGCTGAAGGTTAACCCGGGTGGTAACGTGGTATCCAAAGGGATCAGATGAAGTCCAAGGTCGGGCAGGCAAAAGGTAGATTCGGGCAGCAAGCTGGGATGGTCAATCAAAGCCGGGTCAATCACAAATATAGCACAAACAAAGTAACACTAGTACTAGCTATAACGGGCAATGAGGTCGGGGCTAAACTTTATTTAAAGGGTGACTGGCCAATGGGAGCACTGAGGGGAGCGTGTGACTGGTGCAACTATAACCCTGGATAAGGATAGAATCTATGCATTCTGTTGATCGTTAGAAGACCACCTCGCCAAATCTTAGAGGCCGCGACACCAAAGCCAATCATTTCTCACCGACAACATCCCAAACCTTTCGCTCGACGTGTAAAGTACAAACGAGCAAACAAACAGCCGCTGCATTATATATGAGCTTGGGTTTCGGAAACCGGAAGAACCTCCCGCGGGATTCAGCGGTAGTCATGACTTTTGTACAAATAAGTAATGACGCTCCGAGCCTGATTCATGGGTATTATTAAGATCCCTGTTCTCATTCTGTCATCAATTAATTAAGTCGCCAGTTAAAAAAAGCCATAGCGGTTTTCCACATTAACCAACCAAATGTTTTGTGCCATGATGGGGGAGGGAGGGTGGGGTAGGAACGTATTTAGAAGGCCAATATGGATTTATTAGGGGAGCAACATCTAAACAAGATAACCCACAACCTTCGGAGATGGTATTTTTGTAGTTCTCTGTAGAAGAACGTGACGATGAGACGTTATCTGTCTCTATTCTGTTCAGGTGCAGTTCTACAAAATACTTTGCAAAATTCATGAATACGAACCCCATTAATGTGTATGGGGAGGGGGCAAGGAACATATTTACAAGGTCTCTATGGATTTTTTAGGAGAACAACATCTAAAGAAGATAACCTACGACCATCGGAGCCTGTATTTTTATGGTTCTCTGTAGAAGAGATGAACCAATTCTGCCTCTACTTTGTAAAATTTGGGTTGAGGGTCTCTACATATGAATCCCATTAAAGTCTATGGGAGAGGGTAGGAACACATTACATATTAGGAACATATTACAAGGTCTCTATCGATTTTTTAGGAGAACAATATCTAAAGAAGATAACCTACAACAATCAGAACCTTTATTTTTATGGTTTCCGGTAGAAGAATTAGCTATATCTGCGTCTAGTTTGCAAAATTGGAATTTCAGACCTCTGAATACAAATCCTATTAAAGTCCATGGAAGGGGGTAGGAACATATTTTCCAGGCCACTATGGTTTTATAGGAAGAGCAACATCAAAAAAAGACAACCTACGACAATCAGAACCTGTATATTTATGGTTCTCTGTAGAAGAAAGCGACTAATGATGAGCCGTACCTGCCTCTGGTTTGCGAAATTCGGGTTTTGGGCCTCTGAATACAAATCTTATTAAAGTCTATGAGGGGAGAGGAACATATCTCCCAGACCACTATGGATATATCAGGGAAGCAACATCTAAACAAAATAACTTACAACATTCATAGCCTGTATTTTTATATTACTGTATTTTCTCTGTAGAAGAACGTGACTAAGTGATGAGCAGATTCTGCCTCTAGTTTGCAAAATTCGGGGTTTCGGCCCTATAAATATGATTGCCTCAATCTCTGAATACGAACCCCTGTCACGCTCCCGGAACCACAATTTACCACTTGGACAACTCCGGCTCCCTTGGTAAGGACCTCAACCCCCAATCTCCGCAGCCAGCCTCACCTATAGGAGCCCCCGCTTGCCGAGACGCTGAACACGCCTGCTCGGGATCGGTTGCCCCCAGGACTTTATGGCTCAAAGGTTGAGGTCTTACGGTACAGAGTACTGGAGAGCCCGCGGCTGGAAGTGGAATCGGGTAGCCGGTATGTGAGCGTACGGTGGAAGTCCAAGGACAGGCAAGGGTCGGCAACAGGAGTGAAGATCGAGGATGGTCAAAGGCAAGCAAGGGTCGGCAACAGGAGTGGAGATCGAGGATGGTCAAACAAGCGAGGGTCGGCAACAGGAATGGAGATCAAGGATGGTCAAACAAGCGAGGGTCGGCAACAGGAATGGAGATCAAGGATGGTCAAACAAGCGAGGGTCGGCAACAGGAATGGAGATCAAGGATGGTCAAACAAGCGAGGGTCGGCAACAGGAATCAGGATCAATATCTGGGATAAACAATGGCTAGGAACTAGGCGCTATAACAGGCCCCGGGTAAATGATGAGGTAGGGCTTTATAGGGACCAACATGATTGGGAAAAGGGAAGGGCGCAAGTGATTGGTGCAACTATGAAACTGTTACTGATTGGTCCAATTGGACCAAAAGGGCGAATGTCACCACCTCCCCTTCCTGGGCTCATTGGCCCAACCCTGAACCTCTGGGCTGATTGGCCCCTTTAACTTCTCCTCCGGCGGGCGCGCAGGGAGCAGCGCCGCCGGAGGGCATAAGAGACACGTGCTCGCGCCCGCGCGCGAGCACGTTCACAGGAGCCGGGGCCGGAGCTGCGAGCGGGGGGCGTGGCCGAGCCGTGCACTGCCTGAGCCGACGCCGCCCGAGCCGTAGCTTGGTAGAGACGCGCGCCGGAAGCTGCGCGGTCGGCTGCCCGGGGACGGCGCGGGAGCGAGGATGCGGTGAGTGAATTCCTGACAACCCCATTAATATGTATGGGGAAGGGGACAAGGAACATATTTACAAGGTCTCTATGGATTTTTTAGGAGAACAACATCTAAAGAAGATAACCTACGACCAGCGGAGCCTGTATTTTTATGGTTCTCTGTAGAAGAGATGAACCAATTCTGCCTCTACTTTGTAAAATTTGGGTTGAGGGTCTCTACATATGAATCCCATTAAAGTCTATGGGAGAGGGTAGGAACACATTACATATTAGGAACATATTACAAGGTCTCTATCGATTTTTTAGGAGAACAATATCTAAAGAAGATAACCTACAACAATCAGAACCTTTATTTTTATGGTTTCCGGTAGAAGAATTAGCTATATCTGCGTCTAGTTTACAAAATTGGGCTTTCAGACCTCTGAATACAAATCCTATTAAAGTCCATGGAAGGGGGTAGGAACATATTTTCCAGGCCACTATGGTTTTATAGGAAGAGCAACATCTAAAAAAGACAACCTACGACAATCAGAACCTGTATATTTATGGTTCTCTGTAGAAGAAAGCGACTAATGATGAGCCGTACCTGCCTCTGGTTTGCGAAATTCGGGTTTTGGGCCTCTGAATACAAATCTTATTAAAGTCTATGAGGGGAGAGGAACATATCTCCCAGACCACTATGGATATATCAGGGGAGCAACATCTAAACAAAATAACTTACAACATTCAGAGCCTGTATTTTTATATTACTGTATTTTCTCTGTAGAAGAACGTGACTAAGTGATGAGCAGATTCTGCCTCTAGTTTGCAAAATTCGGGTTTCGGCCCTATAAATATGATTGCCTCAATCTCTGAATACGAACCCCATTAATATGTATGGGGAAGGGGACAAGGAACATATTTACAAGGTCTCTATGGATTTTTTAGGAGAACAACATCTAAAGAAGATAACCTACGACCATCGGAGCCTGTATTTTTATGGTTCTCTGTAGAAGAGATGAACCAATTCTGCCTCTACTTTGTAAAATTTGGGTTGAGGGTCTCTACATATGAATCCCATTAAAGTCTATGGGAGAGGGTAGGAACACATTACATATTAGGAACATATTACAAGGTCTCTATCGATTTTTTAGGAGAACAATATCTAAAGAAGATAACCTACAACAATCAGAACCTTTATTTTTATGGTTTCCGGTAGAAGAATTTGCTATATCTGCGTCTAGTTTGCAAAATTGGGCTTTCAGACCTCTGAATACAAATCCTATTAAAGTCCATGGAAGGGGGTAGGAACATATTTTCCAGGCCACTATGGTTTTATAGGAAGAGCAACATCTAAAAAAGACAACCTACGACAATCAGAACCTGTATATTTATGGTTCTCTGTAGAAGAAAGCGACTAATGATGAGCCGTACCTGCCTCTGGTTTGCGAAATTCGGGTTTTGGGCCTCTGAATACAAATCTTATTAAAGTCTATGAGGGGAGAGGAACATATCTCCCAGACCACTATGGATATATCAGGGGAGCAACATCTAAACAAAATAACTTACAACATTCAGAGCCTGTATTTTTATATTACTGTATTTTCTCTGTAGAAGAACGTGACTAAGTGATGAGCAGATTCTGCCTCTAGTTTGCAAAATTCGGGTTTCGGCCCTATAAATATGATTGCCTCAATCTCTGAATACGAACCCCATTAATATGTATGGGGAAGGGGACAAGGAACATATTTACAAGGTCTCTATGGATTTTTTAGGAGAACAACATCTAAAGAAGATAACCTACGACCAGCGGAGCCTGTATTCATATGGTTCTCTGTAGAAGAACGTGACTAAGTGATCTGCCTCTAATTTGTAAAGTTTGGGTACCAGGCCTCTAAATATGATTGCCATTAAAATCTAGGGGAAGGGTAAGAAACATATTTACAAGGCTACTATAGATTTTTTAGGGGACCAACATCTAAAGAAGATAACCTACGACCATCGGAGCCTGTATTTTTATGGTTATCTGTAGAAGAACGTGACTAAGTGATGAGCCGATGAGCCGATTCTGCCTCTAAAATTCAGCTTCCGGGCCTGTAAATATGATTGCCATTCATGTTTCCGTGTTCTCTGAATACAAACTCCATTAATGTGTATGGGGGAGGGGACAAGGAACATATTTACAAGGTCTCTATGGGTTTTTTAGGAGAACAACGTCTAAAGAAGATAACCTACGACCATCGAAGCCTGTATTTTTATGGTTCTTTGTAGAAGAATGTGACTAAGTGATAAGCCTATTCTGCCTCTACTTTGTAAAGCTTGGGTTCTGGGTCTCTAAATATGAATCCCATCGAAATTTTAAGGGAGAGGGTAGGAACATATTAGAGGAGCAACATCTTAAAAAACATAACCTACGACCATCGGAGCCTGTATTTTTATGGTTCTCTGTAGAAGAACTTGACTAAGTGATGAGCCGATTCTGCCTCTACTTTGGGTTCTGGGTCTCTGCTTTGGGCTCTGGGTCTCTAAATATGAATACCATCAAAGTCTATGGGAGAGGGTAGGAACATATTAGAGGAGCAACATCTAAAGAAGATAACCTACGACCATCGGAGCCTATATTTTTATGGTTCTCTGTTGAAGAACGTGAGTAAGTGCTGAGATGATTCTGCCTCTAGTTTGTAGAATTTGGGTTCCGGGTCTCAAAATATGATTCCCATTAAAGTCTATGGGGTGGGGGGGTAGGAACATATTTCCAGGGCCACTATAGATTTCTTAGAGGAGCAACATCTAAAGAAGATAACCTACGACCATGTATTTTTATGGTTCTCTGTAGAAGAACGTGCCAAGCGGATTCTGCCTCTAGTTTGCAAAATTTGGGTTCTGGGCCTGTAAATATGATTACCGCGTTCTCTGAATACGAACCCCATTAATATGTATGGGGAAGGGGAAAAGGAACATATTTACAAGGTCTCTATGAATTTTTTAGGAGAACAACATCTGAAGAAGGTAACCTACAACCATCGGAGCCTGTATTTTTGTGGTATTCTGTAGAAGTGCTGAGTTGATTCTGCCTCTAGTTTGTAAAATTTGGGTTCTGGGTCTCTAAGTATGATTCCCATTAAAGTCTATGGGAGGGGGTAGGAACATATTTCCATGGCCACTATGGATTTCTTAGAGGAGCAACATCTAAAGAAGATAGCCTATGACCATAGGAGCCTGTATTTTTATGGTTCTCTGTAGAAGAACATGACTAAGTGATCTGCCTCTAATTTGTAAAGTTTGGGTTCCGGGCCTCTAAATATGAATCCCATAAAAGTCTAGGGGAAGGGTAAGAAACATATTTACGAAGCTACTATAGATTTTTTAAGGGACCAACATCTAAAGAAGATAACCTACAACAATCAGAGCCTGTATTTTTATGGTTCTCTGTAGAAGAATGTGACTAATGTGATGAGTGATGAGCTATATCTATGTCTAGTTTGCAAAATTTGAGTTTCAGGCCTCAATATACAAATCCCATTAAAGTCTATGAGGTGGGCTAAGAACTTATTTTGAAGGCCACTATTGCTATATCAGGGGAGCAACATCTAAAGGAGTTAACTTACAACATTCAGAGCCTGTATTTTTATGGTTCTTGGTAGAAAAATGTGACGTTCTACATAGAAGATGTAATGAGCCGTATCTGCCTCTAGTTTGTAAAACTAGGGGATTGTCCGCAATATATATATATATATATATATATATATATATATATATATATATATATTATATATAGTGCGGACAATGGTACAGTATGTGCAGAAAAAAAATGTCCCTCGCTAAGCCAAAAAAAGAGAGAAGAAAGTGTGAGTACACAATAAGAAAACATTACAGGGCCCTGAGGAAGCGGTGGTGGCAACATGATATGCGTGGGAGCCGCCTCGGGTTCTCTGCTACTGGGAGCTTCCTGTTGGAACCTCTACATGTGATGCTTTCTCATTGTGTCCTTTCACTTTCTTGAGAATAATGTCATTTTAGAGTGGAGTGGATTTTTTTTTTTTTCGGTGGCGGGGGTGACTACATCCACTGCCTGCAAATGGTAGCAGAAGGCTGAGAGCATATGCGGCTCATTCTTCCATAAACCATCCGGATTATATCAAGATTTTTAGGCCTCTCTGGAGACTCCTAAAAGTCCATTAGCCGCAAAGTGATGAGAAATCTGCGCAGGTGAATTAAAGAAACGGAGCGACCGAGACCTGGCAACTGTCTCATTACTTATGTCATTGTCATTGTGTTTCCAGGAAAAAGGATCCGACGCGTCCAATCATTTATCACTAATAATAATGTCTGCTGAGCCTGAGCGCGAAGATATTATACTGTATATATGTATATGGTATAATAATATAGATAATAGATAGATAGATAGATAGATAGATAGATAGATAGATAGATATGAGATAGATAGATAGATAGATAGATATGAGATAGATAGATAGATATGGGATAGATAGATAGATAGATAGATAGATAGATAGATAGATAGATAGATAGATATGAGATAGATAGATAGATAGATAGATAGATAGATAGATATGGGATAGATAGATAGATAGATAGATAGATAGATAGATAGATAGATAGATATGAGATAGATAGATAGATAGATAGATAGATAGATAGATATGAGATAGATAGATAGATAGATAGATAGATAGATAGATAGATAGGAGATAGATAGATAGATAGATAGATAGATAGATAGATAGATATGAGATAGATAGATAGATAGATAGATAGATAGATATGAGATAGATAGATAAATATATAGATAGATAGATAGATAGATAGATAGATAGATATGAGATAGATAGATAGATATGAGATAGATAGATAGATAGATAGATAGATATGAGATAGATAGATAGATAGATAGATAGATAGATATGGGATAGATAGATAGATAGATAGATAGATAGATAGATAGATAGGAGATAGATAAATAGATAGATAGATAGATAGATAGATAGATATGAGATAGATAGATAGATAGATATGGGATAGATAGATAGATAGATAGATAGATAGATAGATAGATAGATAGATATGAGATAGATAGATAGATAGATAGATAGATAGATAGATAGATAGATATGAGATAGATAGATAGATAGATAGATAGATAGATAGATAGATAGATAGATAGATATGAGATAGATAGATAGATAGATAGATAGATAGATAGATAGATAGATATGAGATAGATAGATAGATAGATAGATAGATAGATAGATAGATATGAGATAGATAGATAGATAGATAGATAGATAGATAGATAGATAGATAGATATGAGATAGATAGATAGATAGATAGATAAATAGATAGATAGATAGATAGATACATATGGGATAGATAGATATGAGATAGATAGATAGATAGATAGATAGATAGATAGATAGATATTTTATTGGGGAGGACAGCACAGACCTACGATACAGGTTGTGGATCGGGGCTCAGCTTTGTTGCCGGCCTTGTGGCCCATCAAGCCAAAGACTGAAAAGTCTCCTGCACCTGACTATAACCCAAAGGTTGGTGGAGGCCCCCTTTGCAGGGCAAGTGATGGAGGCCCTAGGTTGCACGCCCCTTGTGCCCCCCTCATATTCTGTCCCTGGTTGGGAGTCATATCCACATCCCTGCCACATTCTCTATCCCCTTAATACTTAAAATGGACTGTCACCCAGGGGTGATCGGCCCGGTAATCTATAAGATTCCCGGGCCGATCACCTCCCTCACCGCGGGACATCCGAGATCGGGATGTCCCGCGGTGAGGGACCCCCCCAAAACCCCCGAAAAACTTACCTAGGTTGCACGCCCCTTGTGCCCCCCTCATATTCTGTCCCTGGTTGGGAGTCGGCCGCCGCCGCCTCCCGCGCGCCCCTCTAGGCGTGCGCGCGCCCGCGCCGGCCGTTTGTAAATGGCCGGCGCGGGCGCGCGCACTGTCAGAGGGGCACGCGGGAGGCGCCGGCGGATGCGCTGGCTTGTCCCTAACCGGGGTGCCCCCCTGAAGTGGACCAAAACCCAGGATAGTCAAAATCCTGGGTGTTGGTCCACTTTAACCTTCAGAACGTCCAAGCTGCTCATATCCCCCCTGTTCACAGCCTGTCTATGCAATGCGATAGCCTCCACCTTGGAGGTCACTTGGGCACGTGGCTGGTCACGGGCTGGTTGAGCCAGTAATATCCGGGGCTGATTTTTGGGCCCAGTCCACCACTGATGACCAACATGGAGAACTTGTGGGAATTACTATGGGAATCTCCACCATATCTTACTATAGCTCTAAATTCATTTGAGCTTCATGAAATCTTTGGGGTCATTAGGTCAATTTCTGGCAGATAATTGCCCCCTCCTTATGCCCCTTGTCATGTCCCGTCTGAGCTGTTTGCCATTCCCCTTGTTTTATTTTCTTGTCTTTTCATTGTTTTTCTTTCAGAACAGAAAACAATTAGATATTGGTTGTTGCACCCAACATTTAGGCCCTTATTTATGAAGGAATAGCGACAGGTAGCGCCTGGTGAGCGACCGGTAATGACGAGCCCCGCCACGAGAACGCCGGCTCCCCACCACAATCACACATTTATCAAGCCAATCCTGCTTAGCGACTGAGATAGCGCCATATAGCGACTCATTCATCATTATTCCAGCCTCAGCCCACAGCACCAGCGAGCGACCTTGAACAGCGACAGGTATGACCTCTCGCTACCTGGCGCTCTCCAATGCATTTCAATGGAACAATCTTTAAATATTCATAATTAATTGTTATTAATGTTTTTTTTTTTTTTTTTTTTTTTTAAATGTGAAAAATTCTGTGACCACTTCTGCCATTTTAAATTATTTTTTTAAGGTAAAAAAAAAAAAAAAAAATGTGCAGAATTGATATTACAGGTCTGATATTAATTTATTCATATTACTAAATTATTTAAAAAACTTGTTTTTTTTGGTTTCCAAAAATATGGTGGTTTGGGGGTTAAAAAACTACTTTTAACCCATCGCCGCCAGCTTTTTTGAGCGTGATTTGTTAATGAATATGGTGGAAGCTGGTCGCTCTGACCAGTCGCTATCATGCGCTCCCATACAGTGCGGAACCTGTCAAATAGCGACTCCTCACCCAATATTCAACATTACTGCACACCGACTGAGTCGCTATCAACTACCAAACAACGGCCAAGCACAGCGACTACTAGCGGGCGCTCTGAAAATACCGCTACAGTCGCTCAACTGTCGCTACCTGCCGCTGTTAATGAATCAGCCTCATAGTGCTGAGATGTCTCATAGTTATAAATGTATGAAATAGGTGTATTCTACATGAATTGCCATATTTAAGAATATTCCAAATAAATGTAAAGAAAAAACTTTTTTAACAATCACTTGATCTGTATTAAATAAGTCGGGGTCGCCCTAACAGACTTTAGACTCAGGCCCTTATTCATGAAGGGATGTACTGGTCAAATAGCGACTCCTCACAATGCATTACTGAACAGCGACTGAGTCGCTATAAAGTAGCAATCCACGGCCGAGCACTGCGACTACTAGCGAGCGGTCTGAAATGCTGCTACAGACGCTCATCTGTCGCTACCTGGCGCTAATAACGAATCAGCCTGCCCATAGTAAAGTGAGATGTGCAGTAAATTCAAAAGAACTAATATTAATACCTATTTTCCCCTTAATAGAAACAAACTAAGATGAAAAAAGATAACTAATCAAATACTAATGCACCAAATATTAATCAATCACAAATGAATAGCAACACTTAATAGCAGCAATAATAACAATTGTGCATGGATCAAAGTGCAAAATATAGGCCCTTATTCATGAAGGGATAGCGCCAGGTAGCGGCTGGTTAATGAGAGGTAGCGACAGGTAGCGACTGGTGAACGCCGGACACGGCAGCAATTACACATTTATCAAGCAGAATCTGTTTAGCGACTGGGATAGCGCCATGTAGCGTCTGATTCATCATTTTCACAGCCTCAGCGAACAGCTCCGGCGTTCAGCCTTGCACAGCGCCAGGTATGACCTCTCGCTACCTGTCGCTCTCCAATACATTTCAATGGACGATCCTTTTCTTCTCTTTAACGGGTTTTTTTTTTTTTTCCCAAAAAAATCACAAATAATTCTGTGACCTCTCCTGACATTGAATAAGCAGTTTTTTCATAATTTTTACTTTTTATATATTTCCTCAGAAATGACATCACAGCTCTGCCATTAAAGTGTTCATGTTACAATGTTGTTACAATGTCATTCCATATGTTTTCGCTTTGTTACTGGTGGATAGATGCTGAAAAACAGCCTTTAATCACACAGCCTCCTGCGCTCTGGGCTTCAGAGAAGCATTTTTCTGCGCCAGAGATTTGTGAGGCTGTTTTTTTGCTGAATATGGTGTGAGTCGGTCGCTATGAGCAGTCGCTAACATGCGCTCCCATACAGCGCTGTACTGGTCAAATAGCGACTCCTCACAATGTATTCATCATTACTGCACAGTGACTATGAATGACTAGAGTCACTATGAAACAGCGACCCACGGCTGAGCACAGCGACTACTAGCGGGCGCTCTGAAAATGCCGCTACAGACGCTCATCTGTCGCTACCTGGCGTTAGTGATGAATCAGCCTGTGAGTCGCTATGAACTAGCGACCCACCGCCGAGCACAGCGACTACTAGCGGGCGCTCTGAAAATGCCGCTACAGACGCTCATCTGTCGCTACCTGGCGCTAATGATGAATCAGTGTGCCCGTGCAGAAAAATATATAGAAACGGCTCAGATACAATGTTACCAAATGATCAGTGAATAAGCTGCACATGTATCACATGAGAACGAGCAGCAGCCCAACCACCTGTATAAGCATTTTTATTATTTTAATTATTGTTGTCTGTTGGTTATTTGAAATGTATCAACATAGTGCTGTCAAAGATGTCTCATTGTTATAAATGTATGAAATAGTTGTATTCTACATGAATTGCCATATTTAACAATATTCCAAATAAATATAAAGAAAAAACTTTTTAAACAATCACTTGATCTTTATTGGATAAGTTGGGGTCACCCTAACAGACTTTAGACTCATTATTGGGAGCAACCTACACCCAATATTGGGCAGGCTGATTCATCACTAACGCCAGGTAGCGACAGATGAGCGTCTGTAGCGGCATTTTCAGAGCGCCCGCTAGTAGTCGCTGTGCTCGGCAGTGGGTCGCTAGTTCATAGCGACTCACAGGCTGATTCATCACTAACGCCAGGTAGCGACAGATGAGCGTCTGTAGCGGCATTTTCAGAGCGCCCGCTAGTAGTCGCTGTGCTCGGCAGTGGGTCGCTAGTTCATAGCGACTCACAGGCTGATTCATCACTAACGCCAGGTAGCGACAGATGAGCGTCTGTAGCGGCATTTTCAGAGCGCCCGCTAGTAGTCGCTGTGCTCGGCGGTGGGTCGCTAGTTCATAGCGACTCACAGGCTGATTCATCACTAACGCCAGGTAGCGACAGATGAGCGTCTGTAGCGGCATTTTCAGAGCGCCCGCTAGTAGTCGCTGTGCTCGGCAGTGGGTCGCTAGTTCATAGCGACTCACAGGCTGATTCATCACTAACGCCAGGTAGCGACAGATGAGCGTCTGTAGCGGCATTTTCAGAGCGCCCGCTAGTAGTCGCTGTGCTCGGCAGTGGGTCGCTAGTTCATAGCGACTCACAGGCTGATTCATCACTAACGCCAGGTAGCGACAGATGAGCGTCTGTAGCGGCATTTTCAGAGCGCCCGCTAGTAGTCGCTGTGCTCGGCAGTGGGTCGCTAGTTCATAGCGACTCACAGGCTGATTCATCACTAACGCCAGGTAGCGACAGATGAGCGTCTGTAGCGGCATTTTCAGAGCGCCCGCTAGTAGTCGCTGTGCTCGGCAGTGGGTCGCTAGTTCATAGCGACTCACAGGCTGATTCATCACTAACGCCAGGTAGCGACAGATGAGCGTCTGTAGCGGCATTTTCAGAGCGCCCGCTAGTAGTCGCTGTGCTCGGCGGTGGGTCGCTAGTTCATAGCGACTCACAGGCTGATTCATCACTAACGCCAGGTAGCGACAGATGAGCGTCTGTAGCGGCATTTTCAGAGCGCCCGCTAGTAGTCGCTGTGCTCGGCAGTGGGTCGCTAGTTCATAGCGACTCACAGGCTGATTCATCACTAACGCCAGGTAGCGACAGATGAGCGTCTGTAGCGGCATTTTCAGAGCGCCCGCTAGTAGTCGCTGTGCTCGGCAGTGGGTCGCTAGTTCATAGCGACTCACAGGCTGATTCATCACTAACGCCAGGTAGCGACAGATGAGCGTCTGTAGCGGCATTTTCAGAGCGCCCGCTAGTAGTCGCTGTGCTCGGCAGTGGGTCGCTAGTTCATAGCGACTCACAGGCTGATTCATCACTAACGCCAGGTAGCGACAGATGAGCGTCTGTAGCGGCATTTTCAGAGCGCCCGCTAGTAGTCGCTGTGCTCGGCGGTGGGTCGCTAGTTCATAGCGACTCACAGGCTGATTCATCACTAACGCCAGGTAGCGACAGATGAGCGTCTGTAGCGGCATTTTCAGAGCGCCCGCTAGTAGTCGCTGTGCTCGGTGCTGGGTCGCTAGTTTATAGCGACTCACAGGCTGATTCATCACTAACGCCAGGTAGCGACAGATGAGCGTCTGTAGCGGCATTTTCAGAGCGCCCGCTAGTAGTCGCTGTGCTCGGCCGTGGGTCGCTAGTTCATAGCGACTCACAGGCTGATTCATCACTAACGCCAGGTAGCGACGGATGAGCGTCTGTAGCGGCATTTTCAGAGCGCCCGCTAGTAGTCGCTGTGCTCGCCCGTGAGTCGCTAGTTTATAGCAACTCACAGGCTGATTCATCACTAACGCCAGGTAGCGACAGATGAGCGTCTGTAGCGGCATTTTCAGAGCGCCCGCTAGTAGTCGCTGTGCTCGGTGCTGGGTCGCTAGTTCATAGCGACTCACAGGCTGATTCATCACTAACGCCAGGTAGCGACAGATGAGCGTCTGTAGCGGCATTTTCAGAGCGCCCGCTAGTAGTCGCTGTGCTCGGTGCTGGGTCGCTAGTTTATAGCGACTCACAGGCTGATTCATCACTAACGCCAGGTAGCGACGGATGAGCGTCTGTAGCGGCATTTTCAGAGCGCCCGCTAGTAGTCGCTGTGCTCGGCGGTGGGTCGCTAATTTATAGCAACTCACAGGCTGATTCATCACTAACGCCAGGTAGCGACAGATGAGCGTCTGTAGCAGCATTTTCAGAGCGCCCGCTAGTAGTCGCTGTGCTCGGCGGTGGGTCGCTAATTTATAGCAACTCACAGGCTGATTCATCACTAACGCCAGGTAGCGACAGATGAGCGTCTGTAGCGGCATTTTCAGAGCGCCCGCTAGTAGTCGCTGTGCTCGGCGGTGGGTCGCTAGTTCATAGTGACTCACAGGCTGATTCATCACTAACGCCAGGTAGCGACAGATGAGCGTCTGTAGCGGCATTTTCAGAGCGCCCGCTAGTAGTCGCTGTGCTCGGCCGTGGGTCGCTACTTTATAGTGACTCAGTCGCTGTGCAGTAATGATGAATACATTGTGAGGAGTCACTATTGGACCAGTACAGCGCTGTATGGGAGCGCATGTTAGCGACTGCTCCTAGCGACCGACTCACACCATATTCTGCAAAAAAACAGCCTCACAAATCTCTGGCGCTGAAAAATGCTTCTCTGAAGCCCAGAGCGCAGGAGGCTGTGTGATTAAAGTCTGTTTTTCAGCATCTATCCACCAGTAACAAAGCGAAAACATATGGAATTACATTGTAATAACATTGTAACATGACACTTTAATGGCAGAGCTGTGATGTCATTTCTGCGGAAATATATAAAAAAAAGAAAAATTGCAAAAAATGGCTTTTTCTAGGCCACAACATTATTTGAAAATAAAAAAATAAAAAAATAAATAAAAACACCCTGTTTAAAGAGAAGTCAAATAACGTCCATAGAAATGTATGGGAGACGCCAGGTAGCGAGAGGTGAGACGGTGGCGCTCTGCAAGGCTGAACGCCGGCGCTGTACGCTGAGCCTGGGATAATGATGAATCGGACGCTACATGACGTTGTTCCAGTCGCTCACCAGATTCACTTTGATAAATGTGTCATTGCTGCCGTGTCTGGCGTTCACCTGACGCTACCTGACGCCGTACAGGCGCTACCTGGCGCTATCCCTTCATGAATAAGGCGAGGTCGCCCTAACAGACTTTAGACTCATTATTAGGTGCAACCTACACCCAATATCTTATTGTTTTCTGTGGTTCAGTCTCAAGGGCGCTCCAGCACTTTCTATAGGGTTCTGGGTCACAGCAATGAAGTGTGGTGTCCCTTAGTGGTCAAACCTTGGAGACAACACACCCCTTTTTTTTTTTCGTTATATTCTTCAGACTTTTAATTGTACCCCGACCTCCCTTTTTGTCCCGCGTCAGGTCTATGAATATGCATGGGCCACTTAAGGTGCCGGTGTCAGAGGGGCCGGCTCCTTTATTCCCCCTAATTATGACTTATTCAAACGGATCGTCTTAATTGCTTTCCCAGGCCAGCGAGTAGACAATAGGGATTAGAGAGGCTCAACAATATTGTGTAGGGAAGGGCCGCGCAGGGGCCAGAGGGCCGAACAATGGCCTCCTCCTCCCAACAGACAAAAACAACCCGGAGACATGGCACCATCAATTATCAGGGATTAGACGACCCCAAATCATGGTGTCAATTGTGTTGTCTACCCTGTGAGAGAGAAAAAACAAGACAACCTATGTCCCCCCGGGGCCCAGGTGGTGACCGCAGACCCCCCCCCCCCCCCCGGGCCCAGGTGGTGACCGCAGACCTCGGAGCACAAATGTCTCATGATGGGCTTCCTTCTAGTCTGGAGTGGCCTGAGAAGCCCTCAATCTATCAGTTCACAGGAACTCAGACAATGCACGACGTCATCGGAGCCTCATTTTTACCAGAATGCCGAGTACATAAAGTATGGATGCATAACCAGCGGCCCCCTGGGCGACATGTGGCCCCCACTGCCTTCACTTGTGGCCCCCACCGCTGTGCTTGCCTTGCCTGCAGTGAAAGCGGCTGGCCACTAGGCGGCGGTGTGTCTCCAATTCCTGATGCCTATATAGACTACGACCAGGTTACCTCTGCCTGTCTCACCTCTACCCATCTCATCTACTTCCTGTGTCACCTTCACCCAACTCACCTCTTTCTATCTCACATCTTCCCACCTCACCTCTACCCAACTCTTCCTGTCTCACCTCGACCCACCCCACTTCTTCTTTTCTCACTTCTGCTCATCTCGCCTCTTCTCGTCTCATCTCAACCCACCGCAACTCTTCCTGTCTCACCCCTGCCCACCTCACCTCTTACCTCTTCCCATCTCACCTCTTCCCATCTCACCTCTTCCCCTCTTACCTCTTCTCATCTCACCTCTTCCCATCTCACCTCTTCCCACCTCACCTCTTCCCATCTCACCTCTGCCCATCTCACCTCTTCCCATCTCACCTCTTCCCATCTCACCTCTTCCCATCTCACCTCTGCCCATCTCACCTCTTCCCATCTCACCTCTGCCCATCTCACCTCTTCCCATCTCACCTCTTACCATCTCACCTCTTCCCATCTCACCTCTTCCCATCTCACCTCTTCCCATCTCACCTCTTCCCCTCTCACCTCTTTCCATCTCACCTCTTCCCATCTCACCTCTTCCTGTCTCACCTCTTCCTGTCTCACCTCTTCCTACCTCACCACTTCCCATCTCACCTCTGCCCACCACAACTCTTCCTGTCTCACCTCTTCCCCTCTTACCTCTTCCCACCTCACCACTTCCCATCTCACCTCTGCCCACCACAACTCTTCCTGTCTCACCTCTTCCCCTCTTACCTCTTCCCATCTCACCTCTGCCCATCTCACCTCTTCCCATCTCACCTCTTCCCATCTCACCTCTTCCCATCTCACCTCTTCCTGTCTCACCTCTTCCCATCTCACCTCTTCCCATATCACCTCTTCCCATCTCACCTCTTCCCATCTCACCTCTTCCCATCTCACCTCTTCCTGTCTCACCTCTTCCCATCTCACCTCTTCCCATCTCACCTCTTCCCATCTCTCCTCTTCCCATTTCAGCTGTTCCCCTCTCACCTCTTCCCATCTCACCTCTTCGCATCTCACCTCTTCCCACCTCACCTCTTCCCATCTCACCTCTTCCCATCTCACCTCTTCCCGTCTCACCTCTTCCCATCTCACCTCTTCCCATCTCACCTCTTCCCATATCACCTCTGCCCATCTCACCTCTTCCCAACTCACCTCTTCCCATCTCACCTCTGCCCACCTCACCTCTTCCCATCTCACCTCTTCCCATCTCACCTCTTCCTATCTCACCTCTTCCCATCTCACCTCTTCCTGTCTCACCTCTGCCCACCTCACCTCTTCCCATCTCACCTCTTCCCATCTCACCTCTTCCCATCTCACCTCTTACCATCTCACCTCTTCCCATCTCATCTCTTCTCATCTCACCTCTTCCTGTCTCACCTCTTCCCATCTCACCTCTCCCCATCTCACCTCTTACCATCTCACCCCTTCCCATCTCACCTCTTCCCATCTCACCTCTTCCCACCTCACCTCTTCCCATCTCACTTCTTCCCATCTCACCTCTTCCCATCTCACCTCTTCCCATCTCACCTCTTCCCATCTCACCTCTTACCATCTCACCTCTTCCCACCTCACCTCTTCCCATCTCACCTCTTCCCATCTCACCTCTTCCCATATCACCTCTTCCCATCTCACCTCTGCCCACCTCACCTCTTCCCATCTCACCTCTTCCCATTTCAGCTGTTCCCCTCTCACCTCTTCCCATCTCACCTCTTCCCATCTCACCTCTTCCCATTTCAGCTGTTCCCCTCTCACCTCTTCCCATCTCACCTCTTCCCATATCACCTCTTCCCATCTCACCTCTTCCCAACTCACCTCTTCCCATCTCACCTCTGCCCACCTCACCTCTTCCCATCTCACCTCTTCCCATCTCACCTCTTCCCATCTCACCTCTTCCCATCTCACCTCTGCCCACCTCACCTCTTCCCATCTCACCTCTTCCCATCTCACCTCTTCCTGTCTCACCTCTTCCCATCTCACCTCTTCCCATCTCACCTCTTCCCATCCCATCTCTTCTCATCTCACCTCTTCCTGTCTCACCTCTTCCCATCTCACCTCTCCCCATCTCACCTCTTACCATCTCACCTCTTCCCATCTCACCTCTTCCCATCTCACCACTTTCCATCTCACCTCTTCTCATCTCACCTCTTCCCATCTCACCTATTCCCATCTCACCTCTTCCCATCTCACCTCTTACCATCTCACCTTGACCCACCCCACTTCTTCTTTTCCCACTTCTGCCCATCTCACCTCACGTCTCATCTAGACCCACCTCACATCTTCCTGTCTTACCTCTGCCCACCTCACTTCTTACCATCTCACCTCTTCCTGTTTCACCTCTGCCCATACCTCCTCTGCCCACCTCACCTCTTCTCACCTCACCTCTACCCACTGCAACTCTTCCCATCTCACCTTGACCCACCCCACTTCTTCTTTTCTCACTCGCCTCTTCTCATCTCATCTTGACCCACCTCACCTCTTCCTGCTTCACCTCTACCCACCTCACCTGTGCCCACCCCACTTCTTCCTATGTCACCTCTTCCCGTCTCACCTCTATCCACCCTACTTCTTCCAAAATCCCTCCTACCCAGGGCCGGCTCCAGGTTTATGTGGGCCCTTGGGCGGCATGGTCTCAGTGGTGCCCCTTTGTGGTGAAGAGTCGCGTCACATCACCGAGGGACGTCCCAAATCTGCATGCCCCCTAAGGATCAGGCTATTTGGACCACTACTACTTTGAAGCGCACCAAACCCTTTAGACCTTGGAGTCTAAACGAATCTAGATCCTTCTGATTTTGGATGCCCCTGTGTGTGACCCCCCCTTTCCTGGAACTGGTGAATGCACTGTGGGATCGCCAGTTTTAGTTAACAGACAAGCCAGGGAGGTTCTTTCACAAACGTGGGGTATCTCAATTTTGTAAAGTGGACCAAAACCTAGGGGTGGAATTGCTTGCATGGTGGGTAAGCCAGCGATCCCAGGGGGTATCACACAGGAGGGTATCACAGATTGGGAGGCTTCGGGGATAGGAAATCAGCTGGAGGGGGGCAACTTAAAGCAGAACAAACCCCAGCACTTCCTCCCCTGGAATCTAAATCGAAACGCCCCATTGTGTGGAACCCACCATTCCAGGAGATGTGGCCACCAGCTGTGGCGGTGCCCTCCCAGTCCGATGCCGGTCAAGCACCGTCGCAGACCCCAAAGGCCAGCCCGGTAAGTGGGCCATCCCAGAGAGAGGGGGCCCCCGGCAGCTGCCCCACCTTGCCGGGTGCTGACGCCAGCCCTGCCCCTACCCATGTCTTCTCTTCCTGTCTCACTTCTGCCCACTTCACCTCTTCTCACCTCACCTTTAATACATTTAATCATTGGTGGCTCAGCTGCCCCTTAAACACCAATAAACTAAAAAACAGGTCCAGCGATCGGCGCCCCCTCTAGACAACACACCGTCTGAGGCGGGGGTGTGGGGAGACTGGATCCAAGGGGAGAATTGGACAAAAACTGGGTTGTGGTCCACTTTAGGGTTCACTATAGTGTTACTTAAAAATTGTCACACGGCTCTATAGGAAGTTGCGGGTTCGCCTACGCTCCTAGAATCCGCCATCTATGGAATTGCTGCGTCTTATTTCGCAATACATCAAGAACCAAGAGCGAGATATTTTGAGGTGAGTTTCGGGGCCCATATCAGACAATAAAGGGACAATTTCTGAAAGCTCCCCTCAGCCCTATATCCCTGCTTGTATGGCTAAGGCGATGCGACGTGTTCCTGCCCGGCTGTCAGCTTGACAGAGCTAATGGGATTTCGGCTCCTCTTCAATCTATACTTTGGCCCTTATTTATGAAGGAATAGCGCCAGGTAGCGACTGGTGAGCGACCGGTAATGACGGGCACCGCCACGAGAACGCCGGCTCCCCACCACAATCACACATTTATCAAGCCGATCCTGCTTAGCGACTGAGATAGCGCCATATAGCGACTCATTCATCATTATTCCAGCCTCAGCCCACAGCGCCAGCGTCCGACCTTGAACAGCGACAGGTATGACCTCTCGCTACCTGGCGCGCTCCAATGCATTTCAATGGAACAATCTTTAAATATTCATAATTAATTGTTATTAATGTTTTTTTTTTTTTTAAATGTGAAATATTCTGTGACCACTTCTGCCATGTTAGATAATTTTTTTAAGGTAAAAAAAAAAAAAAATTGTACAGAATTGATATTACAGGTCTGATATTATTGTATTCATATTACTAAATTATTTAAATTTTTTTTTTTTTTTTGGTTTCCAAAAATATGGTTGTTTGGGGGTTAAAAAACTACTTTTAACCCATCGCCGCCAGCGCGAGAATTTTTTGAGCGTGATTTTTTGATGAATATGGTGGAAGCCAGTCGCTCTGACCAGTCGCTATCATGCGCACCCATACATCGCGGAACCTGTCAAATAGCGACTCGTCACCCCGTATTCAACATTACGCCACACCGACTGAGTCGCTATCAACAACCGAGCAATGGCCAAGCACAGCGACTACTAGTGGGCGCTGTGAAAATACCGCTACAGTCGCTCAAGTGTCGCTACCTGCCGCTATTAATGAATCGGCCTCCCCAGATACTATAGTATTTACATAAGGCAATAGCAGCGCGGGGCCCACTGTTACCTTCCAATGTGTGCGATAGGAGCGCAATTAAAAATCATTTCTTTTCATGTCATCATCAAGAGCGAGCTGATAATTACCAGGAATCATTAACCAGCCACGTTAAGTCAACATTTTAACCAAGGCCCTTATTTACGAAGGGATAGCGTCAGGTAGCGGCTGGTTAATGAGAGGTAGCGACAGGTAGCGACTGGTGAATGCCGGACACGGCAGCAATTACACATTTATCAAGCAGAATCTGTTTAGCGACTGGGATAGCGCCATGTAGCATCTGATTCATCATTATCACAGCCTCAGCAAACAGCGCCGACGTTCAGCCTTGCACAGCGCCAGGTATGACCTCTCGCTACCTGTCGCTCTCCCATACATTTCAATGGACGATCCTTTTCTTTCTCTTTAAACAGGGTTTTTGTTTATAATTTTTTTGTTCAAAAAATAACCATCAAAATTCTGTGACCTCTTTTGGCCGAGAAAAAGCAGTTTTTTCAAAAAATTTTCGTTTTTTATATATTTCCTCAGAAATGACATCACAGCTCTGCCATTAAAGTGTTCATGTTACAATGTTGTTACAATGTAATTCCATATGTTGTCGCTTTGTTACTGGTGGATAGATGCTGAAAAACAGACTTTAATCACACCGCCTCCTGCGCTCTGGGCTTCAGAGAAGCATTTTTCAGCGCCAGAGATTTGTGAGACTACTAGCGGGTGCTCTGAAAATGCCGCTACAGACGCTCATCTGTCGCTACCTGGCGTTAGTGATGAATCAGCTTGCCCATTTAAAACCGTATGCAAAATGTATTAATAACGTTTTTATTGTTTACTGGCCACAATGAAACACTACACAAAAAAAGACAAAAAAATATTAAAAACAACCACTCCCTTCCCTGGAGATTATAAATACATACAATAGTCAAAATCGAAGCATGATTAATTTTACAATGAATCAATTAATAAGAATGGGCTGACAGCTGGCAATCTAATGTGTGCAAGAAATCAAGAAATATTTTTATATATATACAAAAAAATGTATTTACTTTAATTTATATTTTTATTTATTATATATATATATATATATATATATATTTTTTTTTTTCTTTTTTTTTTTAAATATAATTATATATATATATATATATATATATATATATATATTTTTTTTTTTTAATATAATTATAATATATATATATATATATATATATATATATATATATATATATATATATATATATATGGATATTTCACATTTAGGACACTTCAGTATTCATGGCTTTGAGATAGGATTTTTTTATTGATTTTGCACATAAGCACTTAGAGGCTGATTCATTAATAGCGACAGATAGCGACTGTTGAGCGACTGTAGCGGTATTTTGACAGCGACCGCTAGTAGTCGCTGTGCTTGGCCATTGTTCGGTGGATGATAGCGACTCAGTCGGTGTGCCGTAATGTTGAATACAAGATGCTGAGTCGCTATTTGACAGGTTCGCTGTTGTATGGGAGCGCATGATAGCGACTGGACATAGCGACCGGCACCCACCATATTCATTAAAAAATCAGCCTTAAAAATTCCTAGCGCTGTGAAATGCATGTTTAAATCCCAGCGCACAGTAGGCGATGTGTTAAAAGTAGTTTTTTAACCCCCTAACCACCCAAAAAAAAAATCATTTTTTCAATGATTTTGAAATAATATTCAAACCTGAATCGTTTAAAATCAGACCTGTAATATCAATTCTGCAAAAAAAAATTTTTTTTTTTAAATCCCCAAAAAATACATTTTCATAGGAAGAAGTGTTCACAGGTTTTTTTGGGGGAAATTTAAAAAAAAAAAAAAAAATATTAAAAAATAATTATTAATTTAAATACATTCTGCCATTGAAATGCATTGGAGAGCTCCAGGTAGCGAGAGGTCATACCTGTCGCTGTTCAAGGTCGCTCGCTGGCGCTGTGGGCTGAGGCTGGAATAATGATGAATGAGTCGCTATATGGCGCTATCTCAGTCGCTAAGCAGGATCGGCTTGATAAATGTGTGATTGTGGTGGGGAGCCGGCGTTCTCGTGGCGGGGCCCGTCATTACCGGCCGCTCACCAGTCGCTATCTGTCGCTATCTGTTGCTATTCCTTGATAAATAAGGCCCTTAATTATGTAGAATGGGTTTGTTGGTATTGTTACATTTTATATTGATGGCACTTTATTTGACTAGTGAAGATTTGCAGTTTTGGGATAGTAGGAGTTAGAATCCCTCTGAGGATTTAAAGGGATATTACATATTTTTTGGCAATGATTTTTTGATTTATTGAATATTTCTTGATATATTTCTTGCTTTTCTGCACACATTAGATTGGCAGTTGTCAGCGCACCGCCCGTTTTTATCAATTAATTAATTGTAAAATGAATCACGCTTCTAGTTTGACTATTGTATGTATGGGGAGGCTGATTCATCACTAACGCCAGGTAGCGACAGATGAGCGTCTGTAGCGGCATTTTCAGAGCGCCCGCTAGTAGTCGCAGTGCTCGGCCGTGAGTCGCTACCTTATAGCGACTCAGTCGCTGTTCAGTAATGTTGAATACATTGTGAGGAGTCGCTATTTGACCAGTACAGCGCTGTATGGGAGCGCATGTTAGCGACTGCTCATAGCGACCGACTCACACCATATTCAGCATAAAAACAGCCTCACAAAACTCCGGCGCTGAAAAATGCTTCTCTGAAGCCCAGAGTGCAGGAGGCTGTGTGATTAAAGTCTGTTTTTCAGCATCTATCCACCAGTAACAAAGCGAAAACATATGGAATTACATTGTAACAACATTGTAACATGAACACTTTAATGGCAGACCTGTGATGTCATTTCTGAGGAAATATTTAAAAAATTATGAAAAAACTGCTTATTCAATGTCAGGAGAGGTCACAGAATTATTTGTGATTTAAAAAAAAAAAAAAAAAAAAAAAAACAGTTTAAAGAGAAGAAAAGGATCGTCCATTGAAATGTATGGGAGAGCGACAGGTAGCGAGAGGTCATACCTGGCGCTGTGCAAGGCTGAACGCCGGCGCTGTTCGCTGAGGCTGTGAAAATGATGAATCAGACACTACATGGCGCTATCCCAGTCGCTAAACAGATTCTCCTTGATAAATGTGTAATTGCTGCCGTGTCCGGCGTTGACCAGTCGCTACCTGTCGCTACCTCTCATTAACCAGCCGCTACCTGACGCTATCCCTTCTTAAATAAGGGCCTTAATCACGCTTCTAGTTTGACTATTATATGTATTTAGAATCTCCAGGGAAGGGAGTGGTTGTTTTTAATATTTTTTTTTGTCTTGTGTATTTTTGTGTAGTGTTTTTAAGGTTTCATTTTGGCCAGTAAACAATAAAAACTTTATTAAAACATTTTGCATACGGTTTTAAACTTGGTTGGAGTGCCCATTGTTTTGAGTTCCATAAAGAGGTTTTTGTTGTTGAATGGTGTTTGATTGGCACTTGTGGTGCACCCCCAAGGGGTACATCTGTTGCATTGTTTTTTGATCAATTATTTGTGGTGCCCTCTATTTTTTGTTTAACTATAGTAAGTCAACATTTTAAAGCACGAAGAAGCCCCTCCGATAATGTATAGGTTGGTCATATTAAAGAGGAGCAAAACCCAAGGCTCCTCCTGCTGGGGGCTTCCCAATTTGGGATTCCCCGCTGTGTGTATCCCCCGGGATATCCCATAAACTCACCTTTCTCTTATTACCATGGGGCATAAGCAGAGCAGTGAGAGAAGCTGAATGGAGTGAGCACCGTGGAGTTGTGGACATGACCACGTGGGTTATTCGGGAATGGCCTGGTGCGGGTACTTGCCACAGACAGAGGTACTGTATGCTGGAGATGCAGCAACAAGAGCAGGGGGGCTCCGAGAAGAGGTGAGTGGATCAGTCCTTTATATAAATCTTCCTATTAAATGGGGAGAGAGAGAAAGAGAGAGAGACAGAGAAGGAGAAAGAGAGAGAAAGAGAGAGAGATAGAGGCAGAGACAGAGAGAAAGAAATTGAGAGAGAGAGAGAAAGATAGAAAGAGGGGGGGAAGGGTGCCCCATCACTTGGCTCCTCCCTATGATGGGAGCGGTGCCGGCGACTCACTGGGGGGCGGGGCCACAGCCACCCAGTCACTGATGCGTGGCAGTTGTAGTGCCACCTGCCGATCGCCACCTAAACCCCTAATAAGACTAAAGCATATGAGTAAGAAGCCTCCTATGGCCTCATTGCATGTGCGCCCCTATATGTAGTTCCTATAGGTATGCACAGGCACATACTGATTTCTATGTACGGATGACATCACAGCATGGAGGGGGCGCGCACATTACCTTTATGTCACACTTTTTTATATAGGTGAAATTCGCACTTTTCAGCAAAGTCACGATGGTTATAAAAGGTGTCGCAACACTCACCTACCGCGCCGCCGGCGATTTCCGCGCATCCGAATGCGAAGGCTGCTCATCCTGCTGTATAAACGGGATGAATAGACAGAGGTAAGAATCAGCTTTTATTTTCTTTTACTAAAGCGGAACTGAAAGCTCTATAGATGAATATATTGTAACAGAAGAGGCGCAGCCAGTGCAGTGCGGGTGCGCGTTATGGGGAGGACACTCTTATGAAGGGACCCTCTCTGGGCAAAAGGAAGGGCAGGCAAGATACTCACTCTGGGAGCCAGCAAATGGATCCTGCTGACTTTGGGTCAACATGAGGATGGAAACAGCTGCAGGTCCGAGCTAAACAAAAGGTCTGCAGTCACTGGCACCGCCATTTACACAGCAACTTACAATGGCCCCATATAATAGGAAGTTGTATAGAAAGCACTGGAACCAACCATCTAGTTCTGACTGATTTCCCCAGCTCTGGGCTCTACTGCTCTCTATCTCCCTCTCTCTTTCTCTCTCTCTCTCTTTCCTCACTCTCTCTCTCTCACTTTCCTCTCTCTCTTTCTTTCCTCTCTTTGTTTCTATCTATCTATCTATCTATCTATCTATCTATCTATCTATCTATCTCTCTCTCTCTCTCTCTCTCTCTCTTTCTCTCTCGCTCTCTCTCTCTCTTGTGGGTACAGTGGGGCTGAGGCTGCTCCAACCTATAACATTGGGGGATGGGTTCCTTGGCTTGTGGGTACAGTGGGACTGAGGCTCCTCCAACCTATAACATTGGGGGATGGGTTCCTTGGCTTGTGGGTACAGTGGGGCTGATGTCCCTCCAACCTATAACATTGGGGGATGGGTTCCTTGGCTTGTGGGTACAGTGGGGCTGAGGCTTCTCCAACCTATAACATTGGGGGATGGGTTCCTTGGCTTGTGGGTACAGTGGGACTGAGGCTCCTCCAACCTATAACATTGGGGGATGGGTTCCTTGGCTTGTGGGTACAGTGGGGCTGATGTCCCTCCAACCTATAACATTGGGGGATGGGTTCCTTGGCTTGTGGGTACAGTGTGGCTGAGGCTCCTCCAGCCTATAACATTGGGGGATGGGGTTCCCTGGCTTGTGGGTACAGTGGGGCTGAGGCTCCTCCAACCTATAACATTGGGGGATGGGGTTCCTTGGCTTGTAGGTACAGTGGGGCTGAGGCTCCTCCAACCTATAACATTGGGGGATGGGGTTCCTTGGCTTGTGGGTACAGTGGGGCTGAGGCTTCTCCAACCTATAACATTGAGGGATGGGTTCCTTGGCTTGTGGGTACAGTGGGACTGAGGCTCCTCCAACCTATAACATTAGGGGATGGGTTCCTTGGCTTGTGGGTACAGTGGGGCTGAGGCTTCTCCAACCTATAACATTGAGGGATGGGTTCCTTGGCTTGTGGGTACAGTTTGCAGTAAGTGGTAGGGCCTGGATTGAGAGATTGGGTGGAAAGGGCTGAGGGTAGGTGGTAGGGCCTTGGTTGGGATATTGGAGTGAAAGGGCTCAGAGCAGGTGGTAGGACCTTGGTTAGGGTGTTGGAGGTTGACAGTAGGTGGTAGGGCCTGGATTAGGAGATTGGGGGGAAAGGGGTAGCAGTAGGTGGTAGGGCCTAGGTTGGGATGTTGGGGGGTTGGCAGTGGTTGGTAGGGCCTGGATTGAGAGCTTGGGGGAAAGGGGTGGCAGTAGGTGGTAGGGCCTGGATTAAGAGATTTGGGGGAAGGGTTGGGGGTAGGTGGTAGGGCCTAGATTGGGATACTGGAATGAAAGGTTTCAGAGCAGGTGGTAGGGCCTAGGTTGGGATGATGGGGGGGGGGGGTGGCAGTAGGTGGTAGGCCCTGGATTGAGAGATTAGAGAGAAAGGGGTGGCAGTAGGTGCTAGGGCCTGGGTTGGGATATTGGAGCATAAGGGCTTGGAGCAGATGGTAAGGCCTTGGTTAGGGTGTTGTAGGTGGTAGGGCCTAAATTAAGAGATTTGGGGGGAAAGGGTTGGGGGTAGGTGGTAGGGTCTGGGTTGGGATATTGGCGGTGGCAGTAAGTAGGTGGTAAGGCCTGGGGTTGAGAGATTGGGGGGAAGGGTTGGGGGTAGGTGGTAGGGTCTGGGTTGGGATATTGGCGGTGGCAGTAAGTAGGTGGTAAGGCCTGGGGTTGAGAGATTGGGGGGGGGGGGAAAGGGTTGGGGGTAGGTGGTAGGGCATGGGTTGGGATATTGTAATGAAAGGGCTTGGAGCAGGTGGTAGGGCCTCCACCCCAGCCGCTGTCCTCTACTACTTACCTAACCTCTCCACCCCAGCCTCTGTCCTCTACCACTTACCTAACCCCTCCACCCCCTGCCGCTGTCCTCTACCACTTACCTAACCCCTCCACCCCCAGCCGCTGTCCTCTACTGCTCACCTAACCTCTCCACCCCTGCCGCTGTCCTCTACCACTTACCTAACCCCTCCACCCCAAGCCAAGGAACCCCTCCCCCAATGTTAGAGGTTGGAGGCGCCTCAGCCCCACTGTACCCATAAGCCAAGGAACCCATCCCCCAATGTTATAGGTTGGAGGAGCCTCAGCCCCACTGTACCCACAAGCCAGGGAACCCATCCCCCAATGTTATAGGTTGGAGGAGCCTCAGCCCCACTGTACACAGAAGCCAAGGAACCCATCCCCCAATGTTATAGGTTGGAGGAGCCTCAGCCCCACTGTACCCACAAGCCAAGGAACCCATCCCCCAATGTTATAGGTTGGAGGAGCCTCAGCTCCACTGTACCCACAAGCCAAGGAACCCATCCCACAATGTTATAGGTTGGAGGAGCCTCAGCTCCACTGTACCCACAAGCCAAGGAACCCATCCCCCAATGTTAGAGGTTGGAGGAGCCTCAGCTCCACTGTACCCACAAGCCAAGGAACCCATCCCCCAATGTTAGAGGTTGGAGGAGCCTCAGCTCCACTGTACCCACAAGCCAAGGAACCCATCCCCCAATGTTAGAGGTTGGAGGCGCATCAGCCCCACTGTACCCATAAGCCAAGGAACCTCAGCCTCCAATGCTAAAGCCCCGACATAATGGGCCTCAGCCGGGATGTCTTGTACCGGCCTTAAGCTGGTAAAACCCCCGGCAGATTTTTGGTCCCAGTCCGCCACTGATCCTATGTATGAGATTTATGGAGTATCATAACTTGTCCTATTGTAACTGCCTCCAATCTCTAATTACTCCGCCAAAGAGACCCATCATCCATTGTACACAAAAAGGAGCAAAGTGTCCAGCAATTATCATTGTCACCGGAGAGCGACAATTATGGCGAGCTCTCCATCTTGACCATTAACTCAATTGGCCAAATTAGTGTCATGTCAGATAATGGTAATCCCAGGCCGGCCCATCACGTCCCAATTGTACCCAGGGGACAGATGTAGTTACAAATCCTATTTAGTCCTGGTGTTTTCTCTCTCTCAGGATTTGGGTTCGTTGCCCACAAGGATTATGGGTAATCTGTGACCTGACACCTGAGACATTGGTTTGTCTTAAAGTCCAGGAGGAGATTTATTTGTTTATTTATTATTATTATATAATTTTAACTATAATATAATTTAATATTATTATTTATTTATTGTTTATTTATTTGAGGTTGTAAAATGACTTTCATAGAATTCTGTAAAAACACACATCTACGTAGTGGGTATTACTTTATGGCATACCTCCCAATTGTCCCTGATTTGGAGGGACTGTCCCTCTTTTGAGTCCATGTCCCCCTGTCTCTCGTTGTTCCCACTTGTCCCTCTTTGAGGTGTAACATGCAGATCTGCAGCAATAAATGATTCATTTGCCTGTTCAAAGTGTTTCTATTGTAACTGTTACAATGTATCTCCTATATATCAATCAATGAGGATTGTGGCTTAATTTAAAGGCTGTCCCTCTTTCCCACCCTGATTTGGAGGGACTGTCCCTCCTTTAAGGTCCATGTCCCCCTGTCTCTCGTTGTTCTCATTTGTCCCTCTTTGAGGTGTAACATGCAGATCTGCAGCAATAAATGATTCATTGGGCTATTCAAAGTGTTTCTATTGTTGGAACTGTTACAATGTATCTCCTATCCATCAACCAATGAGGGGGCGTGGCTTCATGCATGCCTCAATGAGGGGCGTGGCTTCATCCATCCCCGATGAGGGGCGTGGCTTCATCCATCCCCGATGAGGGGGAGTGGCCTCATTTACAGATCTGCAGCAATAAATGATTCATTTCCCTATTCAAAGTGTTTCTATTGTTGTAACTGTTACAACCTATCTCCTATCCATCCATCAACCAATGAGGGGCGTGGCTTCACTCATCCCCCAATGAGGGGGTGTGGCCTAATTTAACACTTTTCCCTCTTTTGAGTCTATGCCCCCCTGTCCCTCATCTGTCCCTCTTTGAGGTGTAACATACAGATCTGCAGTAACATTGTTTAACATCAGTAACATGATTTCTCCACCTATTCAAAGTGTTTCTATTGTTACAATGTTACTGTAACTGTTACAATGTATCTCCTATCTTTCAACGAGGGGGCGTGGCTTCATTTACATATTGTCCCTCTTTCCCACACTAAAAAGTTGGATGGTAAGGGTCTGCGAGGCCCTGTCTGTAGAAAGAGTTGCTCGGTGGATGGGCCCCATCTCAGTAAGTTATACAGTTAAAAAATAAAATAAATCATAAATATCGCAAATCTCAGAGACGCGACTTTTTACGTCAGGGTTCGATAACGGCCCCCGCTGCGATTATCTGCCCCGATCGGGCGTTTTTCCCGGGCGCTCCCCGGCAATAAAACAGGAGCGCGGCGGTTTTCGTTCGGCGCACGCAGGGGGCTAGTTATCAAGTTGCAGGAAAAGCCGCCGGTGGAGAGAGTCAAATAATTGGCATGAAATTTTGCTAATGTTATTCTCCTCATTGTTCACACACAATTGGCGTCGCAGCACGACGCCCGCGCTTCAATGTCTTCTAATATATGCAAATGAATGTTAAGGGGAAAAAAAAGGGGGCGGGGTCCCGGCAGAAGATACCTCTTACTCTATAATGAAACGCAGATGACTAGCTCGGCCGAGGTGACATTAAGTTGAGTTTAAAGTGGACCAAAACCCAGTATAGTCAAAACCCTGGGTTTTGGTCCTTACCCCCCTGGTGCACCCTGATCGGGGGTGCCCCACTGTGTGAACCCCCAGGTCCCGAAATCAACTCCCCTCTTCCCAATCCTATGGTGCATGCGCGCCCACTCATCCAATCAGCGCGCTCAGAGCGCGCTGGCGGCCGCATCCCCTGCTTCCCTCTAACAGGGAGCGTGCCCGCACCGGCCATTCACAAATACCTGGTCTAAGCACGGGCCCTGCTGAATGGCACGCATGTGCGCCACAGTCTAGAGATGCTGGGCATGCGACCGCTCTCACTCCCCATTGGAGCCACCAGAAATAGTGAGTTTTTCTGGGAGGGGGAGTTTTAAACAGCGGGGCATTTCCATTTGGGATG
>CM051244.1:8660533-8793033 GCA_027917425.1 Gastrophryne carolinensis | reverse complement strand
TACCACTTACCTAACCCCTCCACCCCCTGCCGCTGTCTTCTACCACTTACCTAACCTCTCCACCCCCTGCCGCTGTCTTCTACCACTTACCTAACCCCTCCACCCCCTGCCGCTGTCCTCTACCACTTACCTAACCCCTCCACCCCCTGCCGCTGTCTTCTACCACTTACCTAACCCCTCCACCCCCTGCCGCTGTCCTCTACCACTTACCTAACCCCTCCACCCCCTGCCGCTGTCTTCTACCACTTACCTAACCTCTCCACCCCCTGCCGCTGTCTTCTACCACTTACCTAACCCCTCCACCCCCTGCCGCTGTCCTCTACCACTTACCTAACCCCTCCACCCCCTGCCGCTGTCTTCTACCACTTACCTAACCTCTCCACCCCCTGCCGCTGTCCTCTACCACTTACCTAACCCCTCCACCCCCTGCCGCTGTCTTCTACCACTTACCTGACCTCTCCACCCCCTGCCGCTGTCCTCTACCACTTACCTAACCTCTCCACCCCCTGCCGCTGTCTTCTACCACTTACCTAACCTCTCCACCCCCTGCCGCTGTCTTCTACCACTTACCTAACCTCTCCTCCCCCTGCCGCTGTCCTCTACCACTTACCTAACCCCTCCACCCCCTGCCACTGTCTTCTACCACTTACCTAACCTCTCCACCCCCTGCCGCTGTCCTCTACCACTTACCTAACCCCTCCACCCCCTGCCGCTGTCTTCTACCACTTACCTAACCCCTCCACCCCCTGCCACTGTCTTCTACCACTTACCTAACCTCTCCACCCCCTGCCGCTGTCTTCTACTACTTACCTAACCTCTCCACCCCCTGCCGCTGTCCTCTACTACTTACCTAACCCCTCCACCCCCTGCCGCTGTCTTCTACCACTTACCTAACCCCTCCACCCCCTGCCACTGTCTTCTACCACTTACCTAACCTCTCCACCCCCTGCCGCTGTCTTCTACTACTTACCTAACCTCTCCACCCCCTGCCGCTGTCCTCTACCACTTACCTAACCTCTCCACCCCCTGCCGCTGTCCTCTACCACTTACCTAACCTCTCCACCCCCTGCCACTGTCTTCTACCACTTACCTAACCTCTCCACCCCCTGCCGCTGTCTTCTACTACTTACCTAACCTCTCCACCCCCTGCCGCTGTCCTCTACCACTTACCTAACCTCTCCACCCCCTGCCGCTGTCCTCTACCACTTACCTAACCTCTCCACCCCCTGCCGCTGTCTTCTACCACTTACCTAACCCCTCCACCCCCTGCCGCTGTCTTCTACCACTTACCTAACCCTTCCACCCCCTGCTGCTGTCTTCTACCACTTACCTAACCCCTCCACCCCTGCCGCTGTCCTCTACCACTTACCTAACCTCTCCACCCCCTGCCGCTGTCTTCTACCACTTACCTAACCTCTCCACCCCCTGCTGCTGTCTTCTACCACTTACCTAACCTCTCCACCCCCTGCCGCTGTCCTCTACCACTTACCTAACCCCTCCACCCCCTGCTGCTGTCCTCTACCACTTACCTAACCTCTCCACCCCCTGCCGCTGTCCTCTACCACTTACCTAACCCCTCCACCCCCTGCTGCTGTCCTCTACCACTTACCTAACCCCTCCACCCCTGCCGCTGTCCTCTACCACTTACCTAACCCCTCCACCCCCTGCCGCTGTCTTCTACCACTTACCTAACCTCTCCACCCCCTGCTGCTGTCTTCTACCACTTACCTAACCTCTCCACCCCCTGCCGCTGTCTTCTACCACTTACCTAACCTCTCCACCCCCTGCCGCTGTCCTCTACCACTTACCTAACCCCTCCACCCCCTGCTGCTGTCCTCTACCACTTACCTAACCCCTCCACCCCCTGCCGCTGTCCTCTACCACTTACCTAACCTCTCCACCCCCTGCCGCTGTCCTCTACCACTTACCTAACCTCTCCACCCCCTGCCGCTGTCCTCTACCACTTACCTAACCCCTCCACCCCCTGCCGCTGTCCTCTACTACTTACCTAACCTCTCCACCCCCTGCCGCTGTCCTCTACTACTTACCTAACCCCTCCACCCCCTGCCGCTGTCCTCTACTACTTACCTAACCCCTCCACCCCCTGCCGCTGTCCTCTACTACTTACCTAACCCCTCCACCCCCTGCCGCTGTCCTCTACTACTTACCTAACCCCTCCACCCCCTGCCGCTGTCCTCTACTACTTACCTAACCCCTCCACCCCCTGCCGCTGTCCTCTACTACTTACCTAACCTCTCCTCCCCCTGCCGCTGTCCTCTATCACTTACCTAACCCCTCCACCCCCTGCCACTGTCCTCTACCACTTACCTAACCTCTCCACCCCCTGCCGCTGTCCTCTACCACTTACCTAACCCCTCCACCCCCTGCTGCTGTCCTCTACCACTTACCTAACCTCTCCTCCCCCTGCTGCTGTCTTCTACCACTTACCTAACCTCTCCTCCCCCTGCCGCTGTCCTCTACCACTTACCTAACCTCTCCACCCCCTGCCGCTGTCCTCTACTACTTACCTAACCTCTCCACCCCCTGCCGCTGTCTTCTACCACTTACCTGACCTCTCCACCCCCTGCCGCTGTCCTCTACCACTTACCTAACCCCTCTACCCCCTGCCGCTGTCCTCTACCACTTACCTAACCTCTCCACCCCCTGCCGCTGTCCTCTACCACTTACCTAACCCCTCCACCCCCTGCCGCTGTCCTCTACCACTTACCTAACCTCTCCACCCCCTGCCGCTGTCTTCTACCATTTACCTGACCTCTCCACCCCCTGCCGCTGTCCTCTACTACTTACCTAACCTCTCCACCCCCTGCCGCTGTCCTCTACTACTTACCTAACCTCTCCACCCCCTGCCGCTGTCCTCTACCACTTACCTAACCTCTCCACCCCCTGCCGCTGTCCTCTATCACTTACCTAACCTCTCCACCCCCTGCCGCTGTCCTCTACCACTTACCTAACCTCTCCACCCCCTGCCGCTGTCCTCTACTACTTACCTAACCCCTCCACCCCCTGCCGCTGTCTTCTACCACTTACCTAACCTCTCCACCCCCTGCCGCTGTCCTCTACTACTTACCTAACCCCTCCACCCCCTGCCGCTGTCTTCTACCACTTACCTAACCCCTCCACCCCCTGCCGCTGTCCTCTACCACTTACCTAACCTCTCCACCCCCTGCCGCTGTCCTCTACCATTTACCTGACCTCTCCACCCCCTGCCGCTGTCTTCTACCACTTACCTAACCTCTCCACCCCCTGCCGCTGTCCTCTACCACTTACCTAACCTCTCCACCCCCTGCCGCTGTCTTCTACCACTTACCTAACCCCTCCACCCCCTGCTGCTGTCTTCTACCACTTACCTAACCCCTCCACCCCCTGCCGCTGTCTTCTACCACTTACCTAACCCCTCCACCCCCTGCCGCTGTCCTCTACTACTTACCTAACCCCTCCACCCCCTGCCGCTGTCTTCTACTACTTACCTAACCTCTCCACCCCCTGCTGCTGTCTTCTACCACTTACCTAACCCCTCCACCCCCTGCTGCTGTCTTCTACCACTTACCTAACCCCTCCACCCCCTGCCGCTGTCTTCTACCACTTACCTAACCTCTCCACCCCCTGCCACTGTCCTCTACCACTTACCTAACCTCTCCACCCCCTGCCGCTGTCCTCTACCACTTACCTAACCTCTCCACCCCCTGCCGCTTTCTTCTACCACTCACCTAACCCCTCTACCCCCTGCCGCTGTCTTCTACCACTCACCTAACCCCTCCACCCCCTGCCGCTGTCTTCTACCACTTACCTAACCTCTCCACCCCCTGCTGCTGTCCTCTACTACTTACCTAACCCCTCCACCCCTGCCACTGTCCTCTACCACTTACCTAACCTCTCCACCCCCTGCCACTGTCCTCTACCACTTACCTAACCTCTCCACCCCCTGCCGCTGTCCTCTACCACTTACCTAACCTCTCCACCCCCTGCCGCTGTCCTCTACTACTTACCTAACCTCTCCACCCCCTGCCACTGTCCTCTACCACTTACCTAACCTCTCCACCCCCTGCCGCTGTCCTCTACCACTTACCTAACCTCTCCACCCCCTGCCGCTGTCTTCTACCACTTACCTAACCTCTCCACCCCCTGCCGCTGTCTTCTACCACTTACCTAACCTCTCCACCCCCTGCCGCTGTTCTCTACCACTTACCTAACCTCTCCTCCCCCTGCCGCTGTCCTCTACCACTTACCTAACCTCTCCTCCCCCTGCCGCTGTCTTCTACCACTTACCTAACCCCTCCACCCCCTGCCGCTGTCCTCTACCACTTACCTAACCTCTCCACTGCCTGCCGCTGTCTTCTACCACTTACCTAACCCCTCCACCCCCTGCCGCTGTCCTCTATCACTTACCTAACCTCTCCACCCCCTGCCGCTGTCCTCTACCACTTACCTAACCTCTCCACCCCCTGCCGCTGTCCTCTACCACTTACCTAACCTCTCCACCCCCTGCCGCTGTCCTCTATCACTTACCTAACCTCTCCACCCCCTGCCGCTGTCTTCTACCACTTACCTAACCTCTCCACCCCCTGCCGCTGTCCTCTACCACTTACCTAACCTCTCCACCCCTGCCGCTGTCTTCTACCACTTACCTAACCTCTCCACCCCCTGCCGCTGTCTTCTACCACTTACCTAACCCCTCCACCCCCTGCTGCTGTCTTCTACTACTTACCTAACCTCTCCACCCCCTGCCGCTGTCTTCTACCACTTACCTAACCTCTCCACCCCCTGCCGCTGTCCTCTACCACTTACCTAACCTCTCCACCCCCTGCCGCTGTCCTCTACCACTTACCTAACCCCTCCACCCCCTGCCGCTGTCCTCTACCACTTACCTAACCTCTCCACCCCTGCCGCTGTCCTCTACCACTTACCTAACCCCTCCACCCCCTGCCGCTGTCTTCTACCACTTACCTAACCTCTCCACCCCCTGCCGCTGTCTTCTACCACTTACCTAACCTCTCCACCCCCTGCCACTGTCCTCTATCACTTACCTAACCTCTCCACCCCCTGCCGCTGTCTTCTACCACTCAGCTAACCTCTCCACCCCCTGCCGCTGTCTTCTACCACTTACCTAACCTCTCCACCCCCTGCCGCTGTCTTCTACCACTTACCTAACCCCTCCACCCCCTGCCACTGTCTTCTACCACTTACCTAACCTCTCCACCCCCTGCCGCTGTCCTCTATCACTTACCTAACCCCTCCACCCCCTGCCGCTGTCTTCTACCACTTACCTAACCTCTCCACCCCCTGCCGCTGTCCTCTACCACTTACCTAACCTCTCCACCCCTGCCGCTGTCTTCTACCACTTACCTAACCTCTCCACCCCCTGCCGCTGTCCTCTACCACTTACCTAACCTCTCCACCCCTGCCGCTGTCTTCTACCACTTACCTAACCTCTCCACCCCCTGCCGCTGTCCTCTACCACTTACCTAACCTCTCCTCCCCCTGCCGCTGTCCTCTACCACTTACCTAACCTCTCCACCCCCTGCCGCTGTCTTCTACCACTTACCTAACCCCTCCACCCCCTGCCGCTGTCCTCTATCACTTACCTAACCTCTCCACCCCCTGCCGCTGTCCTCTACCACTTACCTAACCTCTCCACCCCCTGCCGCTGTCTTCTACCACTTACCTAACCCCTCCACCCCCTGCCGCTGTCTTCTACCACTTACCTAACCTCTCCTCCCCCTGCCGCTGTCTTCTACCACTTACCTAACCCCTCCACCCCCTGCCGCTGTCTTCTACCACTTACCTAACCTCTCCACCCCCTGCCGCTGTCTTTTACCACTTACCTAACCCCTCCACCCCTGCCGCTGTCTTCTACCACTTACCTAACCCCTCCACCCCCTGCCGCTGTCCTCTACCACTTACCTAACCTCTCCACCCCCTGCCGCTGTCTTCTACTACTTACCTAACCTCTCCACCCCCTGCTGCTGTCCTCTACCACTTACCTAACCTCTCCACCCCCTGCCACTGTCCTCTACCACTTACCTAACCCCTCCACCCCCTGCCGCTGTCTTCTACCACTTACCTAACCTCTCCACCCCCTGCCGTTGTCTTCTACCACTCACCTAACCCCTCCACCCCCTGCCGCTGTCCTCTACCACTTACCTAACCTCTCCACCCCCTGCCGCTGTCCTCTACCACTTACCTAACCCCTCCACCCCCTGCCGCTGTCCTCTACCACTTATCTAACCTCTCCTCCCCCTGCCGCTGTCCTCTACCACTTACCTAACCTCTCCTCCCCCTGCCGCTGTCTTCTACCACTTACCTAACCTCTCCTCCCCCTGCCGCTGTCCTCTACCACTTACCTAACCTCTCCTCCCCCTGCCGCTGTCTTCTACCACTTACCTAACCTCTCCTCCCCCTGCCGCTGTCCTCTACCACTCACCTAACCCCTCCACCCCCTGCCGCTGTCCTCTACCACTTACCTAACCTCTCCACCCCCTGCCGCTGTCCTCTACCACTTACCTAACCCCTCCACCCCCTGCCGCTGTCCTCTACCACTTATCTAACCTCTCCTCCCCCTGCCGCTGTCCTCTACCACTTACCTAACCTCTCCTCCCCCTGCCGCTGTCTTCTACCACTTATCTAACCTCTCCTCCCCCTGCCGCTGTCCTCTACCACTTACCTAACCTCTCCTCCCCCTGCCGCTGTCTTCTACCACTTACCTAACCTCTCCTCCCCCTGCCGCTGTCCTCTACCACTTACCTAACCCCTCCTCCCCCTGCCGCTGTCCTCTACCACTTACCTAACCTCTCCACCCCCTGCCGCTGTCTTCTACCACTTACCTAACCTCTCCACCCCCTGCCGCTGTCTTCTACCACTTACCTAACCTCTCCACCCCCTGCCGCTGTCTTCTACCACTTACCTAACCTCTCCACCCCCTGCCGCTGTCTTCTACCACTTACCTAACCCCTCCACCCCCTGCCGCTGTCCTCTACCACTTACCTAACCTCTCCTCCCCCTGCCGCTGTCCTCTACTACTTACCTAACCTCTCCACCCCCTGCCGCTGTCCTCTACCACTTACCTAACCTCTCCACCCCCTGCCGCTGTCTTCTACCACTTACCTAACCTCTCCACCCCCTGCCGCTGTCTTCTACCACTTACCTAACCTCTCCACCCCCTGCCGCTGTCCTCTACCACTTACCTAACCTCTCCACCCCCTGCCGCTGTCCTCTACCACTTACCTAACCCTTCCACCCCCTGCCGCTGTCCTCTACCACTTACCTAACCTCTCCACCCCCTGCCGCTGTCTTCTACCACTTACCTAACCTCTCCACCCCCTGCCGCTGTCCTCTACCACTTACCTAACCTCTCCACCCCCTGCCGCTGTCTTCTACCACTTACCTAACCCTTCCACCCCCTGCCGCTGTCCTCTACCACTTACCTAACCTCTCCACCCCCTGCCGCTGTCTTCTACCACTTACCTAACCTCTCCACCCCCTGCCGCTGTCCTCTACCACTTACCTAACCTCTCCACCCCCTGCCGCTGTCTTCTACCACTTACCTAACCTCTCCACCCCCTGCCGCTGTCCTCTACCACTTACCTAACCTCTCCACCCCCTGCCGCTGTCCTCTACCACTTACCTAACCTCTCCACCCCCTGCCGCTGTCCTCTACCACTTACCTAACCCCTCCACCCCCTGCCGCTGTCCTCTACCACTTACCTAACCTCTCCACCCCCTGCCGCTGTCTTCTACCACTTACCTAACCTCTCCACCCCCTGCCGCTGTCCTCTACCACTTACCTAACCCCTCCACCCCCTGCCGCTGTCTTCTACCACTTACCTAACCCCTCCACCCCCTGCCGCTGTCTTCTACCACTTACCTAACCTCTCCTCCCCCTGCCGCTGTCTTCTACCACTTACCTAACCCCTCCACCCCCTGCCGCTGTCTTCTACCACTTACCTAACCTCTCCACCCCCTGCTGCTGTCTTCTACCACTTACCTAACCCCTCCACCCCCTGCCGCTGTCTTCTACCACTTACCTAACCCCTCCACCCCCTGCTGCTGTCTTCTACCACTTACCTAACCCCTCCACCCCCTGCCGCTGTCTTCTACCACTTACCTAACCCCTCCACCCCCTGCCGCTGTCTTCTACCACTTACCTAACCCCTCCACCCCCTGCCGCTGTCCTCTACCACTTACCTAACCTCTCCACCCCTGCCGCTGTCCTCTACCACTTACCTAACCCCTCCACCCCCTGCCGCTGTCTTCTACCACTTACCTAACCTCTCCACCCCCTGCCGCTGTCTTCTACCACTTACCTAACCTCTCCACCCCCTGCCGCTGTCCTCTACCACTTACCTAACCTCTCCACCCCCTGCCGCTGTCCTCTACCACTTACCTAACCCCTCCACCCCCTGCCGCTGTCCTCTACCACTTACCTAACCTCTCCACCCCTGCCGCTGTCCTCTACCACTTACCTAACCCCTCCACCCCCTGCCGCTGTCTTCTACCACTTACCTAACCTCTCCACCCCCTGCCGCTGTCTTCTACCACTTACCTAACCTCTCCACCCCCTGCCGCTGTCCTCTACCACTTACCTAACCTCTCCACCCCCTGCCGCTGTCCTCTACCACTTACCTAACCCCTCCACCCCCTGCCGCTGTCTTCTACCACTTACCTAACCCCTCCACCCCCTGCCGCTGTCCTCTACCACTTACCTAACCCCTCCACCCCCTGCCGCTGTCTTCTACCACTTACCTAACCCCTCCACCCCCTGCCGCTGTCTTCTACCAGTTACCTAACCTCTCCACCCCCTGCCGCTGTCTTCTACCACTTACCTAACCTCTCCACCCTTGCCGCTGTCCTCTACCACTTACCTAACCCCTCCACCCCCTGCCGCTGTCTTCTACCACTTACCTAACCCCTCCACCCCCTGCCGCTGTCTTCTACCACTTACCTAACCTCTCCACCCCCTGCCGCTGTCCTCTACCACTTACCTAACCCCTCCAACCCCTGCCGCTGTCCTCTACTACTTACCTAACCCCTCCACCCCCTGCCGCTGTCTTCTACCACTTACCTAACCCCTCCACCCCCTGCCGCTGTCCTCTACCACTTACCTAACCTCTCCTCCCCCTGCCGCTGTCCTCTACCACTTACCTAACCCCTCCACCCCCAGCCGCTGTCCTCTACCACTTACCTAACCCCTCCACCCCCTGCCGCTGTCCTCTACCACTTACCTAACCCCTCCACCCCCTGCCGCTGTCTTCTACCACTTACCTAACCCCTCCACCCCCTGCCGCTGTCTTCTACCAGTTACCTAACCTCTCCACCCCCTGCCGCTGTCCTCTACCACTTACCTAACCCCTCCACCCCCTGCCACTGTCCTCTACCACTTACCTAACCTCTCCACCCCCTGCCGCTGTCCTCTACTACTTACCTAACCTCTCCACCCCTGCCGCTGTCCTCTACCAGTTACCTAACCCCTCCACCCCCTGCCGCTGTCTTCTACCACTTACCTAACCCCTCCACCCCCTGCCGCTGTCCTCTACCACTTACCTAACCTCTCCACCCCCTGCTGCTGTCTTCTACCACTTACCTAACCCCTCCACCCCCTGCCGCTGTCCTCTACCACTTACCTAACCCCTCCACCCCCTGCCGCTGTCCTCTACCACTTACCTAACCCCTCCACCCCCTGCCGCTGTCCTCTACTACTTACCTAACCTCTCCACCCCCTGCCGCTGTCCTCTACCAGTTACCTAACCTCTCCTCCCCCTGCCGCTGTCTTCTACCACTTACCTAACCCCTCCACCCCCTGCCGCTGTCTTCTACCACTTACCTAACCCCTCCACCCCCTGCCGCTGTCCTCTACCACTTACCTAACCTCTCCTCCCCCTGCTGCTGTCTTCTACCACTTACCTAACCCCTCCACCCCCTGCCGCTGTCCTCTACTACTTACCTAACCCCTCCACCCCCTGCCGCTGTCCTCTACTACTTACCTAACCCCTCCACCCCCAGCCGCTGTCCTCTACTGCTCACCTAACCAATCTGCCCCCTGCAGCTGTTCTCCACCACTCACCTACCCCTCCATACAAAATAATGCGGTATATATCATCACCACTACTTACCTAAGTCCTCTGGGGGTTCCCTGGTAAGGATTATGTACCTGGTATTAACCCCCCCACCACCACCACCAGCCGTGTGCATAATCCTTACCAGGGAACCCCCGGAGGACTTAGGTAAGTAGTGGTTTTGATATATACTATTTTATTTGGTATGGGTATTACTATTTCCTTATTGTACAGTTTTGGCTTTGTTTACATGTCCAGTGACATCATTATGACATCAGGCGGGAATCCGAGCTTTCACCTTTAGCCTGGCCAAATATCTTCCTTACTAGTCGATATCTGTTTGGCAGTCTTTCCCTGATGAAGGGGCTGCGACACCCCGAAACGCTGGGGCATTACAGACTGCAGAATATCACTTATATGTTACTGTATGATTCGCTAATACATAGTTGACATGGTGAGCCGGTCTCATTGACTTATACATTGACCATTGACTTATATGTGTTACAGCGGCGCCACCGCGGACCCGGCACCCCCATTAGTGTTAGTTAAGAGTGCACCCGCCATCCTCCATGTATTAGGACTTAAACCGGACCTTCACCCTGAATAAGAGCCTATGTTGTATGTTTCCCTCCCTGTACATACAGATTGCCCACATTAATCCGGACCTTCGCCCTGAATAAGAGCCTATCTTGTATGTCCCCCCCCCCGTACATACAGATTGATCACATTAATCCGGACCCTCACCCTGAATAAGAGCCTATGTTGTATGTTTCCCTCCCTGTACATACAGATTTCCCACATTAATCCAGACCTTCACCCTGAATAAGAGCCTATCTTGTATCCCCCCCCCCTTGTACATACAGATTGATCACATTAATCCGGACCCTCACCCTGCATAAGAGCCTATCTTGTATGTCCCCCCCCCCCTTACATACAGATTGATCACATTAATCCGGACCCTCACCCTGCATAAGAGCCTATCTTGTATGTTTCCCCCCTGTACATACAGATTGATCACATTAATCCGGACCTTCACCCTGCATAAGAGCCTATCTTGTATGTTCCCCCCCCTGTACATACAGATTGATCACATTAATCCGGACCCTCACCCTGAATAAGAGCCTATCTTGTATGTCCCCCCCCCCGTAAATACAGTTTGCCCACATTAATCCAGACCCTCACCCTGCATAAGAGCCTATCTTGTATGTTCCCCCCCTGCACATACAGATTGATCACATTAATCCGGACCCTCACCCTGAATAAGAGCAGAGTTGCAGCCCAGCGGGGGAAAGAATAAAAAGTAAGTGATTAAAAACGTAAAATATATTAATTTTAGATGCTGTGGAATCGTTTTTTAAGGGTTTGGGCTTTTCATTAAATTATGCTGAAGGTCCGGTTTAAGAGCGCACCCGCCACCCGCAGTTTTTAGGACTTAATTCTAAGGATAAAGTTCATTTATATCGAGGGGTCCCGTAAAAAAAAAAAAAAAATAGGGTTGCATTAAAATTAACACAATTGCCCCAAGTAGTCGGGGAACTTAGGAAGCCTGCGATTGCGCATATTGCATTCATCTCGGTCGTACGTATTACAGAATATCTCCGGTAAGGGAATCTGCATTTAGATAGACGCATTTGACAGAGAATGAAACCCCGGCATTTTATAAGTACCTTATTTTTGTCTCGATAGCTATAGGGAGCTTTTTCTTCGTGTATAAGCTCAGGCAGGAAAATGCCGCTATGTTAAGTAGATTGAAAAAAAAAAAAAAAGGCGTTTATCTGTTTTGCAGGACAAATAAAGAGAAGTGACTACTTTGCCCAGATAGGAGATAGGTGATGAGTTCTTTAAAATGCCGCTTAAGCGAGGCCCCGGCGAGCAATCGTCCTGACTATTCCCACTTCAAAATCACTTTTGCTTTTTGTCTGCTTAAACATAATATTTCGTCTGTGCTATTTGCTTTTACCGCTATGCATACTGCCTGTTAATACTGCCGAGCATACAGACCCAGAGCGCACCCGCGCGCTCGCCGCTTCAGTCAACAACAGGAAAACCAGACAGAACAAACTTCAAACATTTTACGGCCACGCTTAGCGCATCAACGGGAAATAAAGTTTATGAACTATAAAATGAAGTTTATTTGTGCTTTGCGGATATCGCGCGCTCCACAAAGATGAGAGGACTTGTCTGCATTGATTTAAACCTTAATGACCCCGGAGCTTCACCACGCGGCCACTTGTTTCTCATGGTGGTGTTGATAGAAACCACAAACCTCAAATATTCCCTGTATGTTCTGTCAACCCCACCTTGAGAAAAAATGGACATGTTGAGAAGATCCGCAATTAAGGGTCAAAGGTTTGAGGTTTCCATTCCCCTAAACAAGGAGGCAACAGATCAGTTTAGACCCAAAACAAATTTCAGGGTCCAATTTGCTAGAAGAAGACAAACCTCAAGTATTCCCTGTACGTTCAACACCACCTTGAGAAAAAATGGACATGTTAAGAAGATCCTTAATGAAGGGTCAAAGGTTTGAGGTATCCATTCAGCTAAACAAGGAGTCAAAAGATCAGTTTAGACCCAAAGCAAATTTCAGGGTCCAATTTGCTAGAAGAAGACAAACCTCAAATATTCCCTGTACGTTCTATCAACACCACCATGAGAAAAAATGGACACATTGAGAAGATCCTTAATGATGGAGGAGACAAACCTCAAACATTCCCTGTACGTTCTATCAACACCACCATGAGAAAAAATGGACACATTGAGAAGATCCTTAATGATGCAGGAGACAAACCTCAAATATTCCCCGTACGTTCTATCAACACCACCTTGAGAAATAACGGACACGTAGAGAAGATCCTTAATGACGGACGAGACAAACCACAAATATTCCCTGTACGTTCTATCAACACCATCTATAGAAAAACGGACATGTAGAGAAGATCCTTAATGATGGAGGAGACAAACCCCAAATATTCCCTGTACGATCTATCAACACCACCTTGAGAAAAAATGGACATGTTGAGAAGATCCTTAAAGATGTAGGAGATGAACCTCAAATATTTCCTGTACGTTCTATCAACGCCACCTTGAGAAAAAATGGACACATGGACAAGTTCTTCAACAAAGGGTCAAGGGTTCAAGGTTTCCATTCATGTAAAGCACCAGATCAGTTTAGACCCAAAACAATTTCAGGGTCAGATTTGTAAAAAACAAAAACTCTTCCAGGTTTTTTTTTTTTTACTTTTTGGTGCTCCTTGGAAAACCCGAAACTAGAAGACAAACCTCAAATATTCCCTGTTTGGAAAAAATGGACACTTTGAGAAGGTCCTTAATGAAGGGTTAAAGGTTTCCAATCATGTAAGGCACCAGGTTCCATTTAGACCAAGAACTAATTTCAGGGTCCGATTTGTCCAATTCCAGATTTTTTTTTTCGTTTTGGCACACCTTAGGAGGTCCAAGACTTGGAGAAGACAAACTTCAAATATCCACTGTTTGTTCTATCAACACCACCTTGAGAAAAAATGAAAACATGGAGAAGGTCCTCCACAAAGGGTCAGGGATTCAAGGTTTCCAATCACCTTCCAATCGGGGATCCTGAGGAGTAACAAAAAGTAAAAAAAAAATCTGGAAGCGTTTTTTCTTACAAATCAGACCCTGATATTTGTTTTGGGTCTAAATGGAACTGGTGCCTTACATGGAAATCTTGAACCTTTGACCCTTAATTAAGGATCTTCTCAACGTGTCAATTTTTTCCCAAGTTGGTGTTGATAGAAATGCAATCTAAGGTGAAGCCTAGGGTCAAATATTCCCATAGGGACCACAGAAAACGGAGCACAGCCAATAGTCTATGAAAATGTATTGAGACATCAAAAAACAGACATTTAAAAACAACACTAAAGATATCTTAAAACACCACCCCTCTCATAGTCCTATAGTATTAAATAAATAGTGTATATAGAAAATAATGGTCCGTCCTCAACAATCACCCATATAGTACCAGATTGCTTTAATGTTTAAAATGACTTATGCTCACAACTAGTATCACATATGTATATATATAACCGATCCCCCTTTGTGCCGGCACAAAGACTGCCCAAATAAACCAACCAAAATGCTTAACATATATAAATATGGCATACTGCCCGAAAAACCTCACTACGTACAAACCTACGTGATTAAAATATTCAAAAAAGATTTTTTATAAACCTATGTCACAAACCTTAATAGGAATGCTTAAAACAATCCAGGAGATATACATTGTGCAAAATATTAATTAGAAGTGTACATGATTAAATGCAAGACAAATTCATAAACCAATCAAAGTGACACAAAGATCAACAAATATACAGATAAAAAAAGAGATACTCAGCTGAACCATTAAAGAGCATGCAGTCCACAGGGAGGACAGACAGGACAAAGGGGGTGATCCACCTGCGCTTCGCGGTACCAAAAGACCGCTTCTTGCTTGGGTGAGCCTAGGCTCCACCTTAGATTGCATTAATATACGTTAAGTGAGCACGCCCTCATTCGTTATAATTAGTGGTGCACCATATTTTATCGGTTGGTGTTGATAGAACATACAGGGAATATTTAAGGTTTGTCTTCCCTTAGTCTCGGGCCTTCAGAGGAGTGCCGAAAAGTAAAAAAAAACTGGAACAGGTTTTTTTTTTTTTTTACAAATCTGACCCTGAAATGTATTTTGGGTCTAAATGGAACTGGTACCTTACATGATTGGAAATCTTAAAACATTTGACCCTTCGTTTAGGACCTTCTCAACATGTCCATTTTGGTGTTGACCGAACATACAGGAAATATTTGAGTTTGTCCTTTCCTAGTCTTAAGCCTCCTGAAGAATATCTAAAGGAAATAAAATAAAATGGAAGCTGTTTAAATCACTCCTAAAACCGGTGGGCGAGGTTCAATGAGATGAACCACTGAACATCAATCAGCTTTAGTAAGTGAAAGCTGCTGTCATGTTTAGGAAGACCTGTAGAGCCCAATATGGCAGAACCAGGTACCGGAATCTAGGAAATTCCCCGGTTGCTGTTGGAGCCCCTCACAGTGGAGGTGAGACTATGATGCAGGAACACCTCGGGTTCACCATCTGGCAGAATAGATCGCAGGGGCAGGACACAGCAACACACAGAGCCACAGATAGCAGAAAGTCCAGGGGCTGGTCCGGGATTTAATTGCCTAAGAATTTGGGGGTGACTTTTTTACAGTAAAAAAACAGGACAGCTGGGATAAAAGTGCCTCCAGTGGCCTTGGCACCCAAGTTGAAAGCACTGCTCGCTCTCCCATAGAACCAGATCTATAATGATCTATAAAGTTAATAGGGTTTCTATCACCACAACGAGGTTAAAAAAAAGAAGTTAACAAAGCCAATTGATGATGACAACATGCGCATAGCTTATTAAAGCCCCAAGACCGCCGTCCCTCGTATAATCATGCCACTTTGCTCCTTCTATTTTATTAGTCTTTCCTATACGTCTCAGTTTAGCACGTCTGCAGCGTGCGAGAGGCCTGTTAGCAATTCATCATTTCATACCTAAGCATAATTGGGGGCTCGTCCGGGATTTAATTTCCAAAGAATTTGAGGGGTGCAGATATACTCAGAGATTTGGAGTATTATTTGTCCCTAGCATTACAAGCATTACAATCAGTAAACCTGATATGCGGAAAACAGGACAACTGGGACAAAAGGGCCTCCAATGGCCTTGGCACCCAAGTAAATCTTGCACCTAGGTATAACAATTGGGGGCTCATCCGGGATTTAATTACCCAAGAATTTGAGGAGTGCAGATATACTCAGAGATTTGGAGTATTATTTGTCCCTAGCATTACAAGCATTACAATCAGTAAACCTGATATGCGGAAAACAGGACAACTGGGACAAAAGTGCCTCCAATGGCCTTGGCACCCAAGTAAATCTTGCACCTAGCTATAACAATTGGGGGCTCATCCGGGATTTAATTACCCAAGAATTTGAGTGGTGCAGATATACTCATAGGTTTGGAGTATTATTTGTCCCTAGCATTACAAGCATTACAATCAGTAAACCTGATATGCGGAAAACAGGACAACTGGGACAAAAGTGCCTCCAATGGCCTTGGCACCCAAGTAAATCTTGCACCTAGCTATAACAATTGGGGGCTCATCCGGGATTTAATTACCCAAGAATTTGAGGGGTGCAGATATACTCAGAGATTTGGAGTATTATTTGTCCCTAGCATTACAAGCATTACAATCAGTAAACCTGATGTGCGGAAAACAAGACAACTGGGACAAAAGTGCCTCCAATGGCCTTGGCACCCAAGTAAATCTTGCACCTAGGTATAACAATTGGGGGCTCATCCGGGATTTAATTACCCAAGAATTTGAGGGGTGCAGATATACTCAGAGATTTGGAGTATTATTTGTCCCTAGCATTATAAAGGCTAACAGTAGCCCTGACCCACCTGCGGAAAACAGGACAGCTGGGATAAAAGTGCCTCCAATGGCCTTGGCTCCCAAATTGAAAGCCCTTAGAACCATAGAACCAGATCTATAATGATCTATAAAGATAATAAGGTTTTTACTCTCTATCACCACAACGAGGTTAAAAAAAAGAAGTTAACAAAGCCAACTGATGATGACAACATGCGCATAGCTTATTAAAGCCCCAAGACCGCAGCCCCTCGTATAATCATGCCGCTTTGCTCCTTCTATTTTATTAGTCTTTCCAATACTTTGCAGTTTAGCACGTTTTGCAGCGTGCGAGCGGCCTGTTAGCAATTATTTTTCCCCGGGTGTGTGTGCGCCCTTTCGAAAAAAAAAAACGCCTTCTGCTTATTTTAGCACACAGACTAAATAGGAGCAGATGAAAAGCCCAGCGCGACGCTATGGGAAGGCCTCCGCCAAAACAAATAGTGGCGCGCGGGGGGTTAAAAGCGGTGGTCTGAGCTGGCCTTGTCCTTGGAGAGGGAGCGTTGTTTACGGTGTACATTTAAAATAGTATTTCTGACTCTTTTCTCTCCCTCGGGATAGCGCAATTATAGAAGTAACGGAGGATTAATTAAAGACGCTCCCGCGGGTATCGCCGGCGATCTCCAGATGTGTGGGGGGGGGGAACGCGATGCGGGCTGAGCTTGGTGCAGGGGTGAGCGGACCACGAGTCCTCGGTAATAATTAGATAGGCACCGGGGCAGCGCCGAGCCTTTTTTTTTTTCCCCTCATTTATCTGATTTTGATTAATATTTTAATTTCTTTGTTTTATGCGGCGATGGCGCGCTACCAGCTCCGCCATTTATGCAAAAAGAAAAAAATGAATCAAGGAGAACAGCCCAGAAATCAATAGCGAGTAAATTCATTCTGGGATCGTGTCAAGGTTGGCGACTCTTTATTAAAATCCGGTTGCGCGCCATATGCCTGCGGATCCATACGTGGAGCCATGTTCCTCGCCGAGGAGATGATACAAAAATTCATTATCGGCCAGGTTTTTTTTATTCTTTTAAGTGTTGGGATGCTTTTTATGTTATTCATCCAGATTTTGTGTGAAATTTGGGTCATGAATAGTGATGAGCTTTAGATCCTGACCGGAGATAGATTTGACCCGGATCTTGCACATTTTATCTGGGTCACCACCGGCAAGATCCGGCAAGGGATTCCTTGGACTCATTACCCATCACTACCCTGTAAACTGCTAAAAGGGATTCCTTGGACCCATTACCCGTCATTACCCTTTAAATGCTAAAGGGAGTCCTTGGACCCATTACCTGTCATTACCCTTTAAATGCTGAAGAGATTCCTTGGACCCATTACCCATCACTACCCTGTGAAATTATTAAGGGATTCCTTGGACCTATTACCGATCACTACCCTGTGAACTGCTAAAAGGCTTCCGTAGACCCATTACTTATCATTACCTTGTGAACTGCTAAAGGGATTCTTTTGACCCATTAACCCATCACTACCCTGTGAACTGCTAAAGGGATTCCTTGGACTCATTACCCATCACTACCCTATGAAATGCTAAAAGGGTTCCTTTGACCCATTACTTATCATTACCCTGTGAACTGCTAAAGGGATTTCTTGGACCCATTACCCATCACTACCCTGGAAACTGCTAAAGGGATTCCTTGGGCCATTTACCCATCATGACCCTGTGAAATGCTAAAGGGTTCCTTGGACCCATCAACTATCATTACCTTGTGAACTGCTAAAGGGATTCCTTGGACCCATTGCCCATTATTACCCTGTGAACTGCTAAAGGGATTCCTTGTACCCATTAGCCGTCAATACCCTGTGAACTGCTAATGGGATTCCTTGGACCCATCACTACCCTGTGAATTGCTAAAGGGATTCCTTAGACCCATTAACTGTCATTACCCTGTAAATGCTAAAGGGATTCCTTGGACCCATTGCCCATTATTACCCTGTGAACTGCTAAAAAGGATTCCTTGGACCCATTACTTATCATTACCCTGTAAATGCTAAAGGGATTCCTTGCGCCCATTACCCATCACTACCCTGTAAAATGCTAAAGGGATTCCTTGGACCTATTACCCATCACTACCCTGTGAACTGCTAAAGAGATTCCTTGGACCCATTACCCATAAACACCCTGTGAACTGCTAAAGGGATTCCTTGCGCCCATTACTCATCATTACCCTGTAAATGCTAAAGGGATTCCTTGGACCCATTACCTATCACTTCCCTGGGAACTGCTAAAGGGATTCCTTGGACCCGTTACCCATCACTACCCTGTGAACTGCTAAAGGAATTCCTTAGACCCATTACCCATAACTACCATGTGAACTGTTAAAGGGATTCCTTGAACCCATTACCCATAACTACCCTGGGAATTGCTAAAGGGTTCCTTGCATCCATTACCCATCACTACCCTGTGAACTGATAAAGGGATTCCTTGGGCCCATTACCCATCACTACCCTGTGAACTGATAAAGGGATTCCTTGGACCCATTACCCATCTCTACGCTGTTAACTGCTAAAGGGATTCCTTGGACCCATACATCTATAAGATTCCGGGGCCGATCGATTCCCTACCCCCAGGTCATCCAAAATCGGGATGTCCTGCTGTATGAAACCCCCCAAATCGCCCCATACACTTGTTTCCTCGTCCAACGGCGCATTTGCGAGCCGCGGGCACATCCTCGTACCCCTCAAGCAGGGCGCGGGCCTGCGTAAGGCATCTGTGAATGGCCGGTGTGGGCACGCTCCCTGTTAGAGGGAAGCGGGGGATGCCGCTGGCCTTAGACGAAGACTTAGCCGATGTGATGTCAGCGGCTCTGAGCGCGCTGATTGGACGAGCGATCTGGGGGGTTTCACACAGCGGGGCATCACCGATCGGGGTTCCCCTGGGGGAAAGGACCAAAACCAAGAATAGTCAAACTTTAAAGGAACTGGAAGAAAACCAAAGATAACAGAGAAGCTGATGAGTGAACCAAGTCAGGTCTGGAGGTCAGTGGTGATATCCTGACAAGATTCCCCTTTTAAGGTGGACCAAAACCCAGGATTTTGACTATCATGGGTTTTGGTCCACTCCCCCTGGGCACCCCGATCGGGGGTGCCCCGCTATGTAAAACCCCCCAGATCTCCCGCATCAACTTACCTCACCGTGGTCCTATGGCGCATGCGCGGCCGCTCGTCCAATCAGCGCGCTCGGAGCCGCTAAACTATGCACGTCTGAGCGACGTCTTAGCTCAGCGGCTCCGAGCGTGCTGGCGACCGCATTTCGCGATTCCCTGCTAGAGGGATAGCGGGGATGCGGCTGTTGGACTGGGATTAAGGTAAGTGTATGGGGCGACCTGGGGGGTGTCACACAGCGAGGCATCCCGCTTTTGGAGGGAATGGATAGGCGCAGAACCTATTGCTCCGGTGAGTTTTTGGATGTGTGTGCGATTGCGAGCTGCACACCAATGCTCCGAACTCCTGAATCTGAGATTTTCGTGACACACGACGACAGACAGGATATGCTAATCAAATCCATATCTACAGATCCCTCATCCCGCTGCCCTGTCTCCATCTTATAGTGTCCTCCATCAGATCTTTAAGTTTGGACTAATAACTTTTTTATTTGATTTTATTTGATCTTTAAGTTTAGGCTAATAACTTTTTAATTTTTTTTTTATCTTTAAGTTTAGGCTAATAACTTTTATATTTTATTTCATCTTTAAGTTTAGGCTAATAACTTTTTTTTTTTATCTTTAAGTTTAGGCAAATAACTTTTTTGATTATATTTCATCTTTAAGTTTAGGCCAATAACTTTTTTGATTTTATTTCATCTTTAAGTTTAGGCCAATAACTTTTTATTTGATTTATTTTACTTATGATCCTGTTGTTGCCATTTCTACGTGCAGAACGTTCATTAGGCGGAAGTGAAATAGTCAATAACCCCGGAGAGATTCCTGATTCTTATGACTTCAAGACCATTGAAATGCAAACTTTCAGGTCTGTCATCTGACTTCTCTTTTTGCCTGAAGCTATGAATGTGGCCAAACTGACAAAGGATTGTCACATTGTCTCTCATTTGCATTTCCAAGAGAAGATGAAGCTCTACCTTATGTCACCTCTCTCTGCAATTACTACCTAAATACTGCACACGGAACATTAAAAATCAAGCGGCGTCGCTGCCGGGACCAGAGAAACCCCCGTAATTAGACCTCAATATTGGGGCCAAAATTCTCCCCCCCCTCAATGCCATCCCGCTGCACATGCCCAGGCAAGTTACAGTCATGGCTGTAGGTGTTGGATCCTGCTGGGTCCCTGTGTCAGCTGTGGGGTCCTCCTGGGTCTGGTGTCAGCAGTGGGGTCCTCCTGGGTCTCGTGTCAGCAGTGGGGTCCTCCTGGGTCTCTGTGTCAGCAGTGGGGTCCTCCTAGGTCTCGTGTCAGCAGTGGGGTCCTCCTGGGTCTCTGTGTCAGCAGTGGGGTCCTCCTGGGTCTCGTGTCAGCAGTGGGGTCCTCCTGGGTCTCTGTGTCAGCAGTGGGGTCCTCCTGGGTCTCGTGTCAGCAGTGGGGTCCTCCTGGGTCTCTGTTTCAGCAGTGGGGTCCTCCTGGGTCTCTGTGTCAGCAGTGGGGTCCTCCTGGGTCTCGTGTCAGCAGTGGGGTCCTCCTGGGTCTCTGTGTCAGCAGTGGGGTCCTCTTGGGTCTTGTGTCAGCAGTGGGGTCCTCCTAGGTCTCGTGTCAGCAGTGGGGTCCTCCTGGGTCTTGTGTCAGCAGTGGGGTTCTCCCGGGTCTTGTGTCAGCAGTGGGGATCCCCTTGTTCTCTGTATCAGCAGTGGGGGTCCTCCTGGGTCTCTGTGTCAGCAGTGGGAGGTCCTCCTGGGTCTCTGTGTCAGCAGTGGGGTCCTCCTGGGTCTCTGTGTCAGCAGTGGGGTCCTCATGGGTCTCTGTGTCAGCAGTGGGGTCCTCCTGGGTCTCGTGTCAGCAGTGGGGTCCTCCTGGGTCTCTGTGTCAGCAGTGGGGTCCTCCTGGGTCTCTGTGTCAGCAGTGGGGTCGTCCTGGGTCTTGTGTCAGCAGTGGGGTCCTCCTAGGTCTCGTGTCAGCAGTGGGGTCCTCCTGGGTCTCGTGTCAGCAGTGGGGTCCTCCTGGGTCTCGTGTCAGCAGTGGGGTCCTCCTGGGTCTCTGTGTCAGCAGTGGGGTCCTCCTGGGTCTCTGTGTCAGCAGTGGGGTCCTCTTGGGTCTTGTGTCAGCAGTGGGGTCCTCCTAGGTCTCGTGTCAGCAGTGGGATCCTCCTGGGTCTTGTGTCAGCAGTGGGGTCCTCCCGGGTCTTGTGTCAGCAGTGGGGATCCCCTTGTTCTCTGTATCAGCAGTGGGGGTCCTCCTGGGTCTCTGTGTCAGCAGTGGGAGGTCCTCCTGGGTCTCTGTGTCAGCAGTGGGGTGCTCCCGGGTCCCTGTGTCAGCAGTGGGGTCTCTGTGTCAGCAGTGGGGTCCTCCTGGGTCCCTGTGTCAGCAGTGGGGTCTCTGTGTCAGCAGTGCGGTCCTTCTGGGTCTCAGTGTCAGCAATAGGGTGCTCCTGGGTCTCTGTTTCAGCAGTGGGGTCCTTCTGGGTCTCTGTGTCAGCAGTGGAGTCCTTCTGGGTCTCTGTGTCAGCAGTGGGGTCCTTCTGTGTCTCGTTTCAGCAGTGGGGTCCTCCTGGTTCTCTGTTTCAGCAGTGGGGTCCTCCTGGGTCTCTGTTTCAGCAGTGGGGTCCCCCTGGGTCTCTGTGTCAGCAGTGGAGTCCTCCTGGGTCTCTGTGTCAGCAGTGGGGTCCTCCTGGGTCTCTGTGTCAGTAGGGGGTTACTTCTGGGTCTCTGTGTCAGCAATGGGGTCCTACTGGGTCTCTGTGTCAGCAGTGGGGGTCCTCCTGGGTCTCTGTGTCAGCAGTGGGAGGTCCTCCTGGGTCTCTGTGTCAGCAGTGGGGTGCTCCCGGATCTCTGTGTCAGCAGTGGGGTCTCTGTGTCAGCAGTGGGGTCCTCCTTGGTCTCTGTGTCAGCAGTGGGGTCTCTGTGTCAGCAGTGAGGTCCTTCTGGGTCTCAGTGTCAGCAATGGGGTGCTCCTGGGTCTCTGTGTCAGCAGTGGGGTCCTCCTTGGTCTCTGTGTCAGCAGTGGGGTCTCTGTGTCAGCAGTGAGGTCCTTCTGGGTCTCTGTGTCAGCAATAGGGTGCTCCTGGATCTCTGTGTCAGCAGTGGGGTCTCTGTGTCAGCAGTGGGGTCCTCCTTGGTCTCTGTGTCAGCAGTGGGGTCTCTGTGTCAGCAGTGAGGTCCTTCTGGGTCTCAGTGTCAGCAATGGGGTGCTCCTGGATCTCGTGTCAGCAGTGGGGTCCTCCTGAGTCTGTTGTCAGCAATGGGGCCCTCCCGGGTCTCTGTGTTAGCAGTGGGGTCCTTCTGGGTCTCTGTGTTAGCAGTGGGGTCCTCCTGGGTCTCTGTGTCAGCAGTGGGGTCCTCCTGGTTCTCTGTGTCAGCAGTGGGGTCCTCCTGGGTCTCTGTGTCAGCAATAGGGTGCTCCTGGATCTCTGTGTCAGCAGTGGGGTCTCTGTGTCAGCAGTGGGGTCCTCCTTGGTCTCTGTGTCAGCAGTGGGGTCTCTGTGTCAGCAGTGAGGTCCTTCTGGGTCTCAGTGTCAGCAGTAGGGTCCTCCTGGGTCCCTGTGTCAGCAGTGGGGTCCTCCTGGGTCTCTGTGTCAGTAGTGGGGTCCTTCTGGGTCTCTGTGACAGCACTGGGGGTCCACCTGGGTCACTGTGTCAACAGTGGGGTCTATGTGTCAGCAGTGGGGTCTCTGTGTCAGCAATGGGGTCCTCCTGGGTCTCTGTGTCAGCAGTGGGGTCTCTGTGTCAGCAGTGGGGTCTCTGTGTCAGCAGTGGGGTCCTTCTGGGCCTCAGTGTCAGCAATAGGGTGCTCCTGGGTCTCTGTTTCAGCAGTGGGGTCTCTGTGTCAGCAATGGAGTACTTCTGGTTCTCTGTGTCAGCAGTGGGGTCCTTCTGTGTCTCGTTTCAGCAGTGGAGTACTCCTGGGTCTCTGTGTCAGCAACGGGGTCTCTGTTTCAGCAGTGGGGTCCCCCTGGGTCTCTGTGTCAGCAACGGGGTCTCTGTGTCAGCAGTGGGGTCTCTGTGTCAGCAGTGGGGTCCTCCTGGGTCTCTGTGTCAGCAGTGGGTCCTCCTGGGTCTCTGTATCAGCAGTGGGGTCTCTGTGTCAGCAATGGGGTCTTCCTGGTTCTCTGTGTCAGCAGTGGGGTCCTCCTGGGTTTCTGTGTCAGCAGCAGGGTCTCTGTGTCAGCAGTGGGGAACTCCTGGGTCTCTGTATCAGCAGTGGGTGTCCTACTGGGTCTCTGTGTCAGCTGTGGGGTCTCTGTGTCAGCAGTAGGGTCCTCCTGGGTCTCGTTTCAGCAGTGGGGTCCTCCTGGGTCTTGTGTCAGCAGTTGTGTCCTCCTGGGTCTCTGTGTCAGCAGTGGGTTCTCTGTGTCAGCAGTGGGGTCCTTCTGAGTCTCTGTGTCAGCAGTGGGGTCCTTCTGGGTCTCGTGTCAGCAGCGGGGTCCTTCTGGGTCTCGTGTCAGCAGTGGGGTCCTCCTGGGTCTCTGTGTCAGCAGTGGGGTCCTCCTGGGTCTCCTGTCAGCAGCAGGGTCCTCCTGGGTCTCGTGTCAGCAGTGGGGTCCTCCTGAGTCTGTTGTCAGCAATGGGGCCCTCCCGGGTCTCTGTGTTAGCAGTAGGGTCCTCCTGGGTCTCTGTGTCAGCAGTGGGGTCCTCCTGGTTCTCTGTGTCAGCAGTGGGGTCCTTCTGGGTCTCAGTGTCAGCAATAGGGTGCTCCTGGGTCTCTGTTTCAGCAGTGGGGTCTCTGTGTCAGCAGTGGGGTCCTTCTGGGTCCCTGTGTCAACAGTGGGGTCCTTCTGTGTCTCTGTGTCAGCAGTGGGGTCCTCCTGGGTCCCTGTGTCAGCAGTGGGGTCCTTCTGGTTCTCGTGTCAGCAGGATGGTCCTCCTGGTTCTCTGTGTCAGCAGTGGAGTCCTAATGGTTCTCTGTGTCAGGAGCTGGGTCTCTGTGTCAGCAGTGGGGTCCTCCTGGGTCTCTGTGTCAGTAATGGGGTCTCTGTGTCAGCAGTGGGGTCCCATTGGGTCTCTGTGTCAGCAGTGGGGGTTCTCCTGGGTCTCTGTGTCAGCAGTGGGGTCTCTGTGTAAGCAGTGGGGTCCTCCTGGGTCTCTGTGTCTCTGTGTCAGCAGTGGGGTCCTCCTGGGTCTCTGTGTCAGTAGTGGGGTCCTCCTGGGTCCCTGTGTCAGCAGTGGGGTCCTCCTGGGTCTCTGTGTCAGTAGTGGGGTCCTTCTGGGTCTCTGTGACAACACTGGGGGTCCACCTGGGTCACTGTGTCAACAGTGGGGTCTATGTGTCAGCAGTGGGGTCTCTGTGTCAGCAATGGGGTCCTCCTGGGTCTCTGTGTCAGCAGTGGGGTCTCTGTGTCAGCAGTGGGGTCCTCCTGGTCTCTGTGTCAGCAGCGGGGTCCTCCAGTCCAATTCGCTTTTCTCCTCCCTATTTTGGTTTAGTTCCAATACACACAAAAGGAATAAACATGTGTATAGCAAAACATATGTTACTGCACAGGTATAAGGAGTGGATGACTGGGAACAGGAGAGTGAAGTGGAAGAGCCTGTGTAACCTAGGGTTTGGGCAATCATGTGGTGGTCCCAGACATGGGAAGGGTCTGATGAGTCATGTGGTGGCTGCAGACTTGGGAAGGGTCTGGGCAGTCCTGTGGAGGTCGCAGACTTGGGAAGGGTCTGGGCAGTCCGGCAGTGGTCGCTGACTGGGAAGGGTCTAAGCAAACATGGGGTGGTCGCAGACTTGGCAAGGCTCTGGGCAGTAATGTAGTGGTTGCAGACTGGGAAGGGTCTAGGCAGTCATGTGGTGGTTGCAGACTGGGAAGGGTCTGGGCAGACCTGGCGTGGTCCCAGACCTGGGTAAGGTCTGGGAGTCATGTGGTGGTCACAGACTTGAGAAGAGTCTGGCCAGTCATGTGGTGGTCACAGACTTGAGAAGGGTCTGAGCAGTCCTGTGGTGGTCACAGACTTTTGAAGGGTCTGGCCAGTCATGTGGTGGTCACAGACTTGGGAAGGGTCTGGCCAGTCCTGTGGTGGTCACAGACTTGGGAAGGGTCTGGGCAGTCCTGTGGAGGTCGCACACTCGGGAAGGGTCTGGGCAGTCCGGCAGTGGTCGCTGAATGGGAAGGTTCTAAGCAAACATGGGGTGGTCGCAGACTTGGCAAGGCTCTGGGCAGTAATGTAGTGGCCGCAGACTTGGGAGGGGTCTAGGCAGTCATGTGGTGGTCACAGACTTGCGAAGGGTCTGGGCCGTCATGTGGTGGTCACAGACTTGAGAAGAGTCTAACCAGTCATGAGGTGCTTGAGAAGGGTCTGGCCAGTCATGTGGTGGTTGCAGACTTGAGAAGGGTCTGGCCAGTCATGTGGTGGTCAGAGACTTGGGAAGGGTCTGGGCCGTCCTGTGGTGGTCACAGACTTGAGAAGAGTCTAACCAGTCATGTGGTGGTTGCAGACTTGAGAAGGGTCTGGACAGTCATGTGGTGGTCACAGACTTGGGAAGGGTCTGGGCAGTAATGTAGTGGTCGCAGACTTGGGAAGGGTCTAGGCAGTCATGTGGTGGTCACAGACTTGGGAAGGGTCTGGGCCGTCATGTGGTGGTCACAGACTTGAGAAGAGTCTAACCAGTCATGAGGTGCTTGAGAAGGGTCTGGCCAGTCATGTGGTGGTTGCAGACTTGAGAAGGGTCTGGCCAGTCATGTGGTGGTCAGAGACTTGGGAAGGGTCTGGGCCGTCCTGTGGTGGTCACAGACTTGAGAAGAGTCTAACCAGTCATGTGGTGGTTGCAGACTTGAGAAGGGTCTGGACAGTCATGTGGTGGTCACAGACTTGGAAAAGGGTCTGGGCAGTAATGTAGTGGTCGCAGACTTGGGAATGGTCCAGGCAGTCATGTGGTGGTTGCAGGCTGGGAAGGGTCTGGGCCGTCCTGTGGTGGCTGCAGAATTGGGAAGGATCTGGGCAGTCCTGTGGTGGTGGTTGCAGACTTAGGTAGGCTCTAGGGAGTCCTGTGGAGGTTGTAGACTGGCAAGGGTAAGGGCAGTCCTGGGGTGGTCCCAGGCTTAGGAAGGGTCTGACCAGTCATGTGGTGGTCACAGACTTGAGAAGAGTCTGGCCAGTCATGTGGTGGTCACAGACTTTAGAAGGGTCTGAGCAGTCCTGTGGTGGTCACAGACTTTTGAAGGGTCTGGCCAGTCATGTGGTGGTCACAGACTTGGGAAGGGTCTGGCCAGTCCTGTGGTGGTCGCAGACTTGGGAAGGGTCTGGGCAGGCCTGTGGAGGTCACACACTCGGGAAGGGTCTGGGCCGTCCGGCAGTGGTCGCTGAATGGGAAGGGTCTAAGCAAACATGGGGTGGTCCCAGACTTGGCAAGGCTCTGGGCAGTAATGTAGTGGTTGCAGACTTGGGAAGGGTCTATAAAGTCATGTGGTGGTTGCAGACTGGGAAGGGTCTGGGCAGTCCTGGCGTGGTCCCAGACCTGGGTAAGGTCTGGGAGTCATGTGGTGGTCACAGACTTGAGAAGAGTCTGGCCAGTCATGTGGTGGTCACAGACTTGGGAAGGGTCTGGCCAGTCCTGTGGTGGTCACAGACTTGGGAAGGGTCTGGGCAGTCCTGTGGAGGTCGCACACTCGGGAAGGGTCTGGGCAGTCCGGCAGTGGTCGCTGAATGGGAAGGGTCTAAGCAAACATGGGGTGGTCGCAGACTTGGCAAGGCTCTGGGCAGTAATGTTGTGGTCGCAGACTTGGGAAGGGTCTATAAAGTCATGTGGTGGTTGCAGACTGGGAAGGGTCTGGGCAGTCCTGGCGTGGTCCCAGACCTGGGTAAGGTCTGGGAGTCATGTGGTGGTAACAGACTTGGAAAGGGTCTGGGCCGTCATGTGGTGGTCACAGACTTGAGAAGAGTCTAACCAGTCATGAGGTGGTTGCAGACTTGAGAAGGGTCTGGCCAGTCATGTGGTGGTTGCAGACTTGAGAAGGGTCTGGCCAGTCATGTGGTGGTTGCAGACTTGAGAAGGGTCTGGCCAGTCATGTGGTGGTCACAGACTTGGAAAGGGTCTGGGCAGTAATGTAGTGGTCGCAGACTTGGGAATGGTCCAGGCAGTCATGTGGTGGTTGCAGGCTGGGAAGGGTCTGGGCAGTCCTGTGGTGGCTGCAGAATTGGGAAGGGTCTGGGCAGTCCTGTGGTGGTGGTTGCAGACTTAGGTAGGCTGTAGTGAATCCTGTGGAGGTTGCAGACTGGCAAGGGTATGGGCAGTCCTGGGGTGGTCCCAGGCTTAGGAAGGGTCTGACCAGTCATGTGGTGGTCACAGACTTGAGAAGAGTCTGGCCAGTCATGTGGTGGTCACAGACTTTAGAAGGGTCTGAGCAGTCCTGTGGTGGTCACAGACTTTTGAAGGGTCTGGCCAGTCATGTGGTGGTCACAGACTTGGGAAGGGTCTGGCCAGTCCTGTGGAGGTCGCACACTCGGGAAGGGTCTGGGCAGTCCGGCAGTGGTCGCTGAATGGGAAGGGTCTAAGCAAACATGGGCTGGTCGCAGACTTGGCAAGGCTCTGGGCAGTAATGTAGTGGCCGCAGACTTGGGAAGGGTCTAGGCAGTCATGGGGTGGTTTCAGACTGGGAAGGATCTGGGCAGTCCTGGCGTGGTCCCAGACCTGGGTAAGGTCTGGGAGTCATGTGGTGGTCACAGACTTGGGAAGGGTCTGGGCCGTCATGTGGTGGTCACAGACTTGAGAAGAGTCTAACCAGTCATGAGGTGGTTACAGACTTGAGAAGGGTCTGGCCAGTCATGTGGTGGTTGCAGACTTGAGAAGGGTCTGGCCAGTCATGTGGTGGTCACAGACTTGGAAAGGGTCTGGGCAGTAATGTAGTGGTCGCAGACTTGGGAATGGTCCAGGCAGTCATGTGGTGGTTGCAGGCTGGGAAGGGTCTGGGCAGTCATGTGGTGGCTGCAGAATTGGGAAGGGTCTGGGCAGTCCTGTGGTGGTGGTTGCAGACTTAGGTAGGCTCTAGTGAGTCCTGTGGAGGTTGTAGACTGGCAAGGGTAAGGGCAGTCCTGGGGTGGTCCCAGGCTTAGGAAGGGTCTGACCAGTCATGTGGTGGTCACAGACCTGAGAAGAGTCTGGCCAGTCATGTGGTGGTCAAAGACTTTAGAAGGGTCTGACCAGTCCTGTGGTGGTCACAGACTTTTGAAGGGTCTGACCAGTCATGTGGTAGTCACAGACTTGAGAAGAGTTTGGCCAGTCGTGTGGTGGTCACAGATTTCAGAAGGGTCTGAGCAGTCCTGTGGTGGTCACAGACTTTTGAAGGGTCCGGCCAGTCCTGTGGTGGTCACAGACTTGGGAAGGGTCTGGCCAGTCCTGTGCTGGTCGCAGACTTGGGAAGGGTCTGGGCAGGCCTGTGGAGGTCGCTGAATGGGAAGGGTCTAAGCAAACATGGGGTGGTCGCAGACTTGGCAAGGCTCTGGGCAGTAACGTAGTGGTTGCAGACTTGGGAATGGTCTAGGCAGTCATGTGGTGGTTGCAGACTGGGAAGGGTCTAGGCAGTCATGTGGTGGTTGCAGACTGGGAAGGGTCTGGGCAGTCCTGGCGTGGTCCCAGACCTGGGTAAGGTCTGGGAGTCATGTGGTGGTCACAGACTTGAGAAGAGTCTGGCCAGTCATGTGGTGGTCACAGACTTTAGAAGGGTCTGAGCAGTCCTGTGGTGGTCACAGACTTGGGAAGGGTCTGGGCAGTCCTGTGGAGGTCGCACACTCGGGAAGGGTCTGGGCAGTCCGGCAGTGGTCGCTGAATGGGAAGGGTCTAAGCAATCATGGGGTGGTCGCAGACTTAGCAAGGCTCTGGGCAGTAATGTAGTGGTCGCAGACTTGGGAAGGGTCTAGGCAGTCTAGTGGTGGATGCAGACTGGGAAGGGTCTGGGCAGTCCTGGCGTGGTCCCAGACCAGGGAAAGGTCTGGGAGTCATGTGGTGGTCACAGACTTGAGAAGAGTCTAACCAGTCATGAGGTGGTTGCAGACTTTAGAAGGGTCTGGTCAGTCATTTGGTGGTTGCAGACTTGAGAAGGGTCTGGCCAGTCATGTGGTGGTCACAAACTTGGAAAGGGTCTGGGCACTAATGTAGTGGTCGCAGACTTGGGAATGGTCCAGGCAGTCATGTGGTGGTTGCAAGTTGGGAAGGGTCTGGGCAGTCCGGCAGTGGTCGCTGAATGGGAAGGGTCTAAGCAATCATGGGGTGGTCGCAGACTTGGCAAGGCTCTGGGCAGTAATGTAGTGCTCGCAGACTTGGGAAGGGTCTAGGCAGTCTAGTGGTGGTTGCAGACTGGGAAGGGTCTGGGCAGTCCTGGCGTGGTCCCAGACCTGGGAAAGGTCTGGGAGTCATGTGGTGGTCACAGACTTGAGAAGAGTCTAACCAGTCATGAGGTGGTTGCAGACTTTAGAAGGGTCTGGTCAGTCATGTGGTGGTCACAAACTTGGAAAGGGTCTGGGCACTGATGTAGTGGTCGCAGACTTGGGAATGGTCCAGGCAGTCATGTGGTGGTTGCAGGTTGGGAAGGGTCTGGGCAGTCCTGTGGTGGTGGTTGCAGACTTAGGTAGGCTCTAGTGAGTCCTGTGGAGGTTGTAGACTGGCAAGGGTATGGGCAGTCCTGGGGTGGTCCCAGGCTTAGGAAGGGTCTGACCAGTCATGTGGTGGTCACAGACTTGAGAAGAGTCTGGCCAGTCATGTGGTGGTCACAGACTTTAGAAGGGTCTGAGCAGTCCTGTGGTGGTCACAGACTTTTGACGGTTCTGGCCAGTCATGTGGTGGTCACAGACTTGGGAACGGTCTGGGCAGTCCTGTGGAGGTCGCAGACTCGGGAAGGGTCTGGGCAGTCCGGCAGTGGTCGCTGAATGGGAAGTGTCTAAGCAAACATGCGGTGGTCGCAGACTGGCAAGGCTCTGGGCAGTAAAGTAGTGGTCGCAGACTTGGGAAGGGTCTGGGTAGTAATGTAGTGCTCGCAGACTTGGGAAGGGTCTAGGCAGTCTAGTGGTGGTTGCAGACTGGGAAGGGTCTGGGCAGTCCTGGCGTGGTCCCAGACCTGGGAAAGGTCTGGGAGTCATGTGGTGGTCACAGACTTGAGAAGAGTCTAACCAGTCATGAGGTGGTTGCAGACTTTAGAAGGGTCTGGTCAGTCATGTGGTGGTCACAAACTTGGAAAGGGTCTGGGCACTGATGTAGTGGTCGCAGACTTGGGAATGGTCCAGGCAGTCATGTGGTGGTTGCAGGTTGGGAAGGGTCTGGGCAGTCCTGTGGTGGTGGTTGCAGACTTAGGTAGGCTCTAGTGAGTCCTGTGGAGGTTGTAGACTGGCAAGGGTATGGGCAGTCCTGGGGTGGTCCCAGGCTTAGGAAGGGTCTGACCAGTCATGTGGTGGTCACAGACTTGAGAAGAGTCTGGCCAGTCATGTGGTGGTCACAGACTTTAGAAGGGTCTGAGCAGTCCTGTGGTGGTCACAGACTTTTGACGGTTCTGGCCAGTCATGTGGTGGTCACAGACTTGGGAACGGTCTGGGCAGTCCTGTGGAGGTCGCAGACTCGGGAAGGGTCTGGGCAGTCCGGCAGTGGTCGCTGAATGGGAAGTGTCTAAGCAAACATGCGGTGGTCGCAGACTGGCAAGGCTCTGGGCAGTAAAGTAGTGGTCGCAGACTTGGGAAGGGTCTGGGTAGTCCTGTGGTGGTCCCAGACTTGGGAAGGATCTGGGCTGTCCTGCGATGGTCGCAGGCTTAGAAAGGGTCTAGCCAGTCATGTGGTGGTCACAGACTTGAGAAGGGACTGTGCAGTCCTGTGGTGGTCACAGACTTGAGAAGGGACTGGGCAGTCCTGTGGTGGTCACAGACTTGGGAAAGGTCTGATCAGTCATGTGGTGATCCCAGACTTGGGAAGGGTCTGGGAGTTATGTGGTGGTCGCAGACTTGGGAAGGGTCTGGGCAGTAACATTTTGGTTGTAGACTTGGGAAGAGTCTGAGCATTAATGTGATGGTCGTAGACTTGGGAAGGCCTTGATCAGTCCTGTGGTGGTTACAGACTTGGAAAGGGTCTGGCCAGTCATGTGGTGGTCGCAGACTTAGGAAGGTTCTGATCAGTCATGTGGTGATTGCAGACCTGGGAAGGGTCTTGGCAGTCCTGGGGTGGTCGCAGACTTGGGAAGGCTATGGGCAGTCATGTGGTGGTCCCAGACTTGGGAAGGATCTGAGAGTTATGTTGTGGTTGCAGACTTAGGAAGCAGTGGGGTCCTCCTGTGTCTCGTGTCAGCAATGGTGTCTCTGTGTCAGCAGTGGGGTCCTCCTGGGTCTCGTGTCATCAGTGGGGTCTCTGTGTCAGCAGTGGGGTCCTCCTGGGTCCCTGTGTCAGCAGTGGGGTCTCTGTGTCAGCAGTGGGGTCCTCCTGGGTCTCTGTGTCAGCAGTGGGGTCTCTGTGTCAGCAGTGGGGTCCTCCTGGGTCTCTGTGTCAGCAGTGGGGTCTCTGTATCAGCAGTGGGGGCTCCGTGTCAGCAGTGGGGTCCTCCTGTCCAATTTGCTTTTTTCCTCTCTTTTTTGGTTTAGTTCCAATACACACAAAGGGAATAAACGTGTGTATAGCAAAACTTGTGTTACTGCAATCCTGCATCTGTGACTGTACTCAGGGCAATTTGAGAATTTGCTGATTTAGGTATGGGAACTGGGGAGACAGATCTGGGCAGTCCTGGGGTGGTCGCAGACTCAGGAAGGGTCTGGGCAGTCCGGCAGTGGTCGCTGAATGGGAAGGGTCTGAGAAAACATGTGGTGGTTGCAGACTTGGGAATGGTCTGGGCGGTCCCAGACTTGGGAAGGGTCTAGGCAGTTATGTGGTGGTTGCAGACTAGGAAGGGTCTGGGCAGTCCTGGGGTGGTCCCAGACTTGGGAAAGGTCTGGGAGTCATGTGGTGGCTGCAGACTTGGGAAAGGTCTGGGAGTCATGTGGTGGTCACAGACTTGGGAAGGGCCTGGGCCGTCATGTGGTGGTCACAGACTTGAGAAGAGTCTAACCGGTCATGTGGTGGTTGCAGACTTGAGAAGGGTCTGGCCAGTCATGTGGTGGTTGCAGACTTGAGAAGGGTCTGGCCAGTCATGTGGTGATCACAGACCTGGGAAGGGTCTGGGCCGTCATGTGGTGGTCACAGACTTGAGAAGAGACTAACCAGTCATGTGGTGGTTGCAGACTTGAGAAGGGTCTGGCCAGTCATGTGGTGGTCACAGACTTGGGAAGGGTCTGGGCAGTAATGTAGTGGTCGCAGATTTGGGAATGGTCCAGGCAGTCATGTGGTGGTTGCAGGCTGGGAAGGGTCTGGGCAGTCCTGTGGTGGCTGCAGAATTGGGAAGGATCTGGGCAGTCCTGTGGTGGTGGATGCAGACTTAGGTAGGCTCTAGGGAGTCCTGTGGAGGTTGTAGACTGGCAAGGGTAAGGGCAGTCCTGGGGTGGTCCCAGGGTTAGGAAGGGTCTGACCAGTCATGTGGTGGTCACAGACTTGGGAAGGGTCTGGCCAGTCCTGTGGTGGTTGCAGACTTGGGAAGGGTCTGGGCAGGCCTGTGGAGGTCCCACACTCGGGAAGGGTCTGGGCAGTAACATTTTGGTTGTAGACTTGGGAAGAGTCTGAGCATTAATGTGATGGTCGTAGACTTGGGAAGGCCTTGATCAGTCCTGTGGTGGTTACAGACTTGGAAAGGGTCTGGCCAGTCATGTGGTGGTCGCAGACTTAGGAAGGTTCTGATCAGTCATGTGGTGATTGCAGACCTGGGAAGGGTCTTGGCAGTCCTGGGGTGGTCGCAGACTTGGGAAGGCTCTGGGCAGTCATGTGGTGGTCCCAGACTTGGGAAGGATCTGAGAGTTATGTTGTGGTCGCAGACTTGGGAAGCAGTGGGGTCCTCCTGTGTCTCGTGTCAGCAATGGTGTCTCTGTGTCAGCAGTGGGGTCCTCCTGGGTCTCGTGTCATCAGTGGGGTCTCTGTGTCAGCAGTGGGGTCCTCCTGGGTCCCTGTGTCAGCAGTGGGGTCTCTGTGTCAGCAGTGGGGTCTCTGTGTCAGCAGTGGGGTCCTCCTGGGTCTCTGTGTCAGCAGTGGGGTCTCTGTGTCAGCAGTGGGGTCCTCCTGGGTCTCTGTGTCAGCAGTGGGGTCTCTGTATCAGCAGTGGGGGCTCCGTGTCAGCAGTGGGGTCCTCCTGTCCAATTTGCTTTTTTCCTCTCTTTTTTGGTTTAGTTCCAATACACACAAAGGGAATAAACGTGTGTATAGCAAAACTTGTGTTACTGCAATCCTGCATCTGTGACTGTACTCAGGGCAATTTGAGAATTTGCTGATTTAGGTATGGGAACTGGGGAGACAGATCTGGGCAGTCCTGGGGTGGTCGCAGACTCAGGAAGGGTCTGGGCAGTCCGGCAGTGGTCGCTGAATGGGAAGGGTCTGAGAAAACATGTGGTGGTTGCAGACTTGGGAATGGTCTGGGCGGTCCCAGACTTGGGAAGGGTCTAGGCAGTTATGTGGTGGTTGCAGACTAGGAAGGGTCTGGGCAGTCCTGGGGTGGTCCCAGACTTGGGAAAGGTCTGGGAGTCATGTGGTGGCTGCAGACTTGGGAAAGGTCTGGGAGTCATGTGGTGGCTGCAATCTTGGGAAGGGTCTGGGCAATCCGGCAGTGGTCTCTGAATGGGAAGGGTCTAAGCAAACATGGGGTGGTCACAGACTTGGCAAGGCTATGGGCAGTAATGTAGTGGTCGCAGACTTGGGAATGGTCTACGCAGTCATGTGGTGGGTGCAGACTGGGAAGGGTCTGGGCAGGCCTGGGTGGTCACAGATTTAGGAAGGGTCTGGGCAGTCCTGTGGTGGTCACATACTTGGGAAGGGTCTGGGCAGTCCTGTGGTGGTCGCAGACTTGAGAAGGGTCTGGCCAGTCATGTGGTGATCACAGACCTGGGAAGGATCTGGGCAGTACTGGGGAGGTCACGGACTCGGGAAGAGTCTGGGAAGTCCGGCAGTGGTCCCAGACTTGGGAAAGGTCTGGTGGTCATGTGGTGGCTGCAGACTTGGGAAGGGTCTGGGCAGTCCTGTGGTGGTTGCAGACTTAGGAAGACTCTAAGGATTCCTGTGGCGGTTGCAAACTGGCAAGGGTATGGGCAGTCCCTGGGTGGTCCCAGACTTGGGAAGGGTCTGGGCAGTCCTGTAGTGGTTGTAGACTTGAGAAGAGTCTGGCCAGTTATGTGGTGGTCTGTTTTAGAAGGGTCTAAACAGTCCTGTGGTGGTCACAGACTTCGGAAGGGTCTGGCCAGTCATGTGGTGGTCAGAGACCTTAGAAGGGTCTGGCCAGTCATGCGGTGGTCGCAGACTTGGGAAGGGTCTGGCCAGTCCTGGGGTGGTCGCAGACTCGGGTAGAGTCTGATCAGTCATGTGGTGGACGCAGACTTGAGAAGGGCCTGGCCAGTCATGCGGTGGTCGCAGACTTGGGAAGGGTCTGGCCAGTCCTGGGGTGGTCGCAGACTTGGGAAGAGTCTGATCAGTCATGTGGTGGTCACAGACTTGGGATGGGTCTGGGCAGTCCTGTGGTGGTCACAGACCTGGGAAGGGTCTGGGCAGTCCTGTGGTGGTCACAGACTTGGGAAGGGTCTGGGCAGTCCTGAGGTGGTCCCAGACTTGGGAAGAGTCTGATCAGTCATGTGGTGGTCACAGACTTGGGAAGGATCTGGGCAGTCCTGTGGTGGTTGCAGACTTGGCAAGGCTCTTGACAGTCCTGGGTGGTCACAGATTGGGAAGGGTCTGGGCAGTCCTGTGGTGGTTTCAGACTTGAGAAGGGTCTGGCCAGTTATGTAGTGGTCTGTTTTAGAAGGATCTAAACAGTCATGCGGTGATCAGAGACTTTAGAAGGGTCTGGGCAGTCCTGTGGTGGTCACAGACTTGGGAAGAGTCTGGCCAGTCATGTGGTGGTCACAGAGTTTAGAAGGGTCTGGCCAGTTATGTGGTGGTCTGTTTTAGAAGGGTCTAAGCAGTCCTGTGGTGGTCACAGACTTGAAAAGAGTCTGGCCATTCCTATGGTGGTTGCAGACTTGGGAAGGTTCTGGGCAGCCCTGTGGTGGTCACAGACTTGGAAAGGGTCTAGGCAGCCCTGTGGTGGTCGCAGACTTGGGAAGGGTCTGATCAGTTATGTGGTGGTCACAGACTTGGGAAGGGTATGGCCAGTCATGTGGTGGTCACAGTCTTGAGAAGGGTCTGATCAGTCATGTGGTGGTCACAGACTTTAGAAGGGTCTCGCCAGTCATGTGGGGGTCACAGACTTGGGAAGGGTCTGACCAGTCATGTGGTGGTTGCAGACTTGAGAAGGGTCTGGCCAGTCCTGTAGTGGGTGCAGACTGACAATGGTATGGGCAGTCATGGGGTGGTCCCAGACTTGAGAAGGGTCTGGCCAGTTATGTGGTGGTCTGTTTTAGAAGGGTCTGATCAGTCATGTGGTGGTCACAGACTTGGTAAGGGTCTGATCAGTCATGTGGTGGTCACAGATTTGGTAAGGGTCTGGGCAGTCCTGTGGTGGTCACAGACTTGGGAAGGGTCTGATAAGTCCTGGGGTGATCGCAGATGGACCATGGAGGGTCTGGGCCTCAGTACAAAAAATTTAGATTTTTCGATCGGATCTTGGCCACTAGGTGGAGCACTAGTGAAGATCATGAGGCCTTATCACCAAACTTCTCCAGCACTCGGATCCTCTATATAAGGAGGTCAGGGAATTTACAGGAGAGGTCAACTAAATATTAGACTTTTATTCTCTTTTATTAAGCGCCGGGGAGCTTTAATTTCTTTTATGGTTTTATGGAGCCATTGAGCTGGTGAATCACAATCAAATAAAAATATCACTGATAAAGTCTCGCTATGCGAGATGAGCTGGACCAAGGCCAACGCCATAGCTCCCCGGCGGCAGGAGACAAAGCGTCTGCAAAGTTATAAAACCTCCTCATCACAATGGACCCGAGTAGGTGGAAAAGGTTAAACTAGTCCAGACATAAATCTACCTAAAGCCCAACTCTATCCAGAAGATAAATGCACTTTATTTAAGGCCTCTGACCTTTGATTGGTCAACAGGTATTGGGTGATCCTCGCCCATGTGACTAATGTCATCACTGGAGGGGCGGGACATGGAGGGAGATTCCGCAGGGATTTTCCTGATTTTCAAATGTTGACCAATCACCTTGGGTCATAGGTAATTAAGAGAGTTAAAGTGACAGTCTAGTGGGAGGGGGGAATGCCACACTGGACCAGACTTGAGAAGGGCCTGGGCAGTCATTTGGTGGTCGCTGGCTTGGGAAGTCTCTGGTCAGTCATGTGGTGGTCACAGACTTGGGAAGGATCTGGGAAGTCCTCTGGTGGTCGCAGACTTGGGAAGGGTCTAAGCAGTCCTGTGGTGGTCACAGACTTTAGAAGGGTCTGATTAGTAATGTGGTGGTCACAGACTTGAGAAGAGTCTGGTCAGTCCTGTGGTGGTCACAGAATTGAGAAGGGTCTGATCAGTCATGTGGTGGTGCCAGGTTTGGGAAGGGTCTTGGCAGTCTTGTGGTGGTCACAGACTTGAAAAGAGTCTGACCAGACGTGGGAAGGGTTTGGCCAGTCATGTGGTGGTCACAGACTTGGGAAGAGTCTGATCAGTCATGTGGTGGTCGCAGACTTTTGAAGGATCTGATCAGTCATGTGTGGTCACAGACTTGGGAAGGTGTCTGGGCACTGCATATATGAGGAATGGGAGGGGGATGCCACACTGCCTATAGGGGGAATGGGAGGCGGGAATGCCACACTGCCTATATGGGGAATGGGAGGGGGGGGGATGCCACACTGCCTATATGGGGAATGGGAGGGGGGAATGCCACACTGCCTATATGGGGAATGGGAGGGAGGAATGTCACACTGCCAATATAGGGAATGGGAGGGGGAATACCACACTGCCTATATGGGGAATGGGAGGGGGGAATGTCACACTGCCAATATAGGGAATGGGAGGGGGGAATGTCACACTGCCTATATGGGGAATGGGAGGGGGGAATGCCACACTGCCTATATGGGGAATGGGAGGGGGAATGTCACACTGCCTATATGGGGAATGGGAGGGAGGAATGTCACACTGCCTATATGGGGAATGGGAGGCGGGAATGCCACACTGCCTATATGGGGAATGGGAGGGGGAATGCCACACTGCCTATATGGGGAATGCGAGAGGGGAAGCCACACTGCCTATATGGGGAATGGGAGGCGGGAATGCCACTCTGCCTATATGGGGAATGGGAGGGGGAATGTCACACTGCCTATATGGGGAATGGGAGGGGGAATGTCACACTGTCTATATGGGGTATGGGAGGGGGAATGCCACACTGCCTATATGGGGAATGGGAGGGGGAATGCCCCACTGCCTATATGGGGAATGGGAGGGGGAATGCCACACTGCTTATATGGGGAATGGGAGGGGGGAATGTCACACTGCCTATAGGGGGAATGGGAGGGGGGGAATGCCACACTGTCTATATGGGGAATGGGAGGTGGGAATGCCACACTGCCTATAGGGGGAATGGGAGGGGGAATGCCACACTGTCTATATGGGGAATGGGAGGGGGGAATGCCACACTGCCTATATGGAGAATGGGAGGGGGGAATGCCACACTGCCTATATGGGGAATGGGAGGTGGGAATGCCACACTGCCTATATGGGGAATGCGAGAGGGGAAGCCACACTGCCTATATGGGGAATGGGAGGCGGGAATGCCACTCTGCCTATATGGGGAATGGGAGGGGGAATGTCACACTGCCTATATGGGGAATGGGAGGGGGAATGTCACACTGTCTATATGGGGAATGGGAGGGGGAATGCCACACTGCCTATATGGGGAATGGAAGGGGGAATGCCACACTTCCTATATGGGGAATGGGAGGGGGATGCCACACTGCTTATATGGGGAATGGGAGGGGGGAATGTCACACTGCCTATAGGGGGAATGGGAGGGGGAATGCCACATTGTCTATATGGGGAATGGGAGGGGGGAATGTCACACTGCCTATAGGGGGAATGGGAGGGGGAATGCCACACTGTCTATATGGGGAATGGGAGGTGGGAATGCCACACTGCCTATATGGGGAATGGGAGGGGGGAATGTCACACTGCCTATAGGGGGAATGGGAGGGGGAATGCCACACTGTCTATATGGGGAATGGGAGGGGGAATGCCACACTGCCTATATGGGGAATGGGAGGGGGAATGTCACACTGCCTATATGGGGAATGGGAGGGGGAATGTCACACTGCCTATATGGGGAATGGGAGGGGGGAATGTCACACTGCCTATATGGGGAATGGGAGGTGGGAATGCCACACTGCCTATATGGGGAATGGGAGGGGGGAATGTCACACTGCCTATATGGGGAATGGGAGGTGGGAATGCCACACTGCCTATATGGGGAATGATAGGGGGGAAGCCACATTGCCTGTAATGGGGCGTTTTGGTACATTTGGTATAGAATATATTTTTTTCTTATTTTCCTCCTCCAAATCCTATGTGCGTCTTACGGACAGTTGCTTCTTATAGGGTGAAACATAAGGTAAGCAACTTAGGGTTATATGGGCAAAACGTATCAGCTACTGTAACTTTTTCCTAGCCTTTATTCCGCCTCTACAAGGCCCAAAATGAAAAATAATAATATATATAATAATCACATAAAATCCTCGGAAGATCTGGGAGCGTCTGCGCGTCGAGGGTTAACAGTCGGCGTTGGATGGAGCGCGGGCCTGTATTTGCCAGACTCTTGCAATGGGTGGTAGCAATATGCCGAACATTATGCTTTATTCCTGAACAATCTCCGGGCAAGAGAATCTGGCACGCAAGAAAAGTTCTCATGGAAATGAATGTTTTGCATTCCCCCGGCCGTCTCTGGAAGACGAGTCGCCATTTTTTTAACCAGTTCCCCGACCAGGTGCCGTCGTACACAGCGCCGATATGGTGGTAAAAAGATGAATCCCAGGCACCGGAAGCTCGGAACTTCTAGGCCAAGGGTGCACAAAGTTTTTGGTGCAAGGGTCACTTGGTCTTTTGAGGTCGCAATAAAATATAGTCTGCCAACAACCCCAAACCGATTACTGGAGGTAATTGTAGCGCTAACCTTTATCGCCGGAGGGCCTCCCCGCCAGAGACGTCCTTTTCCCAATGGTGAGAGGTGCTGCAGGAATTCCAGAGTCATCCGTGAGGAAATCAGGAACAGCTCCTACACGGGAGGGTGAATGGCGATATAGCGTTTCCCCCAATAAGAGATGGAACTCAGTATTGAGGGTGAAGATGACCTAGTTTTATTAGTGCCACCCTGGGCCTTATATGCAAGTCTCCATGCAAGGGGACCTCCCCTGTGGACCTGATGGAGAACTGCATGACAAACCCACAGACCAATGGGAGCAGGCCACACAATCCCTCAACTCTGCCGGTAACACAATCAGCAACACAATGGCAGTCTGTAACACAATCAGCAACACAATGACAGTCTGTAACACAATCAACAACACAATGGCAGTCTGTAACACAATCAACAACACAATGACAGTCTGTAACACAATCAACAACACAATGACAGTCTGTAACACAATCAACAACACAATGACAGTCTGTAACACAATCAACAACACAATGACAGTCTGTAACACAATCAGCAACACAATGACATTGTCTGGAACATGCTTAAGAAAATGAAAGTAATGAATCTTTGTAAAGTCCAAGGGGCAGAAACAGTGCCTTTAAAATCCAATATGCCCACGTAGGGTCCCATGGGCCGTATAGAAAAAGGAACAGTGGGCATCCAATGAATGACCCGGTGAGCAATTGAATAGTGGTGAAATCCAAAAGGCAGAGAGTCTGTCACAGTAATCTTTAAAGTGGTCCAAAACCAACTCCCCAACGGCCCTGAAATCTATGAGATTCCTGGGCCGCTGGATTCTCTCCCCCTGCAGAAGTACGATCACCTTGGCTGGGTGATCGTACTATTACCATTATAGGGAATGGCGGTGGGCGGGGGTTTTTATATGGGGTTGGGGGTATTCTGCACACTATCTGTTATCAGGGATTAAGGGTATTCTGCACACTGCCTGTTAATAGGTACCTGGGGAAGGGGGGATTCTGCACACTGCCTATTATAAGGGAATTGGGGGGATTCTGCACACTGTTATAGGGGATTGGGAGGATTTGGCACACTGCCTGTTTTGGGGGGTTGGGGGGATTCTGCACACTGCCTGTTAATAGGTACCTGGGGAAGGGGGGATTCTGCACACTGCCTATTATAAGGGAATTGGGGGTATTCTGCACACTATCTATTATCAGGGATTAAGGGTATTCTGCACACTGCCTATTATAAGGGAATTGGGGGGATTCTGCACACTGTTATAGGGGATTGGGAGGATTTGGCACACTGCCTGTTTTTGGGGGGTTGGGGGAATTCTGCACACTGTTAATAGGTACCTGGGGAACGGGGAATTCTGCACACTGCCTGCCTGTTATGGGGGATTGGGGGAATTCTGCCATGTCCTGTTATTAGATTCTTTGGGGGGATTGTGTATTTTAACACACAATTCAGTTGCGTCCTATAGTGCGCAAAAACATGGTATAAAGCGCAATCTATTCATTAAAAGCATAAAACAATAAACGTTATCGATTCGGTGGGTGCCTACGCGCTTTGTCTTTGCCACTCCTCGAGGACACGTCGCCGCAGATTTTGCCGCTTCGGAATCCCCCAATTTTTTTTTTTTTACAAGCAGAATGTGTTGATTTGAAAGTTAAATACCGGCTTTGCGCGTGACGCTAATGGCGGCGGTGATATTATTTGCCGCTGTTTTTTTTTTCGTACGGCGGCTGGAGAGTTATTACGCAATAGTTGAGAGTGGCGCGAGAGAGAGAGAGAAAAGCTTCATGATAGCAATTGGCGCTGCTGACAAGCGACTTGTTCTGTGTATTAGATGAAAACATTCCTTATCATAATGTTTTATCTCCTCATTATCTCAGCAGGCGACACTCACCCGCTTTGCCACTTACACTCCCAGTGAATTTTTCATTAATGTCGCTCATGTGCTCCTTTTCCTTTCCTCTCTTGTTTCAACACTTTTGCGCGTGTAATAAAAATAATCCGGGCTGCAAAACGACGAATATTATATTTAACTATCCGGGAGAGAGTCGCAGAAGGATTATTATTTTATTTATTTTTTTCGCTTGCATATGTCGCCGCTGTTTCCTGTCTATAGAAAAGGAGTTTCGTTGTCATGGTTACTTAAAAAAAAATAGGTGGGGGGGAGGGGTCAAAGGGAGGCTATATTTGCATATTGGTGAAGCTATTTGCATTTCAGTTGACAAAATTCAGGTTATTTAACTGTTATGCGATGAATCTGGGAAGAGATGAGAAGAGACCAGCGATGACCAGAAGGTTTATACATATGTATCACAGGCAGATTCCAGCAACATTGAATATATTATATATATATATATATATATATATATATATATATATATATATATATATATCAATAATACCTACCAACTTTTCAGGGTGAGAATGAGGGACATTTGTTAAATCAGGCCACGCCCCCTCATTGAGGGATGGATGAAGCCACGCCCCCTCATTGAGGGATGATGAAGCCACACACCCTCATTGAGGGATGGATGAAGCCACACACCCTCATTGAGGGATGGATGAAGCCACGCCCCCTCATTGAGGGATGATGAAGCCACGCCCCCTCATTGAGGGATGGATAGGAGATACATTGTAACAGTTACAACGATAGAAACACTTTGAATAGTTACTATTAGCTGCTATCAGTAAACAAATAAAGTAAAAGTAACTTTTCCCGACCCTTTGTTGAACTTGGTGGACATGTTTTTTTTCAACTATATTAACTATGTAATTAATAATATTACTTAAAATGTTGAGTAACATATTAAATGAGTCTACCCATAGTTATTAATAAAAATAATAATAATAATATATATTTGTATTAATATTATTATTCATGTTAAGATGTATTATATTAAAATTAATAGCTGCAAGGTGATATGTCAGATAGATAAGCTTGCTTACGGTTAAAAATAAACATTATCTATCTATCTATCTATCTATCTCATATCTATCTATCTATCTATCTATCTATCTATCTATCTATCCCATATCTATCTATCATCTATCTATCCCATATCTATCTATCTATCTATCTATCTATCTATCTATCTATCTATCCCTTATCTATCTATCTCCTATCTATCTATCTATCTATCTATCTATCTATCTATCTATCCCATATCTATCTATCTATCTATCTATCTATCTATCTATCTCATATCTATCTATCTATCTATCTATCTATCTATCTATCTATCTATCCCATATCTATCTATCTATCTATCTATCTATCTATCTATCTCATATCTATCTATCTATCTATCCCATATCTATCTATCTATCTATCTATCTATCTATCTATCTATTTATCTATCTATCCCTTATCTATCTATCTCCTATCTATCTATCTATCTATCTATCTATCTATCTATCTATCTATCTATCTCCTATCTATCTATCTATCTATCTATCCCATATCTATCTATCTATCTATCTATCTATCTATCTATCTATCTATCTCATATCTATCTATCTATCTATCCCATATCTATCTATCTATCTATCTATCTATCTATCTATCTATCTATCCCATATCTATCTATCTATCTATCTATCTATCTATCTATCTATCTATCTCTTATCTATCTATCCCTTATCTATCTATCTATCTATCTATCTATCTATCTATCTATCTATCCCATATCTATCTATCTATCTATCTATCTATCTATCTATCTATCTATCTATCTATCCCATATCTATCTATCTATCTATCTATCTATCTATCTATCTATCCCATATCTATCTATCTATCTATCTATCTATCTATCTATCTCTTATCTATCTATCCCTTATCTATCTATCTATCTATCTATCTATCTATCTATCTATCTATCCCATATCTATCTATCTATCTATCTATCTATCTATCTATCTATCTATCTATCCCATATCTATCTATCTATCTATCTATCTATCTATCTATCTATCTATCTCATATCTATCTATCTATCTATCTATCTATCTATCTATCCCATATCTATCTATCTATCTATCTATCTATCTATCTATCTATCTATCTATCTATTTATCTATCTATCCCTTATCTATCTATCTATCTATCTATCTATCTATCTATCTCATATCTATCTATCTATCTATCTATCTATCTATCTATCTATCCCATATCTATCTATCTATCTATCTATCTATCTATCTATCTATCTATCTATCCCATATCTATCTATCTATCTAGCTATCTATCTCCTATCTATCTATCTATCTCCTATCTATCTATCTATCTATCTATCTATCTATCTATCTATCTATCTCATATCTATCTATCTATCTCATATCTATCTATCTATCTATCTATCTATCTATCTATCTATCTATCTATCTCATATCTATCTATCTATCTATCTATCTATCTATCTCATATCTATCTATCTATCTATCTATCTATCTATCTATCTATCTATCCCATATCTATCTATCTATCTATCTATCTATCTATCTATCTATCTATCTATCTCATATCTATCTATCTATCTATCTATCTATCTATCTATCTATCTCATATCTATCTATCTATCTATCTATCTATCTATCTATCTATCTATCTCATATCTATCTATCTATCCCATATCTATCTATCTATCTATCTATCTATCTATCTATCTATCTATCTCTTATCTATCTATCCCTTATCTATCTATCCCATATCTATCTATCTATCTATCTATCTATCTATCTATCTATCTATCTATCTCATATCTATCTATCTATCCCATATCTATCTATCTATCTATCTATCTATCTATCTATCTATCTATCTATCCCATATCTATCTATCTATCTATCTATCTATCTATCTATCTATCTCTTATCTATCTATCTCTTATCTATCTATCCCTTATCTATCTATCTATCTATCCCATATCTATCTATCTATCTATCTATCTATCTATCTATCTATCTATCTATCTATCTATTTATCTATCTATCTCTTATCTATCTATCCCTTATCTATCTATCCCATATCTATCTATCTATCTATCTATCTATCTATCTATCTATCTATCTATCCCATATCTATCTATCTATCTATCTATCTATCTATCTCATATCTGTCTATCTATCTATCTATCCCATATCTATCTATCTATCTATCTATCTATCTATCTATCTATCTATCCCATATCTATCTATCTATCTATCTATCTATCTATCTATCTATCTATCTATCCCATATCTATCTATCTATCTATCTATCTATCTATCTATCTATCCCATATCTATCTATCTATCTATCTATCTATCTATCTCATATCTATCTATCTATCTATCTATCTATCTATCTATCTATCTATCTATCCCATATCTATCTATCTATCTATCTATCTATCTATCCCATATCTATCTATCTATCTATCTATCTATCTATCTATCTATCCCATATCTATCTATCTATCTATCTATCTATCTATCTATCTATCTCATATCTATTTATCTATCTATCTATCTATCTATCTATCTATCTATCTATCTATCTATCCCATATCTATCTATCTATCTCTATCTATCTATCTATCTATCTATCTATCTATCTATCTATCCATCTATCCCATATCTATCTATCTATCTATCTATCTATCTATCTATCTATCTCATATCTATCTATCTATCTATCTATCTATCTCATATCTATCTATCTATCTATCTATCTATCTATCTATCTATCTATCTCTATCTATCTATCTCATATCTATCTATCTATCTATCTATCTATCTATCTATCTATCTATCTATCTATCTATCTCATATCTATCTATCTATCTATCTATCTATCTATCTATCTCATATCTATCTATCTATCTATCTATCTATCTATCTATCTCATATCTATCTATCTATCTATCTATCTATCTATCTCATATCTATCTATCTATCTATCTATCTATCTATCTATCTCATATCTATCTATCTATCTATCTATCTATCTATCTATATATCTCATATCTATCTATCTATCTATCTATCTATCTATCTATCTCATATGTATCTATCCCATATCTATCTATCTATCTATCTATCTATCTATCTATCTATCTATCTATATATCTCATATCTATCTATCTATCTATCTATCTATCTATCTATCTATCTATCTATCTCATATCTATCTATCTATCTATCTATCTATCTATCTCATATCTATCTATCTATCTATCTATCTATCTATCTATCTATCTATCTCATATCTATCTATCTATCTATCTATCTATCTATCTATCTATATATCTCATATCTATCTATCTATCTATCTATCTATCTATCTATCTATCTATCTCATATGTATCTATCCCATATCTATCTATCTATCTATCTATCTATCTATCTATCTATCTATCTCATATCTATCTATCTATCTATCTATCTATCTATCTATCTATCTCATATCTATCTATCTATCTATCTATCTATCTATCTATCTATCTATCTGGCATAGCTGTTCGCTGTTAGCAGCTGGGCCCCGCATAGAGACCCATTAGCAGGGTGACGCGCCCCTGTCAGCCCCCAGGACGGAGGGATCACCTTTCAGTGGTCAGCAGGGTCTGCTTTCCTGATGGCTTGCGGCCCTTTTGTTAAGCGATAGTCATTACTGATTCCCAGGCAGATGATTCGGCGGCGCTCAATGGTCCCATTACGTCTTTTTACTGCCAGCGTGAGGGCGCGGCGACCGGGGAAATAATTCACAAAGATCATCTTCTATTCCTGATTCTGTTTCCATGAAGAGGGGAATCACCTCCGAAAATAAAATATAGGGGCAGACTGGCTGTAGGGAGCACAGGGAGAACCCCTGTCAGGGTACAACTAAGGTATAAGGCACCCTATTGCCCCTTGGGTCACCCTTAGTTGTAATCTACAGAACAAGTTTATAGTATGCCTACCAACTTTTCTGGGTGGTAAAGAAGGACATTTGTTAAATAAGGCTATGCCTCCTCACTGAGGGATGGATGAAGCCCCGCCCCCTCATTGAGGAATGGATGAAGCCACGCCCCTCATTGAGGGATGGGTGAAGCCACGCCCCTCATTGAGGGACGCTGAAGCCACGCCCCTTCATTGAGGGATGGATGAAGCCACGCCCCCTCACTGAGGGATGGATGAAGCCACGCCCCCTCTTTGAGGGATGGAGAGGAGATACATTGTAACAGTTACAACAATGGAAACACTTTGAATAGGGAAATGAATCATTTATTGCTGCAGATCTGCATGTTACACCTCAAAGATGGTCAATATTTAAATGAGGCCACGCCTCCTCATTAAGGGATGGTTTAAGCCAAGACGAGCTTATTAATTATTCGGGAGCTTTGTCATAGGGTCCGGTTACAGGACGAATGATAGAAAAGGATCTAAAGCTGGAAAACACTTTACATAGAAGCGAGGCAGCAATTCATTATCTGTGGCGGAGCGTAGGTGCGCTCATGCTTTAAACGCGGATCGGAGCGTGATACTTTGATTACGAAGGATTATTACATGTTCCGGTGACCCGTAGAGCGGGTCTCCTCCGTGCGCAGCAATGGAGCGCAATCAATCAACCTCGCCGCCTTCCTTTCATTGTCAAGACGTCGTTATGCGGCTCCTTTGAATCCGATTGGAGGCTGTGAAGTATCCGAATCCAATTTGGCCGACATATGGCACCAAAGAGTTGCTCTGGTGCATATGTATGTGTTACCTTCCCCCACGCATCACACAACCGGGATCTGGAGGATGGGTCCCATTACCTATAATGAGACCATCACATGACCGGGATCTGGAGGATGGGTCCTATTACCTACAATGAGACATCACATGACCGGGATCTGGAGGATGGGTCCCATTACCTACAATGAGACCATCACATGACCGGGATATGAAGGATGGGTCCCATTACCTACAATGAGACCATCACACAACCGGGACCTGGAGGATGGGTCCCATTATCTACAATGAGACCATCGCACGACCGGGATCTGAAGGATGGGTCCCATTACCTACAATGAGACCATCACATGACCGGGATCTGGAGGATGGGTCCCATTACCTACAATGAGACCATCACATGACCAGGATCTGGAGGATGGGTCCCATTACCTACAATAAGACATCACATGACCGGGATCTGGAGGATGGGTCCCATTACCTACAATGAGACCATCACATGACCAGGATCTGGAGGATGGGTCCCATTACCTACAATAAGACATCACATGACCGGGATCTGGAGGATGGGTCCCATTACCTACAATGAGACCATTACACGACTGGGATCTGGAGGATGGGTCCCATTACCTACAATGAGTCCATCACATGACCGGGGTCTGAAGGATGGGTCCCATTACCTACAATGAGACCATCACATGACCGGGATCTGGAGGATGGGTCCCATTACCTACAATGAGACCATCACACGACCGGGATCTGGAGGATGGGTCCCATTACCTACAAATAGACCATCACATGACCGAGATCTGGAGGATGGGTCCCATTACCTACAATGAGACCATAACATGACCGGGATCTGGAGGATGGGACCCATTACCTACAATGAGACCATCACATGACCGGGATCTGGAGGATGGGTCCCATTACCTACAATGAGACCATCACACAACCGGGACCTGGAGGATGGGTCCCATTACCTACAATGAGACCATCATATGACCGGGATCTGGAGGATGGGTCCCATTACCTACAATGAGACCATCACATGACCAGGATCTGGAGGATGGCTCCCATTACCTACAATGAGACCATCACACAACCGGGACCTGGAGGATGGGTCCCATTACCTACAATGAGACCATCACATGACCAGGATCTGGAGGATGGGTCCCATTACCTACAATGAGACCATCACACAACCGGGACCTGGAGGATGGGTCCCATTACCTACAATGAGACCATCGCACGACCGGGATCTGGAGGATGGGTCCCATTACCTACAATGAGACCATCACACGACCGGGATCTGGAGGATGGGTCCCATTACCTACAATGAGACCATCACATGACCGGGATCTGGAGGATGGGTCCCATTACCTACAATGAGACCATCACATGACCGGGATTTGGAGGATGGGTCCAATTACCTACAATGAGACCATCACATGACCGGGATCTGGAGGATGGGTCCCATTACCTACAATGAGACCATCACATGACCGGCATCTGGAGGATGGGTCCCATTACCTACAATGAGACCATCACACGACCGGGATCTGGAGGATGGGTCCCATTACCTACAATGACACCATCATATGACCGGCATCTGGAGGATGGGTCCCATTACCTACAATGAGAACATCACATGACCAGGATCTGGAGGATGGGTCCCATTACCTACAATGAGACCATCACACGACCGGGATCTGGAGGATGGGTCCCATTACCTACAATGACACCATCATATGACCGGCATCTGGAGGATGGGTCCCATTACCTACAATGAGACCATCACATGACCGGGATCTGGAGGATGGGTCCCATTACCTACAATGAGACCATCACATGACCGGGATCTGAAGGATGGGTCCCATTACCTACAATGAGACCATCACATGACCGGGATCTGGAGGATGGGTCCCATTACCTACAATGAGACCATCACAAGACCGGGATCTGGAGGATGGGTCCCATTACCTATAATGAGACCATCACATGATCGGGATCTGGAGGATGGGTCCTATTACCTACAATGAGACCATCACATGACCGGGATCTGGAGGATGGGTCCCATTATCTACAATGAGACCATCACATGACCGGGATCTGGAGGATGGGTCCCATTATCTACAATGAGACCATCACATGACCGGGATCTGGAGGATGGGTCCCATTACCTACAATGAGACCATCACATGACCGGCATCTGGAGGATGGGTTCCATTACCTACAATGAGACCATCACACGACCGGGATCTGGAGGATGGATCCCATTACCTACAATGAGACCATCACATGACCGGGATCTGGAGGATGGGTCCCATTATCTGCAATGAGACCATCACATGACTGGGATCTGGAGGATGGGTCCCATTACCTACAATGAGACCATCACATGACCGGGATCTGGAGGATGGGTCCCATTACCTACAATGAGACCATCACATGACCGGCATCTGGAGGATGGGTCCCATTACCTACAATGAGACCATCACATGACCGGGATCTGGAAGATGGGACCCATTACCTACAATGAGAACATCACATGACCAGGATCTGGAGGATGGGTCCAATTACCTACAATGAGACCATCACATGACCAGGATCTGGAGGATGGGTCCCATTACCTACAATGAGACCATCACACAACCGGGACCTGGAGGATGGGTCCCATTACCTACAATGAGACCATCACACGGCCGGGATCTTGAGGATGGGTCCCGTTACCTACAATGAGACCATCACATGACCGGGATCTGGAGGATGGGTCCCAATTCCTACAATGAGACCATCACACAACCGGGATCTGGAGGATGGGTCCCATTACCTATAATGAGACCATCACATGACCGGGATCTGGAGGATGGGTCCCAATTCCTACAATGAGACCATCACACGAGGCAGTTTAGAGGTATAACAATCCATGGAGTCATATGGTTTTCTCAGTTGGTGGAAGGTGGAGACATATAAGGGGCAGTAAAGGGTTGGGGTGGAGGTAAAGGGACAGTATAGAGGTACAACCGTCCATGGAGTCTTATCAATCTCTTAGTCGGTGGCAGTTGCAATATAGAAATATAACATTCCATGGTGTCTCATGTTCTCCTACTAGTGCACCAGGCAGAGGCATATAGGGGACAGTATAGAGGTAGGGTATAGGGGTATAACAGTCCGTGGTGTCTCATGTTCTCCTACTAGTGCACCAGGCAGAGGCATATAAGGGACAGTATATAGGTAGGGTATAGGGGTATAACAGTCCATGGTGTCTCATGTTCCCCTGCTAGTGGGCCAGACAGAGGCATATAGGGGACAGTATAGAGGTAGGGTATAGGGGTATAACAGTCCATGGTGTCTCATGTCCATCTCAGTTGGTGGCAGGTGGAGACCTATAGGAGGCACTAAAAGGGTTGGGGTGGGGGTAAAGGGGTATAATTGCCCATGGAGTCTTTTTGTCCTATCAGTTGGTGGTAGGTGGAGACATATAGGGGGCAGTAAAGGGTTAGGGTGGGGCTGGGGTATAGAGAGAGTATAGAAGCATTACAATCCATGAAGTATTATTGTCCTCTCAGTTGGTGGTAGGTGGAGACCTATGGGGGCACTAAAGGGCTGGAGTAAAGGAGCAGTATAGGGGTATAACAGTCCATGGAGTCCCATGCTCATCTCAGTTGGTGGTAGGTAGAGATGTATGAGAGCAGTATAGAGGTAGGGTATAGGGGCAGCATAGGGGTCTAACAGTCCATGGAGTCCCATGTTCCTCTCAGTTGGTGGCAGGTGGAGACCTATAGGGGGCAGTATAGAGGCGGGGTATAGGGGCAGTATAGGGGGTATAACAGTCCATGGAGTCCTATGTTCCTTTCAGATGGTGTCAGGTCGAGACCTATAGGGGGCAGTATAGAGGTGGGGTATAGGGACATTATAGAGTTAGAACAATCCATGGAGTCTTATTGTCCCCTCTGGTGGTGGCAGGTGGAGAGCTACAGGGGGCAGTATAGAGGTGGGATATAGGGACAGTATAGAGTTAGAACAGTCCATGGAGTCTTCTTGTCCTCTGTGGTGGTGGCAGGTTGAGACCTATAGGGGGTAGTATAGAGGTGGGGTATAGGGACAGTATAGAGTTAGAACAATCCATGGAGCCTTATCGTCCTCTCTGGTGCTGGCAGGTTGAGACCTATAGGGGGTAGTATAGAGGTGGGGTATAGGGACAGTATAGAGTTAGAACAATCCATGGAGCCTTATCGTCCTCTCTGGTGCTGGCAGGTTGAGACCTATAGGGGGCATTATAGAGGTGGGGTATAGGGACAGTATAGAGTTAGAACAGTCCATGGAGCCTTATTGTCCTCTCTGGTGCTGGCAGGCGGAGACGTATCGTGGCGGCTATTTCTAGGGTAAGCTCCTCCTCACCCGGATTGAATTTATCTCGCGCCTACAAACTGAAAATTGTCTAATTTTTATTATATTATTTTTATAATTTTTAACATCAGAAGAAAAAAAAATTGTTATCAAACGTTTAACCCTTTACAGCCATTCATATCTGAACACACCTGGTTAAAGTCACGGGAGGCGACGAAACGCGTTGCGAGCCGGCGGGACACACTAACCTTCCCCTTTGAAAACCAGAGGGGAATCGAGCAGCGTGAGTTGGCCTGTGGCCATATGGAAGTGCAATGTTTCACTGTTTTTATGTGAGTGTTTTATTGGCGCAGCAATAAAAGTATTATTGTTTTTAAGCATTGTTGCACTATGGATATATTTTTTGCTTTTCATGATTGATCTGTTGGAAACACATGAATGGTTGAGTTTAACATTGGAACCACGGATACCATCTGACCTTCTTTGGGGAATAAATATGAGACCCCTTTTATATGCTGTGAAGGGCATCGCCCTTTAAGATTCTCTGTTCTTAGCAAATGTCTGCCATTACAAGGCCAGCAGGAAAAGGAAGTCCATATATGGGCATGGGGTTCTGACTCTCAGGAAAGGCAGTTTAAGCTTCAAAGCCCAACCCCCCCGCTGCTCTCCTTGCTGCTGATTCTCACACCTCCAGCCTGTGGAGACTCCAGTGGGTCTGCAGCTAGGAGGACCCCTGGCTGTGAATTTGTCACATCAAAAGATGAGGTCCGCAGACAAGCGGCACCAACACAAATCGGACCATAGTGGCGCCACCATGCGTCCCAGCACCAAGCCAGGTACATAATCAAAACCTAATAAACTTAAATCAAGATCATTTGGTTTAGGCGCGCTTTAGGGTAAGGTCCAATGATAGATCTTAAAACGGAGTCTGGTTCTGGTAGTTGGAAGGAGAATTCCTCACTTTTCTCTATGTTTTAGTCTGTTAGAGATATTGGTTGATTATATCAGGTTTAGTTTATTTCCTCTATGCGTATAGATGATAACTGTATGCTGCTTTGTTTTATTCCCACAGTAAAACTAATCAAATCAGCTAAATGATATTATAAGGGCTAGAACATATATAAATAAGAAGATTGTGTATAAATTTATATATGAAATTAGAAGGAAACTCACCGCCGCGGCCCGGGGGTACGCCGACCTACCCTGGGCCTGTGAGTTTCTGCCGCTTACGTGGTTTATAAAGCGTCTGGTCTCAAAGGTAAGTTGTTGTGGTTTTTGTAGAAGCTTCCTCTGTTCTTCAGCAATTCCTCGTTGATTTGGTTGCCTTTAATGACTTTCAAGGCTTGTTGTATATTAAAATTCTTTAATAATTCATACGAATAAAAATTATAAAATATAATATAATCCAAGATGCGCAAGTTGTGGTCAGTTTCCCGCTGTTATTGTGCAATTTGTCTCTGTTGTGGACACAAAAACAGAATCAGAACCGGCTAAAAAAAAAACGCACATGGAGGTAAGTTTCACCGGGCTCGGCAATAAAGGAAAACCAGGAAAATGGAGATCTAAGGTTCTGACCCACTTAGGGACCCTATTTCTGGACTCATTGGATGCCCGGCATCCAGCCCAATCGTTTGGTGCCGTATGCAAAGCCATACGACCCCCCTGCCCAAAGTTATAACCCCTAAAGGGTTTTAGGGGCTAAAGCACGCTCCAGAACAGTGGGAGGTGACAACCCGTCTCACAGATGGGAGGGGGTGGAGGGGAGAGACCTGCTTAAAAGTAGGCCAAGGGGATGAGAACATTGTCACTTCTGGAGAGGTCACGGTTCACACATGCTGGAGGTGTCCATCCACCCAGCTTGCCACTTACCTATTGTGGGAGCTCTCCATCACCACTACTCTGCAATGTTTGTTATCACTGCCTAGTGTGCTATAGCATAAAACCTTAAATTTTAACTTGATCGATCTGTTTGCCTTAAGCCAAGAATCTGTGTGTCCGCAGGCTTCGGGCCTGGTATTCCTGATAGAAGGACTCGGACAGGGTTTTCTTGTTAACGCTGTCTTTGTTGTCCGGAGGTCCCTGGTTTATAGTGGGATCACGTGACCCGCGGTTCCCTGACAAATTGGTGGCAGCAGTGGGATTTGAACCCATGCTTTCGAAGAGACGTGTGACAAATTCACATAAGCCTACAACTAACTACCATCTGGTAAGAGCATTTGAATGGTGGTGGGATCACACTGAGGTCTGTTGGATCTGCATCTTCACGGTTTGTACAAATATTGACTTTTTGAACCCTAAAGAGGACTTTCATTTGGTTTTCACCACTTATAGATTGAATTTGGTTTGGACATTAAAGAGGACTTGAAACCTCCTTAGCTCTGTGCTTTTATGTATTTTTTTTGGTGAGATATAAGTTTGCACGTGGAGCTTTCTTTTCGTGTTTCTTAAGCTTTATGGAATGTATTTAAATTTCGTTGTTTAGTAAGAATTTTGAGTGCGGTATTTTCTACACCTATTCATATCTGAACACAGCACGTCGCGTCAGGATCGCGCAGCGTAACGAGCCGCCCCCGACGCTCGTTACCTGAGACCCCGAACATTTCCCCCCAGAGCTCCGGCGGCAACTGACAGGTTTTCAACAAGTGGGAACCTTCTATTAAACCGCTTGACAACGCCGCCACCGCGTATTGACGTGGACAAGGCCCCCTCCTGCGTTCTGATGGGTCGCCGGCAGGATCCCGACTCTGTTTCAATAGACGCGGCTGAGAGAGCGTGAAACTTTTCTAAAAGCCTCTCCTTTCGGCCAATTCGTTATTGCATCGTCCATGTTATTTGTTTCTTTTTAACCAATTACTCGACCAGCCCTTATTACGGGGAAAAAAAGATCCCCGACCTCACGAATATCACGGTCGACCCATTTTTGAATCTGTGTTATGGCAGCATTAAAGCGGACCAATACCGACATTTTTAAATAGCATCCCCTGAATTCCTCCCCCCCATGAGGATCACCATTTGCCAGTACTCCTGCTTCACTCTAATCCCAGATAATGGCGCCTGTTTTAGCTGTAAAGCTCCGCCTCTTCCATTCATTGCCCTTGTTGTGTGTGGCAATGATGTCATAGCCACACCTATGCAATGACTGATCACCTGATATCATACAGAGAGGGACAGCAAATAAAAAATTATTTCCAAATTCTATTTTCTATTATATTCTATAAATATTTCTATTCTGTCTATTAAACCGGACCTTTAGCATCATTTAATGAAAAGCCCAAATCCTTAAAAACTATTCCCCAGCATCTAAAATTAATATATTTTACGTTTTTTAGTCACTTATTATTCTTTCCCACACTGGGCTGCAACTCTGTTCAGGACTCTAAGATACGTGCGCCGCCATCTTGCTTCGGAAGCATTACATACTGAGGAGAGAAGAGGGGGGAAAGTGCAGGGGGGGCGGGGTTATAGCTGTGTTTTGCACAGACAAAGCAGAGCTGGGGTCAGGAATAGGTCAACAATCCCAGAATGCAGAGCAGCAAATCAAGAAGTCACTTTCTGTTTGCAGGCAGCCTGAAACTCCACGGGCCTCCCTCTTGGATGTTGAAAGGTTAAAAAAACGCAACAGGTGCAGGTAGGATGATTTTTGATGCGAGCAACCTGTATGTACAGGGTGTGAGGGAAACATATAAGATAGGCTCTTATTCAGGGTGAAGGTCCGGATTAATGTGAGCAATCTGTATGTACAGGGTGTGGGAAACATATAAGATAGGCTCTTATTCAGAGTGAGGGTCCGGATTAATGTGAGCAATCTGTATGTACAGGGTGTGGGAAACATTTAAGATAGGCTCTTATTCAGAGTGAGGGTCTGGATTAATGTGGGCAATCTGTATGTACAGGGTGTGAGGGAAACATATAAGATAGGCTCTTATTCAGGGTGAAGGTCCGGATTAATGTGAGCAATCTGTATGTATAGGGTGTGGGAAACATATAAGATAGGCTCTTATTCAGGGTGAAGGTCCGGATTAATGTGAGCAATCTGTATGTACAGGGTGTGGAAAACATATAAGATAGGCTCTTATTCAGAGTGAGGGTCCGGATTAATGTGGGCAATCTGTATGTACAGGGTGTGGGAAACATATAAGATAGGCTCTTATTCAGAGTGAGGGTCCGGATTAATGTGAGCAATCTGTATGTACAGGGTGTGGGAAACATTTAAGATAGGCTCTTATTCAGAGTGAGGGTCTGGATTAATGTGGGCAATCTGTATGTACAGGGTGTGAGGGAAACATATAAGATAGGCTCTTATTCAGGGTGAAGGTCCGGATTAATGTGAGCAATCTGTATGTACAGGGTGTGGGAAACATATAAGATAGGCTCTTATTCAGGGTGAAGGTCCGGATTAATGTGGGCAATCTGTATGTACAGGGTGTGGGAAACATTTAAGATAGACTCTTATTCAGGGTGACAGTCCGCTTTAACATTTAAAGTGGACCGACACCCACCCCTGATCGGCCCGGGAATCTATAAGATTCCCGGGCTGATCAGCTCCCTCCCCGTGGGGCATCCAAAATCGGGATGCCCCGCTGTGTGAAACCCCCCAGAAAGCCCCTAAAAACTTACCTTATCGGCGTCTGACAAGCGACGGATAAGCCGCCGCCTCCCGCGCATCCCACTAGCAGGGCGCGCACCCGATCGGGGTGCCCCACGGAAGTGGACCAACACCCAGGATTTTCACTATCCTGGGTGTTGGTCCACTTCCGCGGGGCACCCCGATCGGGTGCGCGCCCTGCTAGTGGGATGCGCGGGAGGTGCCGGCTTATTATTGGTCCACTTTAAGGTGGAACAAAACCCAGGATTTTGACTATCCTGGGTTTTGGTCTTTCCCCCAGGGCACCCCAATCAGGGATGCCTCACTGTGTGAAACCCCCCAGATCGCCGCAGTCAACTCACCTCTTCCTGGTCCTATGGCGCATGCGCGGCCGCTCGTCCAACCAGCGCGCTCGGAGCCGCTGACGTCACGTCTAAGCCTTCTTCTAAGCCAGTGGCTCCGAGCTCGCTGGCGGCCGCATCCCCCCTCTAACAGGGAACTTGCCGGCGCTGGGCATTCACAAATGCCTGACGCGGGTACGCGCCCTGCTAGAGAGAAGCGGGGATGCGTCCTCGGCTCACGCATGCGCCGCTGGACTGGGAAACATGGTAAGTGTATGGGGTGACCTGGGGGGCTTAACACAGCGGGGCATCCCGATTTCGGATGCCCCCAGGGGCCTGGGAATCTTATAGATGCCGATCACGGTGGGTTTTGGTCCATTTTTATCGCTTTCATCCCCAAATATTAGTAATATTTCTAGTATGGACTCAGTTGAGGTGGTTTATGAATTAGCACAAGCACTTTTTGTATAAGTGCAATATTATTGAATTAGGATCCGGATCATAGGCAGGTTCCTTGCTTAGGGATTATATTTGTAAGGTGGTGACCATATTGTCTTAATATTGGTAGATTGTTAAACGTTATATATTTTTAAGTCTTTTATCTGCACTTTTGGTTATGTATGTTTGTGTGTATTTGTATCTATGTATTTCAATGGTTTTCAATGTGTCACGTTGTACGTTATTACTAATACTTGTGAATAAAAGCTTTAATGTTAATAGATTGTATTGTTGGAGTGACTTCCTATACAAACATATAAGCTCTTATGGCAACATTAAAACCACCGAGGATTTTTAATAATCCTCAGGAAGACTTTTTCTCTTCTCACTTTTTTTTTCTCCTCCTTTTCATTTTCCGCGATGGGAATTGCTCCGCGGGAGCTTTTGGATTTTTGTTTCAAAGAAGCGCAGACCTTAGAAGGTAAAAGAAGCCAAAAAAAACGCGTTCTCCTCTGCTTCCCGCTATATATCTGGAAAAATAATTCTGCCCAAATGTCACTCCGCCGTTGGGAGGGGCGGGTCTACCACAGCGTCCCGCCGGAGGACCGTCAATAAGCCGGGTATCGCCGCTCAGGATTCTCTCGGGTTTCTTGGTCTTGTCTATTTCGGAATTTTTATTTTTCGTGGCCGAGGGAAAGGAATCCATCACTTTGGCTTTTGTCTCGGCAAATAACAGATGGATCGGCAGATGCATTAACATGACTTAAATAGAGTTCGGAGCAGATGACCTTTGCCGGAGGTGAAGCCAAGGAGTCATCTGGTCCCCGAATGGAGGGGATGAGGCTTCTGCCGCTGACAACCTGCGAAAGTCAGAGTTCAATTAAGACAAAACGTTTATAATGGCTCACGATTGGCTGCCCACCAGAAAACTAATGAAGGTTCTGTAAAGATTCATCATCGTCAGGGGAAAACATAACAGTGGTGCAAACTGTTGGCGGCATGAGTCACCACCGGCCATTAGTAACAGTATGATCCACCAGCAGCCATAAGTAATGGTATGAGCCACCAGCAGCCATAGGTAGAGGTATGAGCCACCAGCAGCCATAAGAAAAGGTATGAGCCACCACCAGCCATAAGTAGAGGTATGAGCCACCACCAGCCATAAGTAAAGGTATGAGCCACCACCAGCCATAAGTAGAGGTATGAGCCACCACCAGCCATAAGTAGAGGTATGAGCCACCACCAGCCATAAGTAAAGGTATGAGCCACCACCAGCCATAAGTAAAGGTATGAGCCACCACCAGCCATAAGTAGATATATGAGCCACCACCAGCCATAAGTAGAGGTATGAGCCACCACCAGCCATAAGTAGAGTTATGAGCCACCACCAGCCATAAGTAGAGGTATGAGCCACCACCAGCCATAAGTAGAGGTATGAGCCACCACCAGCCATAAGTAGAGGTATGAGCCACCACCAGCCATAAGTAGAGGTATGAGCCACCAGCAGGCATAAGTAGATATATGAGCCACCAGCAGCCATAAGTTTCAGTATGAGCCACCACCAGCCATAAGTAGAGTTATGAGCCACCACCAGCCATAAGTAGAGGTATGAGCCACCACCAGCCATAAGTAGAGGTATGAGCCACCACTAGCCATAAGTAGAGGTATGAGCCACCACCAGCCATAAGTAGAGGTATGAGCCACCACCAGCCATAAGTAGAGGTATGAGCCACCAGCAGGCATAAGTAGATATATGAGCCACCAGCAGCCATAAGTTTCAGTATGAGCCACCACCAGCCGTAAGTACACCAGCCATAAGTATCATAAGTATCAAAATGTAATCAAGAAACCCTCTCTCGACCCCTCTGCCCTCTCTAGCTATCGCCCTATCTCACTACTCCCTTTCTCCTCCAAACTTCTTGAACAACATGTCCACTCAGAACTGTCACAATACTTATCCACTAACAAGTTATTTGACCCCTTTACAATCCTTGCTTCTTGATATTCTCTCCTCTCTCAGGGTTCAAGGTCTTGCACTCTCTTGGCTCACCTCTTACCTCTCTGACAGATCATTCAGTGTATCCTATTCTAACACAGTCTCATCCTCACGTTCCCTTTCTGTTGGTGTGCCACAAGGTTCTGTCCCCTACTTTTCTCAGTCTACACCTATGGCCTTGGCAAACTTATAACTTCACTAGGCTTCCAATACCACTTCTATGTGGATGACACTCAGATATATCTCTCAGGCCCCAATCTCTCCTCCCTCCTATCTCGCCTCCCCAACTGCCTCTCAGCTATTTCTTCATTCATGTCATCTCGCTACCTCAAGCTAAACATGGACAAGACAGAACTGGTCATTTTCCCACCCTCTAACTCCCCTCCCCTCTCTAACACGTCTATTTCTGTCAACAATTACACAATAACAGCAACTCCCCAAGCTCGGTGCCTGGGAGTCATTCTGGACTCTGCCCTCTCTTTCACACCACATATTCACTCCCTGGCCACCTCCTGTCGCCTCCAACTTAAAAACATCTCCCGCATCCGTCCTTTCCTCTCACCTGTCACCACTAAAATGCTAGTGCATGCCCTGGTCATATCCCGACTGGATTACTGCAACATCCTTCTTTGTGGCTTACCAACTAACAGACTGGCACCCCTCCAATCTATCCTGAACTCTGCTGCTCGCCCCATCCATCTCTCCTCCAGTTCTGTGCCTCTCTGCCAATCCCTACACTGGCTGCCAGTCCCACAGCCAATCCTCTTGCCTACAAAGCTCTCTCCAACCAGGCCCCTCCCTACATCTCATCTCTAATCCAACAATATCAGCATAGACGCAGCCTCCGATCTGCTGCCGACCTTCTCCTGTCCTCCTCCCTGGTCACCTCCTCTCACGCCCGCCTCCAGGACTTCTCACATGCAACTCCAATCTTCTGGAATTCCCTCCCCCCACCCAATCCGCCACTCCATAACCCTCAAAACCTTCAAAGGCGCTCTCAAAACTCACTTATTCAGACAAGCATATAATCTGGCCTAACCAATCTTCTAAAGGGCACAAAGCTCAATACTGACTGTGTGTGATCCTTCCCCCTCGTCTTCACCCCTCTTCCTTTAGACTGTAAGCTCCTCGGGGGCGGGGCTCTCTCCCCTATTGTATCTTGTACTCAGAATATCCACTGGCAAATCTGTAAAACTGCATTTGAAATAGTATATGTTTCGTATGTTTCTACCCTGTCTGTAATTACTACTTTGTACAGCGCTACGGAAGATGATGGCGCTATATAAATAAACAATAATAATAATAATCAATATGAGCCACCACCAGCCATAAGTATCAGTATGAGCCACCACCAGCCATAAGTATCAGTATGAGCCACCAGCAGCCATAAGTATCAGTATGAGCCACCACCAGCCATAAGTATCAGTATGAGCCACCACCAGCCATAAGTATCAGTATGAGCCACCAGCAGCCATAAGTATCAGTATGAGCCACCACCAGCCATAAGTATCAGTATGAGCCACCACCAGCCATAAGTATCAATATGAGCCACCACCAGCCATAAGTATCAGTATGAGCCACCACCAGCCATAAGTATCAGTATGAGCCACCAGCAGCCATAAGTATCAGTATGAGCCACCACCAGCCATAAGTATCAGTATGAGCCACCAGCAGCCATAAGTATCAGTATGAGCCACCACCAGCCATAAGTATCAGTATGAGCCACCATCAGCCATAAGTAAAGGTATGAGCCACCACCAGCCATAAGTAAAGGTATGAGCCACCACCAGCCATAAGTAGAGGTATGAACCACCACCAGCCATAAGTATCAATATGAGCCGCCACCAGCCATAAGTATCAATATGAGCCACCACCAGCCATAAGTATCAATATGAGCCACCACCAGCCATAAGTATCAATATGAGCCACCACCAGCCATAAGTATCAATATAAGCCACCACCAGCCATAAGTATCAGTATGAGCCACCACCAGCCATAAGTATCAATATGAGCCACCACCAGCCATAAGTATCAATATGAGCCACCACCAGCCATAAGTATCAGTATGAGCCACCACCAGCCATAAGTATCAATATGAGCCACCACCAGCCATAAGTATCAATATGAGCCACCACCAGCCATAAGTATCAATATGATCCACCACCAGCCATAAGTATCAGTATGAGCCACCACCAGCCATAAGTATCAATATGAGCCACCACCAGCCATAAGTATCAATATGAGCCGCCACCAGCCATAAGTATCAATATGAGCCACCACCAGCCATAAGTATCAATATGAGCCACCACCAGCCATAAGTATCAATATGAGCCACCACCAGCCATAAGTATCAATATAAGCCACCACCAGCCATAAGTATCAGTATGAGCCACCACCAGCCATAAGTATCAATATGAGCCACCACCAGCCATAAGTATCAATATGAGCCACCACCAGCCATAAGTATCAGTATGAGCCACCACCAGCCATAAGTATCAATATGAGCCACCACCAGCCATAAGTATCAATATGAGCCACCACCAGCCATAAGTATCAATATGATCCACCACCAGCCATAAGTATCAGTATGAGCCACCACCAGCCATAAGTATCAATATGAGCCACCACCAGCCATAAGTATCAATATGAGCCACCACCAGCCATAAGTATCAATATGAGCCACCACCAGCCATAAGTATCAGTATGAGCCACCACCAGCCATAAGTATCAGTATGAGCCACCACCAGCCATAAGTATCAATATGAGCCACCACCAGCCATAAGTATCAGTATGAGCCACCACCAGCCATAAGTATCAATATGAGCCACCAGCAGCCATAAGTAGCGGTATGAGCCACCACCAGCCATAAGTATCAGTATGAGCCATCACCAGCCATAAGTATCAGTATGAGCCACCACCAGCCATAAGTATCAGTATGAGCCACCACCAGCCATAAGTATCAATATGAGCCACCACCAGCCATAAGTATCAATATGAGCCACCACCAGCCATAAGTATCAATATGAGCCACCACCAGCCATAAGTATCAGTATGAGCAACCACCAGACATAAGCAGCTTTATGAGCCACCACCAGCCATAAGTCTTTTAGATTCCAGGCCTTTCCCTGTATTATTTTCCCCCGCTATAGGTGAGTATAAATAGCAGACAGAGGTGGGGATAATAACAAGCAAGCAATGCCAAAAGAAATGAGCGCATCTTATAGATAACAACCTAGCAGGGCTGCTGTTAATGTGGACCAAAACCCACAGCGATCGGCTCGGGAATCTATAAGATTACCGGGCTGATCGATTCCCCCCCCCCCCCCCCGGGCATCCAAAATCAGGATGCCCCGCTGTGTGACACCCCATTCACTTACCTTGCTTCCCGGTCCAATGGCACATGTACGAGCCGCGGCTGCATCCCCGCTAACTTGAAGCCGCTGGCCTTAGACACTGGCTTAGAAGACGTGACGTCAGAGTCTCCGAGCACGCTGATTGGCTGAGCAGCCACGCATGCGCCGTAGGACTGGGAAGAGGTGAGTTGGGCTCGGCGATCTGGGGGGTTTCACATATTGGGGCATCCCCGATCAGGGTGCCCAGGGGTAAAGGACCAAAACCCAGGATAGTCAAAATCCTGGGCTTTGGTCCACTTTAAGGGGTGGCAAACTGTGATTGTGATGCCAATATGGGATGCCCCGCTGTATGAACCTCCACTCCAGGCTCGGAAAGGGGAGGCTATAGGTCCACTTTAATGTCTCTATTGCTGGTGGTCTCCCTCTTTGTGGGGCATCCCGATTCGGGGGTGAAACCTCCAGCATCACCCCCAAAATCTCCCCTTCCCGCAAATCCCACAGCACATGTGCGAGGAAGATTTCTGAGCTGCGAAGCCCTCAGAGCGCTGATCTCCCGGATGCCGAGGCGTTGCGCAAGAAGGTGCGTGCCGCGTCTCGCCTGCCGGAGTCTTGGCCGAGCGCATGAATTCGCGGCATCCCGATCAATCAAAGCTGTGTTTGCCTTTGCCCTGGGGTCTGGGTGAGGTGCGCAATGAGATGACCATACCTGACAGGTATGCGACGCGTATCGCCAACAACAGAGGCTGTGTCTGTCTCTGGCCTCTCCTTTGTTTTTCGGGCTGTGGCGAGTCCCGATGCGTCGCGGTGAGAGCTCAGGATTCCCAGCGGGCCGCGCCCCAGCCCAGGGCCGCAGCGTAACAAGCTCTCACCTTGCTGATCCTGATTATACTTAAAGCGGACCAAAACAGGCACTGGAGTCTATGAGAGATTTGGTAAGCCCTGTTGGGTGCACACGTAAACTCACCTTTCCCCTGGCGCATGCGCTGACTGCTCAGCCAATCAGCAGTGCGCATTTCGATCAGATTTTCATTGCTGCTTTGAGCTCAGGAGGGCAATGCAATGTGAATGGAGCGAATGCAGCCGGCGGTATTGTTACATCCCACAGCGCATGCACATACCTACCAACTTTACTGAGTGGGAAAGAGGGATATTTGTTAAATTAAATTAATTAATTTAATTAAGCCACGCCCCCTCATTGAGGGATGGATGAAGCCACGCCTCCTCATTGAGGGATGGACGAAGCCACGCCCCCTCATTGAGGCATGGTTGGAGCTACGCCCGCTCATTGAGGCATGGCTGGAGCCACGCCTCCTCATTGAGGGATGGATGAAGCCACGCCCCCTTATTGAGGGATGGATGAAGCCACGCCTCCTCATTGAGGGATAGATGAAGCCACACTCTCTCATTGAGGGATGGATAGGAGATACATTGTAACAGTTACAACAATAGAAACACTTTGAATAGGCAAATGAATCATTTATTGCTGCAGATCTGCATATTACACCTTAACAAGGGATGATATGTAAATTAAGCCACGCCCCTCATTGAGAGATGGGTGAAGCCACGCCCCTCAATGACAGATCGATGAAGCCACGCCCCCTCATTGGGAGATGCATAGGAGAGGTTATAACAGTAAAAACAATAGAAACACTTTGAATAGGGAAATGAATTATTTATTGCTGCAGATCTGCATGTTACACCTCAAAGAGGGACAAATGAGAACATCAAGAGACAGGGGGACCGGGAATCAAAAGAGGGACAGTCCCTCCAAATCACTTGGGAGGTATGGCCTGCATAGGGGGGGCAGCCAATCAGCTTGCTCCGCTCCATTTGGCTTCTGCTAGCCGCTCTGACATCAGAGAGCCTGACATGCTGTATTCCCCCCGTTGTATGGTGCGGGTACACGTCTCGGCTAGTGGTAGAGCAGGGGTGTGGCCTGTGCATGCGCCGTGGGATGGCCAGGTAGGTGCCATTATGCTGCGTTCTCAGGGCCTACATACAATGGGGGCATCCAGATTTTGGGCAACGAGTCCAGGGAGGCTTTGGTCAAGCATCAGTCGGGCATCCCAAATCAGGATTGAGGCCCTATAGGCACCAGCCAAGGGTTTAGGTCTGCTTCAAGGAGGAGCATGTGACCTGTGCATGCGCTGTGAGATGGCCAGCTTGGTGCTTTTACTCCACGTTCTCAGGGCCTACACATAGCGGGGGGGCATCCCGATTTTGGGGAGCGATTTCAGGGAGGCTTTGGTCAAACTAATGGGTTTCACACAGTAGGGCATCCCAAATCGGAATTGAGGCCCTAGAGACACTAGCCAAGGGTTTTGGTCCACTTCAAAGAGGAGCATGTGAATTGTGCATGCGCTGTGGGATGGCCAGTTAGGTGCCATTATGCTGCATTCTCAGGGCCTACATACAATGGGGGCTTTGGGTAATGAGTCCAGGGAGGCTTTGGCCAACCACAGTCGGGCATCCCAAATAGGGGGGTGAGGCCCTAGAGACACCAGCCAAGGGTTTAGGTCTGCTTCAAGGAGGAGCACGTGGCCTGTGCATGCGCTGTGGGATGGCCAGCTAGGTGCTTTTACTCTCAGGGCCTACACATAGCGGGGCATCCTGATTTTGGGGAGCGAGTCTAGGGAGGCTTTGGTCAAACTAATGGGTTTCACACAGTCGGCATCCCGACTCAGGATTGAGGCCCTACAGACACTAGCAAAGGGTTTTGGTCCGCTTCAAAGAGGAGCGAGATCCCCTTCGAGTCTATAAGGCTCTACCCCTTTTGGGGGCATCCCAATTTTGGGCAACAAGTCCAGGGAGGCTTTGGTCAAGCAGCAGTCGGGCATCCCTAATAGGGATTGAGGCCCTAGAGGCACGAGCCAAGGGTTTAGGTCTGCTACAAAGAGGAGCATGTGACCTGTGCATGCGCTGTGGGATGGCCAGCTAGGTTCTTTTACTCTGCATTCTCAGGACCTACATACAATGGGGGCATCCCGAGTTTGAGGAGCGAGTCTAGGGAGGCTTTGGTCAAACTAATGGGTTTCACACAGTCCGGCATCCCTAATAGGGATTGAGGCACTACAGACACCAGCAAAGGGTTTTGGTCCGCTTCAAAGAGGAGTGAGACCCCTCCTCGAGTCTATAAGGCTCCACCCCTATATGGGGGCATCCCGATTTTGGGCAATGAGTCCATGAAAGCTTTGGTCAAACACAGTCGGACATCCCAAATCACGATTGAGGCCCTAGAGACACCTGCAAAGGGTTTTGGTCCGCTTCAAAGGGGAGCGAGACCCCCCTCAAGTCTATAAGGCTCCACCCCTTTTGGGGGCGTCCCGAATTGTGATACCACGCTGTGTAAAAAAGTGGATCAAAACCCACCGTGATCGGCCTGGGAATCTATAAGAATAAGCCAATCGATTCCCTCCCCCCGGGGCATCCAAAACCGGGATGCCCCGCTGTGTGACACCCCCCCAGCGCCCCATACAATCACCTTGTTTCCCGGTCCAGCCGTGCATGCGTAAACCGCATCCCCGTTATCCCTCTAGCGGGGCGCGTGCCCGCACCAGGCATTTGTGAATGTCCTGTTAGAGGGATGCGGGGGATGCGTCTGCCAGCACACTCGGAGCCACTGGCCTTAGATGATGTGACATCAGCGGCTCTGAGCGCGCTGATTGGACGAGCGGCCGCACATGCACCTTACCTCCGAACTTTTGAAAGCCGTAAAGAGGGACAAAATTAGCCACGCCCCAGCCACACCCTCCGCCACGCCCTTAAAGGGAAACACCACCTAAGAATTAAATAGGGCATCCCTCATTAAACAGTCAGGGGCGACACAGACACATACACATACACACAGACACACACACAGACACACACATACACAGACACATAGACACACAGAGACACACACAGAGACACATAGACACATACATATAGCCACACACATAGACACAGACGCATACACACACACACACACACACATAGACACACACACACACATATAGACACACACACACACACACACATAGACACACACTCACAAATGCACACACATAGACACACACACACACACACACACACACATAGACGCACCGAAACGAACACACACACATAGACACACACAGACACACACACATACACACACACACAAAGACACACAGACACAAACACACACACACAGACACAGACACACACACGCACACACATAGACACACAGAAACGAACACACACACAGACACACATATATACACACACACATAGACACACATACACAGACACACAGACACATAGACACACAGAAACGAACACACACACATAGACACACATATATACACACACACATAGACACACATACACAGACACACACACACACATAGACACACAGAAACGAACACACACACATAGACACACATATATACACACACACACATAGACACACACACACACACACACATAGACACACAGAAACGAACACACACACAGACACACATATATACACACACACATAGACACACATACACAGACACACACACACATAGACACACAGAAACGAACACACACACATAGACACACATATATACACACACACATAGACACACATATATACACACACACACACATAGACACACATACACACATAGACACACATATATACACACACACACACATAGACACACATACACACATAGACACACATATATACACACACACATAGACACACATATATATACACACACACATAGACACACATATATACACACACACACATAGACACACATATATACACACACACATAGACACACATATATACACACACACACATAGACACACATATATACACACACACATAGACACACATATATACACACACACACATAGACACACATATATACACACACACATAGACACACATATATACACACACACACACATAGACACACATACACACATAGACACACATATATACACACACACACACATAGACACACATACACACATAGACACACATATATACACACACACACATAGACACACATATATATACACACACACATAGACACACATATATACACACACACACATAGACACACATATATACACACACACATAGACACACATATATACACACACACACATAGACACACACATAGACACACATACACAGACACAAACACACACACACATAGACAGCTGAGCGCCGGTGGCAGGGGGCATCTGAGAGGCCGCGGTAACCCCCCGGTGACGGCGTGGGACATGACGGCGCAGGACAAAAGCATGCGCCGTGGGACCAAGTAATAAAAATCGGGACAGTCCCGGGAAAATCGGGACGGTTGGGGGGTATGCATGCGCCCTAGAACCGGGAAGAGGTGAGTTGACTTTGGCGATCTGGGGGGTTCCGCGTTGCACCCGTGCCTCTGTGTATACGGCTGGTTTCCGCACAGGAGCGGCGCCACTGGAAAGCATTCAGCATAATCACACCATAAAGGGGTTAAAAGATCTGCGCACGAACACGGGATCCGCTCTGCGTTTGCGGCGGTGGCGCTCGCGGTCCCCGGGTGGCACGCGGCCGATGCGTCAGTCGGCTCTTCTGGCCAGAGTGGCGACATGTGCGGAGCATGCGGCTAGCGCCTCTCGCTTCAGGAAATAATGAGGCCGGCGTCGCGCTCCCGCCGCGGAGGCGCTCGAGTGGCTGTTTTCTCTCGCAGTGTAATTTCCACTCGGAGAAAGCCGCAGAGCTAATGCGAAACAGGCGCAAATAGAGCTTGGCGCAGGAATTCCCCAGCTCCACGGTCGGCCTGTGTGAGGTCCGGCCGGAGTCACGAAACGCAGTCGCGTACCCGCAGATGGGGCCGGGCTCAGGCGTCCTCACCGGGGGCCATTTCGGGATGCCCCAGAGGTTGTGAAAGTGAGGCCTGTACATACAGAACACTGCTGCTGGGCCTGGGAAGCATCAGTGGTCGCCTCTGAGGTAACCAATAGCAACAACAGAGCGGCTGCCATGGCTGCCTCTAAGGTTACCAATAGAAACAACAGTGCGTCCACCATGGCTGCCTCTAAGGTAACCAAGAGCAACAACAGTGCGCCCACCATGGCTGCTTCTAAGATAACCAATAGCCACAACAGAGTGACCACTATGGCTGCTTCTGAGGTAACCAATAGTAAAAACAGAGCAGCCACCATGGCTGCTTCTGAAGTAACCAATAGCAACAGAGCGGCCGCCATGGCTGCTGCTGAGGTAAACAATAGAAAAACAGAGCGGCTGCCATGGCTGCTTCTGAGGTAACCAATAGCCACAACAGAGCGGCCGCCATGGCTGCCTCTGAGGTAACCAATAGCAACAACAGAGCGGCCACCATGGCTGCCTCTGAGGTAACCAATAGCAACAACAAAGAGGCCACCATGGCTGCCTCTGAGGTAACCAATAGCAACAACTGAGCGGCCGCCATGGCTGCTTCTGTGGTAACCAAAAGCAACAACAGAGTGGACACCATGGCTGCCTCTGAGGTAACCAATAGCCACAACAGTGTGGCCACCATGGCTGCTTCTATGGTAACCAGCAGCAACAACAGAGCGGCCGCCATGGCTGCCACGGAGGTAACCAAAAGCCACAACAGAGCGGCCACCATGGCTGCCTCTGAGGTAACCAATAGCCACAACAGTGCGGCTGCCATGGCTGCTTCTGAGGTAACCAATAGCAACAACAGCAGCCACCATGGCTTCTTCTGAGATAACCAATAGCCACAACAGAGCGGCCACCATGGCTTCTTCTGAGGTAACCAATAGCAACAACAGAGCTGCCACCATGGCTGCCTCCGAGGTAACCAATAGCCACAACAGATCGGCTGCCATGGCTGCTTCTAAGGTAACCAATAGCAACAACAAAGCGGCCACCATGGCTGCTTCTGAGTTAGCCAATAGCCACAACAGAGCGGCCACCATGGCTGCTTCTGAGGTAACCAATAGCCACAACAGTGCGGCCGCCATGGCTGATTCTGAGGTAACTAATAGCAACAACAGAGCGGCTGCCATGGCTGCTTCTGAGGTAACCAATAGCAACAACAGAGCGGCCACCATGGCTGCTTCTGAGGTAACCAATAGCAACAACAGAGCAACCACCATGGCTGCTTCTGAGGTAACCAATAGCAACAACAGAGCGGCTGCCATGGCTGCTTCTGAGGTAACCAATAGCAACAACAGAGCGACCACCATGGCTGCTTCTGAGGTAACCAAGAACAGAGCGGCCACCATGGCAACAACAGAGCGGCCGCCATGGCTGCCTCTGAGGTAAGCAATAGCCAAAACAGTGCGGCCGCCATGGCTGCTTCTGAGGTAACCAATAGCCACAACAGAGCGGCCGCCATGGCTGCTTCTGAGGTAACCAATAGCAACAAAAGAGCGGCCACCATGGCTGCCTTTGAGGTAACCAATAGCAACAACAGAGCGGCCCCCATGGCTGCTTCTGAGGTAACCAATAGCCACAAGAGAGCGGCTGCCATGGCTGCTTCTGAGGTAACCAATAGCAACAACAGAGCTGCCACCATGGCTGCTTCTGAGGTAACCAATAGCAACAACAGAGCAACCACCATGGCTGCTTCTGAGGTAACCAATAGCAACAACAGAGCGGCTGCCATGGCTGCTTCTGAGGTAACCAATAGCAACAACAGAGCGACTGCCATGGCTTCTTCTGAGGTAACCAATAACAACAACAGAGCGGCCACCATGGCAACAACAGAGCGTCCGCCATGGCTGCTTCTGAGGTAACCAATAGCCACAAGAGAGCGGCTGCCATGGCTGCTTCTGAGGTAACCAATAGCAACAACAGAGCGACCGCCATGGCTGCCTCTGAGGTAACCAATAGCCACAACAGTGCGGCCACCATGGCTGCTTCTGAGGTAACCAATAGCAACAACAGAGCGGCCGCCATGGCTTCTTCTGAGGTAACCAATAGCAACAACAGAGCGGCCGCCATGGCTGCTTCTGAGGTAACCAATAGCAACAAAAGAGCGGCCACCATGGCTGCCTTTGAGGTAACCAATAGCAACAACAGAACGGCCCCCATGGCTGCTTCTGAGGTAACCAATAGCCACAAGAGAGCGGCTGCCTCTGAGGTAACCAATAGCAACAACAGAGCAACCGCCATGGCTGCCTCTGAGGTAACCAACAGCCACAACAGTGCGGCCACCATGGCTGCTTCTGAGGTAACCAATAGCAACAACAGAGCGGCCGCCATGGCTTCTGAGGTAACCAATAGCAACAACAGAGCGGCCGCCATGGCTGCTTCTGAGGTAACCAATAGCAACAACAGTGCGGCCACCATGGCTTCTTCTGAGGTAACCAATAGCAACAACAGTGCGGCCACCATGGCTGCTTCTGAGGTAACCAATAGCAACAACAGAGCGACTACCATGGCTGCTTCTGAGGTAACCAATAGCAACAACAGAGCGGCCGCCATGGCTGCTTCTGAGGTAACCAATAGCAACAACAGAGCGGTCACCATGGCTGCTTCTGAGGTAACCAATAGCAACAACAGAGCGGCCACCATGGCTGCTTCTAAGGTAACCAATAGCAACAACAGAGCGGCCACCATGGCTGCTTTTGAGGTAACCAATAGCAACAACAGAGCGACTACCATGGCTGCTTCTGAGGTAACCAATACCAACAACAGAGCGGCCACCATGGCTGCTTCTGAGGTAACCAATAGCAACAACAGAGCGACTACCATGGCTGCTTCTGAGGTAACCAATAGCAACAACAGAGCGGCCGCCATGGCTGATTCTGAGGTAACCAATAGCAACAACAGAGCGACTACCATGGCTGCTTCTGAGGTAACCAATAGCAACAACAGTGCGGCCACCATGGCTTCTTCTGAGGTAACCAATAGCAACAACAGTGCGGCCACCATGGCTGCTTCTGAGGTAACCAATAGCAACAACAGAGCGACTACCATGGCTGCTTCTGAGGTAACCAATAGCAACAACAGAGCGGCCGCCATGGCTGCTTCTGAGGTAACCAATAGCAACAACAGAGCGGTCACCATGGCTGCTTCTGAGGTAACCAATAGCAACAACAGAGCGGCCACCATGGCTGCTTCTAAGGTAACCAATAGCAACAACAGAGCGACTACCATGGCTGCTTCTGAGGTAACCAATAGCAACAACAGAGCAGCCACCACGTTTATGCTTCTGAGGTAACCAATAGCAACAACAGAGGGGCTGCCATGTCTGTTTCTGAAGTAACCAATAGCAACAACAGAGCGGCTGCCATGGCTGCTTTTGAGGTAACCAATAGCAACAACAGAGCAGCCGCCATGGCTGCTTCTGAGGTAACCAATAGCAACAACGGAGCGGCCAGCATGGCTGATTCTGAGGTAACCAATAGCAACAACAGAGCGGCCACCATGGCTGCTTCTTAGGTAACCAATAGCAACAACAGAGCGGCCACCATGGCTGCTTCTGAGGTAACCAATAGCAACAACAGTGCGGCCGCCATGGCTGCCTCTGAGGTAACCAATAGCAACAACAGAGCGGCCACCATGGCTGATTCTGAGGTAACCAATAGCAACAACAGTGCGGCCGCCATGGCTGCTTTTGAGGTAACCAATAGCAACAACAGAGCGACTACCATGGCTGCTTCTGAGGTAACCAATAGCAACAACAGAGCGGCCACCACGTTTATGCTTCTGAGGTAACCAATAGCAACAACAGAGGGGCTGCCATGTCTGTTTCTGAAGTAACCAATAGCAACAACAGAGCGGCTGCCATGGCTGCTTCTGAGGTAACCAATAGCAACAACAGAGCAGCCGCCATGGCTGCTTCTGAGGTAACCAATAGCAACAACGGAGCGGCCAGCATGGCTGATTCTGAGGTAACCAATAGCAACAACAGAGCGGCCACCATGGCTGCTTCTTAGGTAACCAATAGCAACAACAGAGCGGCCACCATGGCTGCTTCTGAGGTAACCAATAGCAACAACAGCGGCCACCATGGCTGCTTGTGAGGTAACCAATAGCAACAACAGAGTGGCCACCATGTCTGCTTCTGAGGTAACCATTAGCAACAACAGAACGGCCGCCATGGCTGCTTCTGAGGTAACCAATAGCAACAACAGAGCGGCTGCCATGGCTGCTTCTGAGGTAACCAATAGCAACAACAGTGCGGCCGCCATGGCTTCTTCTGAGGTAACCAATAGCAACAACAGTGCGGCCGCCATGGCTTCTTCTGAGGTAACCAATAGCCACAACAGAGCGGCCACCATGGCTGCTTCTGAGGTAACCAATAGCAACAACAGAGCGGCTGCCATGTCTGCTTCTGAGGTAACCAATAGCAACAACAGAGCGGCTGCCATGGCTTCTTCTGAGGTAACCAATAGCAACAACAGAGCGGCCACCATGGCTGCTTCTGAGGTAACCAATAGCAACAACAGTGCGGCCACCATGGCTGCTTCTGAGGTAACCAATGGCAACAACAGAGCGGCCGCCATGGCTGCTTCTGAGGTAACCAATAGCAACAACAGAGTGGTCACCATGGCTGCTTCTGAGGTAACCAATAGCAACAACAGTGCGGCCGCCATGGCTGCTTCTAAGGTAACCAATAGCAACAACAGAGCGGCCACCATGGCTGCTTCTGAGGTAACCAATAGCAACAACAGAGCGACTACCATGGCTGCTTCTGAGGTAACCAATAGCAACAACAGAGCGGCCGCCATGGCTGCTTCTGAGGTAACCAATAGCAACAACAGAGCAGCCGCCATGGCTGCTTCTGAGGTAACCAATAGCAACAACAGAGGGGCTGCCATGGCTGCTTCTGAGGTAACCAATAGCAACAACAGAGCAGCCGCCATGGCTGCTTCTGAGGTAACCAATAGCAACAACAGAGGGGCTGCCATGGCTGCTTGTGAGGTAACCAATAGCAACAACAGAGCGGCCACCATGGCTGCTTCTGAGGTAACCAATAGCAACAACAGAGGGGCTGCCATGGCTGCTTCTGAGGTAACCAATAGCAACAACAGAGCGGCCGCCATGGCTTCTTCTGAGGTAACCAATAGCAACAACAGAGCGACTACCATGGCTGCTTCTGAGGTAACCAATAGCAACAACAGAGTGGCCACCATGGCTGCTTCTGAGGTAACCAATAGCAACAACAGTGCGGCCGCCATGGCTTCTTCTGAGGTAACCAATAGCAACAACAGTGCGGCTGCCATGGCTTCTTCTGAGGTAACCAATAGCAACAACAGTGCGGCCACCATGGCTGCTTCTGAGGTAACCAATAGCAACAACAGAGCGACTACCATGGCTGCTTCTGAGGTAACCAATAGCAACAACAGAGCGGCCGCCATGGCTGCTTCTGAGGTAACCAATAGCAACAACAGAGCAGCCGCCATGGCTGCTTCTGAGGTAACCAATAGCAACAACAGAGGGGCTGCCATGGCTGCTTCTGAGGTAACCAATAGCAACAACAGAGCAGCCGCCATGGCTGCTTCTGAGGTAACCAATAGCAACAACAGAGGGGCTGCCATGGCTGCTTGTGAGGTAACCAATAGCAACAACAGAGCGGCCACCATGGCTGCTTCTGAGGTAACCAATAGCAACAACAGAGGGGCTGCCATGGCTGCTTCTGAGGTAACCAATAGCAACAACAGAGCGGCCGCCATGGCTTCTTCTGAGGTAACCAATAGCAACAACAGAGCGACTACCATGGCTGCTTCTGAGGTAACCAATAGCAACAACAGAGTGGCCACCATGGCTGCTTCTGAGGTAACCAATAGCAACAACAGTGCGGCCGCCATGGCTTCTTCTGAGGTAACCAATAGCAACAACAGTGCGGCTGCCATGGCTTCTTCTGAGGTAACCAATAGCCACAACAGAGTGGCCACCATGTCTGCTTCTTAGGTAACCAATAGCAACAACAGAGCGACTACCATGGCTGCTTCTGAGGTAACCAATAGCAACAACAGAGCGGCCACCATGGCTGCTTCTGAGGTAACCAATAGCAACAACAGAGCGGCCACCATGGCTGCTTCTGAGGTAACCAATAGCAACAACAGAGCGGCCACCATGGCTGCTTCTGAGGTAACCACTGGCAACAACAGTGCGGCCACCATGGCTGCTTCTGAGGTAACCAATAGCAACAACAGAGCGGCCACCTTGGCTGATTCTGAGGTAACCAATAGCAACAACAGAGCGGCCACCATGGCTGCTTCTGAGGTAACCAATGGCAACAACAGTGCGGCCACCATGGCTGCTTCTGAGGTAACCAATAGCAACAACAGAGCGGCCACCTTGGCTGCTTCTGAGGTAACCAATAGCAACAACAGAGCGGCCGCCATGGCTGCTTCTGAGGTAACCAATAGCAACAACAGAGCGGCCACCATGTCTGCTTCTGAGGTAACCAATAGCAACAACAGAGCGGCTGCCATGGCTGCTTCTGAGGTAACCAATAGCAACAACAGAGCGGCCGCCATGGCTGCTTCTGAGGTAACCAATAGCAACAACAGTGCGGCCACCATGGATTCTTCTGAGGTAACCAATAGCAACAACAGTGCGGCCACCATGGATTCTTCTGAGGTAACCAATAGCAACAACAGTGCGGCCACCATGGCTGCTTCTGAGGTAACCAATAGCAACAACAGTGCGGCCACCATGGCTGCTTCTGAGGTAACCAATAGCAACAACAGAGCGGCCACCATGGCTGCTTCTGAGGTAACCAATAGCAACAACAGTGCGGCCACCATGGCTGCTTCTGAGGTAACCAATAGCAACAACAGAGCGACCACCATGGCTGCTTCTGAGGTAACCAATAGCAACAACAGAGCGGCCACCATGGCTGCTTCTGAGGTAACCAATAGCAACAACAGAGCGGCCGCCATGGCTGCTTCTGAGGTAACCAATAGCAACAACAGTGCGGCCACCATGGCTTCTTCTGAGGTAACCAATAGCAACAACAGAGCGGCCACCATGGCTTCTTCTGAGGTAACCAATAGCAACAACAGTGCGGCCACCATGGCTGCTTCTGAGGTAACCAATAGCAACAACAGAGCGGCTGCCATGGCTGCTTCTATGGTAACCAATAGCAACAACAGAGCGGCCGCCATGGCTGCTTCTGAGGTAACCAATAGCAACAACAGAGCAGCCGCCATGGCTGCTTCTGAGGTAACCAATGGCAACAACAGTGCGGCCACCATGGCTGCTTCTGAGGTAACCAATAGCAACAGAGCGGCCGCCATGGCTGCTTCTGAGGTAACCAATGGCAACAACAGTGCGGCCACCATGGCTGCTTCTGAGGTAACCAATAGCAACAGAGCGGCCGCCATGGCTTCTTCTGAGGTAACCAATAGCAACAACAGAGCGACTACCATGGCTGCTTCTGAGGTAACCAATAGCAACAACAGAGCGGCCGCCATGGCTGCTTCTGAGGTAACCAATAGCAACAACAGTGCGGCCGCCATGGCTTCTTCTGAGGTAACCAATAGCAACAACAGAGCGACTACCATGGCTGCTTCTGAGGTAACCAATAGCAACAACAGAGCGGCCGCCATGGCTTCTTCTGAGGTAACCAATAGCAACAACAGAGCGGCCGCCATGGCTTCTTCTGAGGTAACCAATAGCAACAACAGAGCGGCCGCCATGGCTTCTTCTGAGGTAACCAATAGCAACAACAGAACGGCCACCATGTCTGCTTCTGAGGTAACCAATAGCAACAACAGAGCGGCCACCATGGCTGCTTCTGAGGTAACCAATAGCAACAACAGTGCGGCCACCATGGCTGCTTTTGAGGTAACCAATAGCAACAACAGTGCGGCCACCATGGCTGCTTCTGAGGTAACCAATAGCAACAACAGTGCGGCCACCATGGCTGCTTCTGAGGTAACCAATAGCAACAACAGAGCGGCTGCCATGGCTGCTTCTATGGTAACCAATAGCAACAACAGAGCGGCCGCCATGGCTGCTTCTGAGGTAACCAATAGCAACAACAGTGCGGCCACCATGGCTGCTTCTGAGGTAACCAATAGCAACAACAGAGCGGTCGCCATGGCTGCTTCTGAGGTAACCAATAGCAACAACAGTGCGGCCACCATGGCTGCTTCTGAGGTAACCAATAGCAACAACAGAGCGGCCGCCATGGCTGCTTCTGAGGTAACCAATAGCAACAACAGAGCGGCCGCCATGGCTGCTTCTGAGGTAACCAATAGCAACAACAGAGTGGTCACCATGGCTGCTTCTGAGGTAACCAATAGCAACAACAGTGCGGCCGCCATGGCTGATTCTGAGGTAACCAATAGCAACAACAGCGACTACCATGGCTGCTTCTGAGGTAACCAATAGCAACAACAGAGCTGCCACCATGGCTGCTTCTGAGGTAACCAATAGCAACAACAGAGCGGCCACCATGGCTGCTTCTGAGGTAACCAATAGCAACAACAGAGCGGCCACCATGGCTGCTTCTGAGGTAACCAATAGCAACAACAGAGCGGCTGCCATGGCTGCTTCTGAGGTAACCAATAGCAACAACAGCGACTACCATGGCTGCTTCTGAGGTAACCAATAGCAACAACAGAGCGGCCACCATGGCTGCTTCTGAGGTAACCAATAGCAACAACAGAGCGGCTGCCATGGCTGCTTCTGAGGTAACCAATAGCAACAACAGCGACTACCATGGCTGCTTCTGAGGTAACCAATAGCAACAACAGAGCGACTACCATGGCTGCTTCTGAGGTAACCAATAGCAACAACAGAGCTGCCACCATGGCTGATTCTGAGGTAACCAATAGCAACAACAGAGCGGCCACCATGGCTGCTTCTGAGGTAACCAATAGCAACAACAGAGCGGCTGCCATGGCTGCTTCTGAGGTAACCAATAGCAACAACAGAGCGGCTGCCATGGCTGCCTCTGAGGTAACCAATAGCAACAACAGAGCGGCTGCCATGGCTGCTTCTGAGGTAACCAATAGCAACAACAGAGCGGCTGCCATGGCTGCTTCTGAGGTAACCAATAGCAACAACAGAGCGGCTGCCATGGCTGCTTCTGAGGTAACCAATAGCAACAACAGAGCGGCCGCCATGGCTGCCTCTGAGGTAACCAATAGCAACAACAGAGCGGCTGCCATGTCTGCTTCTGAGGTAACCAATAGCAACAACAGATCGGCTGCCATGGCTGCTTCTGAGGTAACCAATAGCAACAACAGATCGGCTGCCATGGCTGCTTCTGAGGTAACCAATAGCCACAACAGAGCGGCTGCCATGTCTGCTTCTGAGGTAACCAATAGCAACAACAGATCGGCTGCCATGGCTGCTTCTGAGGTAACCAATAGCAACAACAGAGCGGCCACCATGGCTGCTTCTGAGGTAACCAATAGCAACAACAGAGCGGCCGCCATGGCTGCCTCTGAGGTAACCAATAGCAACAACAGAGCGGCTGCCATGGCTGCTTCTGAGGTAACCAACAGCAACAACAGAGCGGCTGCCATGGCTGCTTCTGAGGTAACCAACAGCAACAACAGAGCGACTACCATGGCTGCTTCTGAGGTAACCAATAGCAACAACAGAGCGGCTGCCATGGCTGCCTCTGAGGTAACCAATAGCAACAACAGAGCGACTACCATGGCTACTTCTGAGGTAACCAATAGCAACAACAGAGCGGCTGCCATGGCTGCCTCTGAGGTAACCAATAGCAACAACAGAGCGACTACCATGGCTGCTTCTAAGATAACCAATAGCAACAACAGAGTGACCACTATGGCTGCTGCTGAGGTAACCAATAGTAAAAACAGAGCGGCCACCATGGCTGCTTCTGAAGTAACTAATAGCAACAGAGCGGTCGCCATGGCTGCTGCTGAGGTAAATAATAGAAACACAGAGCGGCTGCCATGGCTACTTCTGAGGTAACCAATAGCCATGGGGTGGCTGCTATGGCTTTTGGTCCACTTGAATTAGAATGACTAATTACATTTTAAAGGTTTTATATGTTTTATATAAGCAGAAGGTTAATGGTTAATAATATACATTTTATTTTTCATTAGGCAAAGTCATCACATGTTATGATATTGTTAACTGATTAATTTGAATGATTCATTAGAGTACTTAAAGGCTAATTAGAAATTGCATAATTAGCCCATATTGATATATATACCGGTATATATATATATATATAGAGAGAGAGAGATAGTTATTTATTTATAGTGTGTATTAATTAGGCAGCTCTAATTGTTTGTTAACCCAGTAATGATAATTACCTAAACATTGTATTCATTTGTGTTTATAGGTATTTAATAGATATATTAATATATTATATATATTATATATTATATATAATAATTACAAAATAGAAACAAAATTGCAAGTAAAATAATCTAAAAAAATAATAAATAAATAAAAAAATAAATAAAAAATAAATAAATAAATAATAGCTGTTTTTAGAGTTTGTTGTTTATAATAATAATAATAATTCCTATTGTTTTTGTGTCTTTATTCATTGTTACTGACAAAAAAGAGAAAAACATAGAAAGAAAGGAAAAAAAACAAAGAAAGAAAAGAAGGAAATAAATACATAATAATAGCTAATTGTTTTTAGAGCTTTTTGTTTAGAATAATAATAATAATTCCTATTGTTTTAGGCAAGATCAGCTTGTTTCTTTATTCATTAATAGGCGTCAATTAATTAGTGCACATTCCAAATAGATTGTTACCGATGACCGTTGCTGATAACTGGGTCAGGCAAAAAAAAGAGAGAAATAAGGAAGGAAGAAAAAAGGGCAGAAAGACATATAGAGATAAAAAAAAAGAGAAATAAAAAGCAAGAGGGAGAGAAGGGATGAGGTTTGATTGACAGACAAAAGTGAGAGAGAACGCGATAGAGAGAGAGAGAGAGAGAGAAAGGTAAGAAGGACTGACAAAAAAGAGCAAGAGAAAAAGGTAGAAAAGTCCATTAGTCTAACATGTCCTCTATTTCCGCATATAACCTTTTTGAATGTTTTTAAGTTGTATGTCTCTTTTTGGCTTTTTGTATAATCAAACACAATAAAAAGATCTATTTTTATTATACTCATGGTAGTGCGGCTGACTCAGGCCCTTATTTATGAAGGAATAGCGCCAGGTAGCGACTGGTGAGCGGCCGGTAATGACGGGCCCCGCCACGAGAACGCCGGCTCCCCACCACAATCACACATTTATCAAGCCAATCCTGCTTAGCGACTGAGATAGCGCCATATAGCGACTCATTCATCATTATTCCAGCCTCAGCCCACAGCGCCAGCGAGCGACCTTGAACAGCGCCAGGTATGACCTCTCGCTACCTGGCGCTCTCCAATGCATTTCAATGGAACAATCTTTAAATATTCATAATTAATTGTTATTAATGTTTTTTTTTTTTTTTTCTTTTTAAATGTGACAAATTCTGTGACCACTTCTGCCATGTTAGATAATTTTTTTAAGGTTAAAAAAAAAAAAAAAATTGTGCAGAATTGATATTACAGGTCTGATATTAATGTATTCATATTACTAAATGTTTTGAAAAACTTGTTTTTTTTGGTTTCCAAAAATATGGTTGTTTGGGGGTTAAAAAACTACTTTTAACACATCGCCGCCAGCGCTCTGGGGTTTAAACAAGCATTTCACAGCGCCAGAATTTTTGGAGCGTGATTTTTTGATGAATATGGTGGGAGCCGGTCGCTCTGACCAGTCACTATCATGCGCTCCCATACAGCGCGGAACCTGTCAAATAGCGACTCGTCACCTTGTATTCAACATTACGGCAAACCGACTGAGTCGCTATCAACTACCGAACAACGGGCAAGCACAGCGACTACTAGCGGGCGCTGTGAAAATACCGCTACAGTCGCTCAACTGTCGCTACCTGGCGCTATTAATGAATCGGCCTCCCCGCATTTAGATGCGCCCAGTTTTGGGGCAGTAGGCTCTCCCTCAGGCAGCACCCAGCTTTTGATCCTATAGTAATAATTTTTTTTGCTGTACGGGAATCTCTTTATTTATTGGTCATAGAAAAAGATAGAAAGAAAGGAAAAAGAAAGCAAGGAAAGAAGAGAAATAAAATTAAAAAAAGAAAAAAATTAGAAAGAGATAGAGGAAAAAATGAAAAAAAGGAAAGAAAGTTTAAAAAAAAAACAAAATTAAGAAATATTGAGAAAGAGTGAGTGAGAAAGCAAGAGAAAGAAAGAAAGAGAAAGAGGGGAAGTATGAAATACTGACAAAAAAAGAGCAAGAGAAAAAGATAGAAAGAAAGGAAAAAACGGGGAGGCCGATTCAGTAATAGCGCCAGGTAGCGACAGTTGAGCGACTGTAGCGGCATTTTCACAGCGCCCGCTAGTAGTCGCTGTGCTTGGCCGTTGTTCGGTAGTTGATAGCGACTCAGTCGGTGTGGCGTAATGTTGAATACGGGGTTAGGAGTCGCTATTTGACAGGTTCCGCGCTGTATGGGAGCGCATGATAGCGACTGGCCATAGCGACCAGCTCCCACCATATTCATCAAAAAATTCTGGCGCTGTGAAATGCTTGTCTAAACCCCAGAGCGCTGGCGGCGATGGGTTAAAAGTCGTTTTTTAACCCCCAAACAACCATATTTTTGGAAACCAAAAAAAATAATATTTTTAAATAATTTAGTAATATGAATACATTAATATCAGACCTGTAATATCAATTCTGCACAATTTTTTTTTTTTTTTTTTTTTTTACCTTAAAAAAAATATCTAAAATCGCAGAAGTGGTCACAGAATTTTTCACATTTAAAAAAAAAAATAAATAAATAAATTAATAGCAATTAATTAAGAATATTTAAAGATTGTTCCATTGAAATGCATTGGAGAGCGCCAGGTAGCGAGAGGTCATACCTGTCGCTGTTCAAGGTCGGATGCTGGCGCTGTGGGCTGAGGCTGGAATAATGATGAATGAGTCGCTATATGGCGCTATCTCAGTCGCTAAGCAGGATTGGCTTGATAAATGTGTGATTGTGGTGGGGAGCCGGCGTTCTCGTGGCGGGGCCCGTCATTACCGGTCGCTCACCAGTCGCTACCTGTCGCTATTCCTTCATAAATAAGGGCCAAAGATTCAGGGGGACATGGACTCAAAAGAGGGACAATCCCTCCAAATCAGGGACACTTGGCAGGTACGTTGTGTCCAATGGGATTTCAGTAGCAGGTCCTATTTTCGTGCGATGGCGATGACGCGGCCGTTTACCCGCGGCACAAATCTTTTAATGACTCTGGAGAGGCCGGCAATTTGGGCAGATAACTAAGCCCATTGATCTGGGCTCCCCGGGGCCGGGGCCGTCTCTGGAACGGTTGTACGCGTGGCTGGCGTCCAGGGGGGAGCGCGCGCTCTGCCAAAAAAACGAACTGCTTAGCGAGTTAGCAGCCAACAAAAATGTAAGAGGTCTGCTCGGCATGTGGCGGCCACATAAAAAGAAGCTTAAGCCGACAAGCGTCAGCATATGACACCAATATTAAAATGAAATGGCTGTAATTTTCAATCACGATCCAGGTCCCCGGGATTAGCGCCGGAAAAATAGAGATGGCGCGGGGGGGGGGGGGGGGGGAACGCGCCACCGCGGGAAGAGCGCGAGAAAAAAAAAAAAACGACACTTCAAAGCCGACCCGGGGAATGAGATACACATGACACGCACTTCATTCTCCCAGCAAATAATGGCATTGATTTCTTTCAAGCGCCTTAAACGCAGCATCGCTCAAAGACCCCGCGCCGCCGAGCGGAGACCCCGCGCCGCCAAGCAGAGACCCCGCGCCGCCGAGCAGAGACCCCGCGCCGCCGAGCGGAGACCCCGCGCCGCCGAGCGGAGACCTGCGCTTAACCCGCGAAGTAAGACCCATTGCCTCCGCTGATTTGGCCTGTCCCGGTGCCAGCGGTTGGTAACGTGGTCGGAAACTTATAAAACCGAGTTGGCCCACTTTAAGGTGGATAAAATCCCGACCTAGAATCTAAAAGACTCTAGTTATATGATTGAACAGCGCTTGGGCCAGCCCTGGAGTCTATGAGACCTTGCGTCATTCAGCTGTAGGAGCGGCAGCAGGTGTAACATGCAGATCTGCAGCAATAAATGATTCACTCGCCTATTCAAAGTGTTTCTATGGTTGTAGCTGTTACAATGTATCTCCTATCCATCCCTCAATGAGGGGGCGTGGCTTCATCCACCGCTTAATCAGGGGGCGTGACTTAATTTACATATTGTCCCTCTTTGAGGTGTAACATGCAGATCTGCAGCAATAAATGATTCATTCGCCTATTCAAAGTGTTTCTATTGTAACTGTTACAATGTATCTCCTGTCGTCCCTCACTGAGGGGGTGTGGCTTTATCCATCCCTCAACGAGGGGGCGTGGCTTCATACATCCCTCAATGAGGGGGCGTGGCTTCATACATCCCTCAATGAGGGGGCGTGGCTTCATACATCCCTCAATGAGAGAGTGTGGCTTCATCCATCCCTCAATGAGGGGGTGTGGCTTCATCCACCACTTAATGAGGGGGCGTGACTTAATTTACATATTGTCCCTCTTTGAGGTGCAACATGCAGATCTGCAGCAATAAATGATTCATTTGCCTATTCAAAGTGTTTCTATTGTAACTGTTACAATGTTTCTTCTATCCATCCCTCAATGTGGGGGCGTGGCTTCATGCATCCCTCAATGAGGGGGCGTGACCTCATCCATCCCTCAATGAGGGGGCGTGGCTTCATCCATCCCTCAATGAGGGGGCGTGGCTTCATACATCCCTCAATGAGAGAGTGTGGCTTCATCCATCCCTCAATGAGGGGGTGTGGCTTCATCCACCACTTAATGAGGGGGCGTGACTTAATTTACATATTGTCCCTCTTTGAGGTGCAACATGCAGATCTGCAGCAATAAATGATTCATTTGCCTATTCAAAGTGTTTCTATTGTAACTGTTACAATGTTTCTTCTATCCATCCCTCAATGTGGGGGCGTGGCTTCATGCATCCCTCAATGAGGGGGCGTGACCTCATCCATCCCTCAATGAGAGAGCGCGGCTTCATCTATCCCTCAATGAGGGGCGTGGCTTCATCCATCCCTCAATGACGGGACGTGGCTTCATCTATCCCTCAATGAGAGAGTGTGGCTTCATCTATCCCTCAATGAGAGAGTGTGGCTTCATCTATCCCTCAATGAGAGAGTGTGGCTTCATCTATCCCTCAATGAGGGGCGTGGCTTCATCCATCCCTCAATGACGGGACGTGGCTTCATCTATCCCTCAATGAGAGAGTGTGGCTTCATCCATCCCTCAATGAGAGAGCGCGGCTTCATCTATCCCTCACTGAGAGAGTGTGGCTTCATCTATCCCTCACTGAGAGAGTGTGGCTTCATCCATCCCTCAATGAGAGAGCGTGGCTTCATCTATCCCTCAATGAGAGAGTGTGGCTTCATCTATCCCTCAATGAGAGAGTGTGGCTTCATCCATCCCTCAATGAGAGAGTGTGGCTTCATCCATCCCTCAATGAGAGAGCGTGGCTTCATCCATCCCTCAATGAGAGAGTGTGGCTTCATCTATCCCTCAATGAGAGAGTGTGGCTTCATCCATCCCTCAATGAGAGAGTGTGGCTTCATCCATCCCTCAATGAGAGAGTGTGGCTTCATCCATCCCTCAATGAGAGAGCGTGGCTTCATCCATCCCTCAATGAGAGAGTGTGGCTTCATCTATCCCTCAATGAGAGAGTGTGGCTTCATCTATCCCTCAATGAGGGGGTGTGGCTTCATCTATCCCTCAATGAGAGAGCGTGGCTTCATCCATCCCTCAATGAGAGAGTGTGGCTTCATCTATCCCTCAATGAGAGAGTGTGGCTTCATCTATCCCTCAATGAGAGAGTGTGGCTTCATCCATCCCTCAATGAGAGAGTGTGGCTTCATCCATCCCTCAATGAGAGAGTGTGGCTTCATCTATCCCTCAATGAGAGAGTGTGGCTTCATCTATCCCTCAATGAGAGAGTGTGGCTTCATCTATCCCTCAATGAGAGAGTGTGGCTTCATCTATCCCTCAATGAGAGAGTGTGGCTTCATCTATCCCTCAATGAGAGAGTGTGGCTTCATCTATCCCTCAATGAGAGAGTGTGGCTTCATCTATCCCTCAATGAGAGAGTGTGGCTTCATCCATCCCTCAATGAGAGAGTGTGGCTTCATCCATCCCTCAATGAGAGAGTGTGGCTTCATCCATCCCTCAATGAGAGAGTGTGGCTTCATCTATCCCTCAATGAGAGAGTGTGGCTTCATCCATCCCTCAATGAGAGAGTGTGGCTTCATCTATCCCTCAATGAGAGAGTGTGGCTTCATCTATCCCTCAATGAGAGAGTGTGGCTTCATCTATCCCTCAATGAGAGAGCGTGGCTTCATCTATCCCTCAATGAGAGAGTGTGGCTTCATCTATCCCTCAATGAGAGAGTGTGGCTTCATCTATCCCTCAATGAGAGAGTGTGGCTTCATCCATCCCTCAATGAGAGAGTGTGGCTTCATCCATCCCTCAATGAGAGAGTGTGGCTTCATCCATCCCTCAATGAGAGAGTGTGGCTTCATCTATCCCTCAATGAGAGAGTGTGGCTTCATCCATCCCTCAATGAGAGAGTGTGGCTTCATCCATCCCTCAATGAGAGAGTGTGGCTTCATCCATCCCTCAATGAGAGAGCGTGGCTTCATCCATCCCTCAATGAGAGAGCGGGGCTTCATCCATCCCTCAATGAGAGAGTGTGGCTTCATCTATCCCTCAATGAGAGAGTGTGGCTTCATCCATCCCTCAATGAGAGAGTGTGGCTTCATCCATCCCTCAATGAGAGAGTGTGGCTTCATCCATCCCTCAATGAGAGAGCGTGGCTTCATCCATCCCTCAATGAGAGAGTGTGGCTTCATCCATCCCTCAATGAGAGAGTGTGGCTTCATCTATCCCTCAATGAGGGGGCGTGGCTTCATCTATCCCTCAATGAGAGAGTGTGGCTTCATCCATCCCTCAATGAGAGAGTGGGGCTTCATCCATCCCTCAATGAGAGAGTGTGGCTTCATCTATCCCTCAATGAGAGAGTGTGGCTTCATCTATCCCTCACTGAGAGAGTGTGGCTTCATCCATCCCTCAATGAGAGAGCGCGGCTTCATCTATCCCTCAATGAGAGAGTGTGGCTTCATCCATCCCTCAATGAGAGAGCGCGGCTTCATCTATCCCTCACTGAGAGAGTGTGGCTTCATCTATCCCTCACTGAGAGAGTGTGGCTTCATCCATCCCTCAATGAGAGAGCGTGGCTTCATCTATCCCTCAATGAGAGAGTGTGGCTTCATCTATCCCTCAATGAGAGAGTGTGGCTTCATCCATCCCTCAATGAGAGAGTGTGGCTTCATCCATCCCTCAATGAGAGAGCGTGGCTTCATCCATCCCTCAATGAGAGAGTGTGGCTTCATCTATCCCTCAATGAGAGAGTGTGGCTTCATCTATCCCTCAATGAGGGGGCGTGGCTTCATCTATCCCTCAATGAGAGAGTGTGGCTTCATCCATCCCTCAATGAGAGAGTGGGGCTTCATCCATCCCTCAATGAGAGAGTGTGGCTTCATCTATCCCTCAATGAGGGGGCGTGGCTTCATCTATCCCTCAATGAGAGAGTGTGGCTTCATCCATCCCTCAATGAGAGAGTGGGGCTTCATCCATCCCTCAATGAGAGAGTGTGGCTTCATCTATCCCTCAATGAGAGAGTGTGGCTTCATCCATCCCTCAATGAGAGAGCGCGGCTTCATCTATCCCTCAATGAGAGAGTGTGGCTTCATCCATCCCTCAATGAGAGAGCGCGGCTTCATCTATCCCTCAATGAGAGAGCGTGGCTTCATCTATCCCTCAATGAGAGAGCGTGGCTTCATCCATCCCTCAATGAGAGAGTGTGGCTTCATCCATCCCTCAATGAGAGAGTGGGGCTTCATCCATCCCTCAATGAGAGAGTGTGGCTTCATCTATCCCTCAATGAGAGAGTGTGGCTTCATCTATCCCTCAATGAGAGAGTGTGGCTTCATCTATCCCTCAATGAGAGAGTGTGGCTTCATCCATCCCTCAATGAGAGAGTGTGGCTTCATCTATCCCTCAATGAGAGAGCGTGGCTTCATCCATCCCTCAATGAGAGAGTGTGGCTTCATCTATCCCTCAATGAGAGAGTGTGGCTTCATCTATCCCTCAATGAGAGAGTGTGGCTTCATCTATCCCTCAATGAGAGAGTGTGGCTTCATCTATCCCTCAATGAGAGAGTGTGGCTTCATCCATCCCTCAATGAGAGAGTGTGGCTTCATCCATCCCTCAATGAGAGAGTGTGGCTTCATCCATCCCTCAATGAGAGAGTGTGGCTTCATCTATCCCTCAATGAGAGAGTGTGGCTTCATCCATCCCTCAATGAGAGAGTGTGGCTTCATCCATCCCTCAATGAGAGAGCGGGGCTTCATCCATCCCTCAATGAGAGAGTGTGGCTTCATCTATCCCTCAATGAGAGAGTGTGGCTTCATCCATCCCTCAATGAGAGAGTGTGGCTTCATCCATCCCTCAATGAGAGAGTGTGGCTTCATCCATCCCTCAATGAGAGAGCGTGGCTTCATCCATCCCTCAATGAGAGAGTGTGGCTTCATCTATCCCTCAATGAGGGGGCGTGGCTTCATCTATCCCTCAATGAGAGAGTGTGGCTTCATCCATCCCTCAATGAGAGAGTGGGGCTTCATCCATCCCTCAATGAGAGAGTGTGGCTTCATCTATCCCTCAATGAGAGAGTGTGGCTTCATCCATCCCTCAATGAGAGAGCGCGGCTTCATCTATCCCTCAATGAGAGAGTGTGGCTTCATCCATCCCTCAATGAGAGAGCGCGGCTTCATCTATCCCTCAATGAGAGAGTGTGGCTTCATCCATCCCTCAATGAGAGAGCGCGGCTTCATCTATCCCTCAATGAGAGAGCGTGGCTTCATCTATCCCTCAATGAGAGAGCGTGGCTTCATCCATCCCTCAATGAGAGAGTGTGGCTTCATCCATCCCTCAATGAGAGAGTGTGGCTTCATCTATCCCTCAATGAGAGAGCGTGGCTTCATCCATCCCTCAATGAGAGAGTGTGGCTTCATCTATCCCTCAATGAGAGAGTGTGGCTTCATCTATCCCTCAATGAGAGAGCGTGGCTTCATCCATCCCTCAATGAGAGAGTGTGGCTTCATCCATCCCTCAATGAGAGAGCGTGGCTTCATCCATCCCTCAATGAGAGAGTGTGGCTTCATCCATCCCTCAATGAGGGGGCGTGGCTTCATCTATCCCTCAATGAGAGAGCGTGGCTTCATCTATCCCTCAATGAGAGAGTGTGGCTTCATCTATCCCTCAATGAGAGAGTGTGGCTTCATCTATCCCTCAATGAGAGAGTGTGGCTTCATCTATCCCTCAATGACGGGACGTGGCTTCATGCACCCCTCAATGAGAGGGTGTGGCTTCATCCATCCCTCAATGAGAGGGCGTGGCTTAATTTACATATTGTCCCTCTTTGAGGTGTAACATGCAGATCTGCAGCAATTAATGATTCATTTGCCTATTCAAAATGTTTCTATTGTTGTAACTTTTACATCCTATATCCTATCCATCTCTCAATGAGGGGGCGTGGCTTCATCTATCCCTCAATGAGGGGGCGTGGCTTCATCCATCCCTCAATGAGGAGGGCGTGGCTTCATACATCCCTCAACGAGGGGGCGTGGCTTCACTCATGCCTCAATGAGGAGGGCGTGGCTTCATTTACATATTGTCCCTCTTTGAGGTGTAACATGCAGATCTGCAGCAATAAATTATTAATTTGCCTGTTCAAAGTGTTTCTATTGTTGTAACTGTAACATCCTATCACCTATCCACCCCATCAATTAGGGGGCGTGGCTTCATCCATCCCCTCAATGAGGGGGCGTGGTTTCACCTGTCCCTCAAAGAGGAGGTGTGGCCTAAGTTTACAATTGTCCCTCTTTCCCACCCTGAAAAGTTAGTAGTTATACCAGTGGTGGGAAACTCATAAGATTGCACTGGCCCACTTTAAAGTGGACAAAACTCCGACCTAGAATTTAAAAGACTCTAGTGCAGGTCAAAGTGGACCAAAGGCTACTTGGGACGGCACTGGAGTCTTTTAGACTTTTAGACCTTGTGTAATGTGGCTGCCTGAGAGTCAGCAGGGGTTAAAGTGAAACCGGAAATCATACAAAATATTTGGGCCTCTTTAAAGTGGACAAAACTCTGACCTTGAATGTAAAAGACTCTAATCAGTCTGGGAGCCAGCAGGAGTTAAAGCGGACTGAAACTCATATAAAGGAGGTGTCCCCCGTTAGAGAGGAAAAAACCCTGACCCAGAATCCCAAAGCATACCTACCACTACCAACTTTTCAGGGTGGGAAAGAGGGACATTTGTTAAATTAGGCCACACCTCCTCATTGAAGGATGGGTGAAGCCACGCCCCCCTCATTGAGGGATGATAGGAGATACATTGTAACAGTTACAACAATAGAAACACTTTGAATAAGCAAATGTATTTCTGCAGATCTGTACGTTACACCTCAAAGAGGGACAATATGTAAATTAAGCCACACACCCTCATTGAAGGATGGATGAAGCCACACCCCCTCATTGAGGGATGGATGAAGCCACGCCCCCTCATTGAGGGATGGATGAAGCCACGCCCCCTCATTGAGTAATGGATGAAGCCACGCCCCCTCAATAAGGGATGAATAGGAGATACATTGTAACAGTTACAACAATAGAAACACTTTGAATAGGCAAATGAATCATTTATTGCTGCAGATCTGCATGTTACACCTCAAAGAGGAACAATATGTAGATGAAGCCACGCCCCCTCATTGAGGGATGGATGAAGCCACGCCCCCTCATTGAGGGATGGATGAAGCCACGCCCCCTCATAGAGGGATGAATAGGAGATACATTGTAACAGTTACAACAATAGAAACACTTTGAATAGGCAAATGTATTGCTGCAGATCTGCATGTTACACCTCAAAGAGGGACAAATGGGAATGAGGGACAGGGGGACATGGACTCAAAAGAGGGACAGTCCCTCCAAATCAGGGACACTTGGGAGGTATGGAAGCAGGTAAGCCAAGCATGCAGACTTTAATATTTTCCTACACTATTCTGAAAATTAAAAACCAAAAACATACAAAAACATTTATGAGCAGCAAAGTCGTTGCCGCGTAAGTGAATCCATCGGCCGCATTAGTTGGGGGCATCCCGCTCCCGTTCGGGCCTCTCCATCCATCGTTAGGGGGGTTTGCTTATGGAAAATAACGGGAGAATGTCGGCCAAACCATTTATGTAATGTAATATTTTGCTCCGTTAATGAAGTCGGAGAATTTCTGGAACAAACACAGAGGCTGAGGGCGAGGGTTTATTTTCATTGCGGCGAATCAGCAAAACCACAAATCATTTCGGCTTGACCAAGTCTACCTGTGACGTGTGACCAGAAACAACTTCCATCTGTTAAGAGGGAAGAAGAAGGTGCCGGAAAGTGGACCTGTAACGTGGGCTTGCGGGTCTGTCCCGGGGAGGGAAAATAAGTATCAACAGAGAAAATAATCACATGAACGGCTATTAGATTAAAAGCCTGTGACCGCGTAAACGCACCTCACGGAAGCGTGCGACTTTTACGTTATGTTTCAGCTTACGGTGCAGATATGGGGAGGCTGATTCATTAATAGCGACATGTAGCGACAGTTGAGCGACTGTAGCGGTATTTTCAGAGCGCCCGCTAGTAGTCGCTGTGCTTGGCCGCTGTTCGGTAGTTGACAGCGACTCAGTCGGTGTGGCGTAATGTTGAATACGGGGTGACGGGTCCCGCGATGTATGGGAGCGCATGATAGCGACTGGTCAGAGCGACCGGCTCCCACCATATTCATCAAAAAATCAGGCTCAAAAAATTCTGGCGCTGTGAAATGCATGTTTAAACCCCAGAGCGCTGGCGGCGATGGGTTAAAAGTCGTTTTTTAACCCCCAAACAACCATATTTTTGGAAACCAAAAAAAAAAAAGTATTTTAAATAATTTAGTAATATGAATACATTAATATCAGACCTGTAATATCAATTCTGCACAATTTTTTTTTTTATTTTTTTTCCCTTAAAAAATTATCTAACATTGCAGAAGTGGTCACAGAATTTTTCACATAAAAAAAACAAAAAACATTAATAGCAATTAATTATGAATATTTAAAGATTGTTCCATTGAAATGCATTGGAGAGCGCCAGGTAGCGAGAGGTCATACCTGTCGCTGTTCAAGGTCGGACGCTGGCGCTGTGGGCTGAGGCTGGGATAATGATGAATGAGTGGCTATATGGCGCTATCTCAGTCGCTAAGCAGGATCGGCTTGATAAATGTGTGATTGTGGTGGGGAGCCGGCGTTCTCGTGGCGGGGCCCGTCATTACCGGCCGCTCACCAGTCGCTACCTGTCGCTATCCCTTCATAAATAAGGGCCTTAATATTTGTGAGGCAAAGTCCAGACCTGCGGGGCCTTTAGTTGATAAAGAATTGGGAAGCCGCTGTGCACATTATTAGAACCTGGAAATCATAATGCACGTGTACGCGGGTCTCCTGTCATCCCCAGACTCTCGGGGCCTGGCGTAGGTTCGTGTCCTGCTACAGTGGACCAAAACCCACAGCGATTGCCCCGGTGCATCCAATATTGGGATGCCCCACTGTGTGAAACCCCCCAGGTCGCTCCATACACTTACCTTCTTTTCCAGTCCAGTGGCTCATGCGCGAGCTGTGGCGTCATCCCCGATATGCCTCTAGCAGGGTGTGTGCCCGTGCCAGGCATTTGTAAAGGGCCAGCGCGGGCACGCTCTCTGTTAGAGGGGGCCGCCATCGCGCTCTGAGCCGCTGGCCTTAGATGATGTGACGTCAGCGACTCTGAGCTCTCTGATTGGACGAGGATCGGTTCAGTTAGCTTCGGTTTCGCACAGTGAGGCATCCCCGATCGGGGGCAAGGACCAAAACTCAGCATAGTCAAAACGCTGGATGTTGGTCCACTTTAAGGGTATAGCAGGAAGCGCCGCTGCTCATGCATGTGCAATTAGAGGGTGGCTTTAGGTCCACTTTAAAGCTTCCAGCCCTGAAGCGTGATGTTCCGTACGGCTGTGAAGAAAGACAAGGACTTGCACTTATTACATATCTCTCAAGTGCCTCTGATTTGCAGGGACTGTCCCTCTTTTGAGTCCATGTCCCCCTGTCCCTTGCTGTTCCCATTTGTCCCTCTTTGAGGTGTAACATGCAGATCTGCAGCAGTAAATGATTCATTTGCCTATTCAAAGTGTTTCTATTGTAACTGTTACAATGTATCTCTTATCCATCTCTCGATGATGGGGGCGTGGCTTCATCCATCCATCAATGAGGGGGCGTGGCTTCATCCATCCCTCAATGAGGGGGCGTGGCTTCATTCATCCCTCAATGAGGGGGCGTGGCTTCATTCATCCCTCAATGAGGGAGTGTGGCTTCATTCATCCCTCAATGAGGGGGTGTGGCTTCATTCATCCCTCAATGAGGGGGTGTGGCTTCATTTACATATTGTCCCTCTTTGAGGTGTAACATGCAGATCTGCAGCAATAAATGATTCATTTGCCTATTCAACGTGTTTCTATTGTTGTAACTGTTACATCCTATCTCCTATCCATCAATCAATGAGGGGGTGTGGCTTCATCCATCAATCAATGAGGGGGTGTGGCCTAATTTAACAATTGTCCCTCTTTCCCACCCTGAAAAGTTGGGAGGTATGCTTATCATATTATCATTATTATTATTATGTTAATAATTTATTTAAAAAGCCCCATTATAGTCGGTGGCCCATTACCGAGCTCCGGCAGCTTCCCCGCTATCCCTCCAACAGGGCGGAGGGAGTGCGCCTGCCCTGGAGTCTCATAAACTCCAGGGTGGGTTTTGGTCCACTTTAAACCTTCCAGCCCGTTCGGCTGAGAAGAAAGACAAGTACTTGCACTTATTATATTATCATTATTATTATTATTATGTTAATAGTTATTATTATGTTAATAGTTTATTTATAAAGCCCCATTATAGTCGTTGGCCAATCACTGAGCTCCGGCAGCCTCCCATAATCCCGGAGGAGAAGTCGCTTCCCATCCAGGCACAGAAGAAATGCTTCTGATATGATTTCAATTAGGAACAGATCGGAATTGACTGTTTTTATTCCTCACTTCAACAGCTAATCGTTTATCTTACTGGCCTGGCGTCCATCGGGCTTCCCAGAAACCATTGCTGCGTCCTAAAGGAGAACCCCGGGCAGCAAGTAAAGCCGAATCCAATGCAGGGGGTTGTATTAAGCCTATTAATATTAAGCAGCGTTGTTACAGTGGCCATACCTCCCAAGTGTCCCTGATTTGGAGGGACTGTCCCTCTTTTAGTATGTGTCCCCCTGTCCCTTGTTGTTCTCATTTGTCCCTCTTTGAGAAATGTAGCTTCATCCATCCCTCAATGAGGTGCGTGGCTTAATATTGTCCCTCTTTGAGGTGTAACATGCAGATCTGCAGCAATAAATCATTCATTTGCCTATTCAAAGTGTTTCTATTGTTATAACTGTTACAATGTATCTCCTATCCATCCCTCAATGAGGAGGCGTGGCTTCATCCATCCCTCAATGGGGGGGCGGGGCTTCATCCATCCCTCAATGAGGGGGCGTGGCTTCATCCATCCCTCAATGGGGGGGCGGGGCTTCATCCATCCCTCAATGAGGGGGCGTGGCTTCATCCATCCCTCAATGAGGGGGCGTGGCTTCATCCATCCCTCAATGGGGGGGCGGGGCTTCATCCATCCCTCAATGAGGAGGCGTGGCTTCATCCATCCCTCAATGGGGGGGCGGGGCTTCATCCATCCCTCAATGAGGGGGCGTGGCTTCATTTACACATTGTCCCTCTTCCTCATCCTGAAAAGTTGGAAGATATGCATATGACCCAACTTCTAGTTTCCACCCTCATCCTTTAGATTGTAAGCTCCGAAGGGCAGGGCTCTCTCTCCTAAAGTTCTCCTGTACATGTGATCTATCTATCTCATATCTATCTATCTATCTATCTATCTATCTATCTATCTATCTATCTATCTCATATCTATCTATCTATCTATCTATCTATCTATCTATCTATCTATCTATCTCATATCTATCTATCTATCTATCTATCTATCTATCTATCCCATATCTATCTATCTATCTCATATCTATCTATCTATCTATCTATCTATCTATCCCATATCTATCTATCTATCTCATATCTATCTATCTATCTATCTATCTATCTATCTATCTATCTATCTCTTATCTATCTATCTATCTATCTATCTATCTATCTCATATCTATCTATCTATCTATCTATCTATCTATCTATCTCATATCTATCTATCTATCTATCTATCTCATATCTATCTATCTATCTATCTATCTATCTATCTATCTATCTCATATCTATCTATCTATCTATCTATCTATCTATCTATCTCATATCTATCTATCTATCTATCTATCTATCTATCCCATATCTATCTATCTATCTCATATCTATCTATCTATCTATCTATCTATCTATCTATCTATCTATCTATCTCATATCTATCTATCTATCTATCTATCTATCTATCTATCTCATATCTATCTATCTATCTATCTATCTCATATCTATCTATCTATCTATCTATCTATCTATCTATCTATCTATCTCATATCTATCTATCTCATATCTATCTATCTATCTATCTATCTATCTATCTATCTATCTATCTATCTCATATCTATCTATCTATCTCATATCTATCTATCTCATATCTATCTATCTATCTATCTATCTATCTCATATCTATCTATCTATCTATCTATCTATCTATCTATCTATCTATCTCATATCTATCTATCTCATATCTATCTATCTATCTATCTATCTATCTATCTATCTATCTATCTCATATCTATCTATCTATCTATCTATCTCATATCTATCTATCTATCTATCTATCTATCTATCTATCTATCTATCTCATATCTATCTATCTCATATCTATCTATCTATCTATCTATCTATCTATCTATCTCATATCTATCTATCTATCTCATATCTATCTATCTCATATCTATCTATCTATCTATCTATCTATCTATCTCATATCTATCTATCTATCTATCTATCTCATATCTATCTATCTATCTATCTATCTCATATCTATCTATCTATCTCATATCTATCTATCTATCTATCTATCTATCTCATATCTATCTATCTATCTATCTATCTATCTATCTATCTATCTCATATCTATCTATCTATCTATCTATCTATCTCATATCTATCTATCTATCTATCTATCTATCTATCTATCTATCTATCTCATATCTATCTATCTATCTATCTATCTATCTATCTCATATCTATCTATCTATCTATCTATCTCATATCTATCTATCTATCTATCTATCTATCTATCTATCTATCTCATATCTATCTATCTATCTATCTATCTATCTATCTATCTATCTATCTATCTATCTCATATCTATCTATCTATCTATCTATCTATCTATCTATCCCATATCTATCTATATATCTATCTATCTATCTATCTATCTATCTATCTCATATCTATCTATCTATCTATCTATCTATCTATCTATCTCATATCTATCTATCTATCTATCTATCTATCTATCTATCTATCTCATATCTATCTATCTATCTATCTATCTATCTATCTATCTATCTATCTCATATCTATCTATCTATCTATCTATCTATCCCATATCTATCTATCTATCTATCTATCTATCTATCTATCCCATATCTATCTATCTATCTATCTATCTATCTCATATCTATCTATCTATCTATCTATCTATCTATCTATCTATCCCATATCTATCTATCTATCTCATATCTATCTATCTATCTATCTATCTATCTATCTATCTATCTATCTATCCCATATCTATCTATCTATCTCATATCTATCTATCTATCTATCTATCTATCTATCTATCTATCTCTTATCTATCTATCTATCTATCTATCTATCTATCTATCTATCTATCTCATATCTATCTATCTATCTATCTATCTATCTATCTATCTATCTATCTCATATCTATCTATCTATCTATCTATCTCATATCTATCTATCTATCTATCTATCTATCTATCTATCTATCTATCTCATATCTATCTATCTATCTATCTATCTATCTATCTATCTATCTCATATCTATCTATCTATCTATCTATCCCATATCTATCTATCTATCTCATATCTATCTATCTATCTATCTATCTATCTATCTATCTATCTATCTCATATCTATCTATCTATCTATCTATCTATCTATCTATCTATCTCATATCTATCTATCTATCTATCTATCTCATATCTATCTATCTATCTATCTATCTATCTATCTATCTATCTATCTCATATCTATCTATCTCATATCTATCTATCTATCTATCTATCTATCTATCTATCTATCTATCTATCTCATATCTATCTATCTATCTCATATCTATCTATCTCATATCTATCTATCTATCTATCTATCTATCTATCTATCTATCTCATATCTATCTATCTATCTATCTATCTATCTATCTATCTATCTATCTATCTCATATCTATCTATCTCATATCTATCTATCTATCTATCTATCTATCTATCTATCTATCTCATATCTATCTATCTATCTATCTATCTATCTATCTATCTATCTCATATCTATCTATCTCATATCTATCTATCTATCTATCTATCTATCTATCTATCTATCTATCTATCTCATATCTATCTATCTATCTCATATCTATCTATCTCATATCTATCTATCTATCTATCTATCTATCTATCTCATATCTATCTATCTATCTATCTATCTCATATCTATCTATCTATCTATCTATCTATCTATCTCATATCTATCTATCTATCTCATATCTATCTATCTATCTATCTATCTATCTCATATCTATCTATCTATCTATCTATCTATCTATCTATCTATCTCATATCTATCTATCTATCTATCTATCTATCTCATATCTATCTATCTATCTATCTATCTATCTATCTATCTATCTATCTCATATCTATCTATCTATCTATCTATCTATCTATCTCATATCTATCTATCTATCTATCTATCTATCTATCTATCTCATATCTATCTATCTATCTATCTATCTATCTATCTCATATCTATCTATCTATCTATCTATCTATCTATCTATCTATCTATCTCATATCTATCTATCTATCTATCTATCTATCTATCTATCTATCTATCTATCCCATATCTATCTATATATCTATCTATCTATCTATCTATCTATCTATCTCATATCTATCTATCTATCTATCTATCTATCTATCTATCTATCTATCTCATATCTATCTATCTATCTATCTATCTATCTATCTCATATCTATCTATCTATCTATCTATCTATCTATCTATCTATCTCATATCTATCTATCTATCCCATATCTATCTATCTATCTATCTATCTATCTATCTATCTATCCCATATCTATCTATCTATCTATCTATCTATCTATCTATCTATCTATCTATCTCATATCTATCTATCTATCTATCTATCTATCCCATATCTATCTATCTATCTATCTATCTATCTATCTATCCTATATCTATCTATCTATCTATCTATCTATCTATCTATCTATCTATCTCATATCTATCTATCTATCTATCTATCTATCTATCTATCTATCTATCCCATATCTATCTATCTATCTATCTATCTATCTATCTCATATCTATCTATCTATCTATCTATCTCATATCTATCTATCTATCTATCTATCTATCCCATATCTATCTATCTATCTATCTATCTATCCCATATCTATCTATCTATCTATCTATCTATCCCATATCTATCTATCTATCTATCTATCTATCTATCTCATATCTATCTATCTATCTATCTATCTATCTATCTATCTCATATCTATCTATCTATCTATCTATCTATCTATCTATCTATCTATCCCATATCTATCTATCTATCTATCTATCTATCTATCTATCTATCTCATATCTATCTATCTATCTATCTATCTATCTCATATCTATCTATCTATCTATCTATCTATCTATCTATCTCATATCTATCTATCTATCTATCTATCTCATATCTATCTATCTATCTATCTATCTATCTATCTATCTATCTATCCTATATCTATCTATCTATCTATCTATCTATCTATCTCATATCTATCTATCTATCTATCTATCTATCTATCTATCTATCTATCTATCCCATATCTATCTATCTATCTATCTATCTATCTCATATTTATCTATCTATCTATCTATCTCATATCTATCTATCTATCTATCTATCTATCCCATATCTATCTATCTATCTATCTATCTATCCCATATCTATCTATCTATCTATCTATCTATCCCATATCTATCTATCTATCTATCTATCTATCTATCTATCTATCTATCCCATATCTATCTATCTATCTATCTATCTATCTATCTATCTATCTATCTATCTATCCCATATCTATCTATCTATCTATCTATCTATCTATCTCATATCTATCTATCTATCTATCTATCTATCTATCTATCTATCTCATATCTATCTATCTATCTATCTATCTATCTATCTATCTATCTATCCCATATCTATCTATCTATCTATCTATCTATCTATCCCATATCTATCTATCTATCTATCTATCCCATATCTATCTATCTATCTATCTATCTATCTATCTATCTATCTATCCCATATCTATCTATCTATCTATCTATCTATCTATCTATCTCATATCTATCTATCTATCTATCTATCTATCTATCTATCTCATATCTATCTATCTATCTATCTATCTATCTATCTATCTATCTATCCCATATCTATCTATCTATCTATCTATCTATCTATCTATCTATCCCATATCTATCTATCTATCTATCTATCTATCTATCCCATATCTATCTATCTATCTATCTATCTATCTATCTATCTATCTATCCCATATCTATCTATCTATCTATCTATCTATCTATCTCATATCTATCTATCTATCTATCTATCTATCTATCTATCTATCTATCTCATATCTATCTATCTATCTATCTATCTATCTATCTATCTATCCCATATCTATCTATCTATCTATCTATCTATCTATCTATCTATCTATCTATCCCATATCTATCTATCTATCTATCTATCTATCTATCTATCTATCTATCTCATATCTATCTATCTATCTATCTATCTATCTATCTATCTCATATCTATCTATCTATCTATCTATCTATCTATCTATCTATCTATCTATCCCATATCTATCTATCTATCTATCTCATATCTATCTATCTATCTATCTATCTATCTATCTATCCCATATCTATCTATCTATCTATCTATCTATCTATCTCATATCTATCTATCTATCTATCTATCTATCTATCTATCTCATATCTATCTATCTATCTATCTATCTATCTATCTATCTATCTATCTATCCCATATCTATCTATCTATCTATCTATCTATCTATCTATCTCATATCTATCTATCTATCTATCTATCTATCTATCTATCTCATATCTATCTATCTATCTATCTATCTATCTATCTATCTCATATCTATCTATCTATCTATCTATCTCATATCTATCTATCTATCTATCTATCTATCTATCTATCTATCTATCCCATATCTATCTATCTATCTATCTATCCCATATCTATCTATCTATCTATCTATCTATCTATCTATCTATCTATCTATCCCATATCTATCTATCTATCTATCTATCTATCTATCTATCTATCTATCTATCCCATATCTATCTATCTATCTATCTATCTATCTATCTATCTATCTATCTATCCCATATCTATCTATCTATCTATCTATCTATCTATCTATCTATCTATCTATCCCATATCTATCTATCTATCTATCTATCTATCTATCTATCTATCTATCCCATATCTATCTATCTATCTATCTATCTATCTATCTATCCCATATCTATCTATCTATCTATCTATCTATCTATCTATCTATCTATCTATCTCATATCTATCTATCTATCTATCTATCTCATATCTATCTATCTATCTATCTATCTATCTATCTATCTATCCCATATCTATCTATCTATCTATCTATCTATCTATCTATCCCATATCTATCTATCTATCTATCTATCTATCTATCTATCTATCTATCTATCTATCCCATATCTATCTATCTATCTATTTATCTATCTATCTCATATCTATCTATCTATCTATCTCATATCTATCTATCTATCTATCTATCTATCTATCTATCTATCTATCTCATATCTATCTATCTATCTATCTATCTATCTATCTATCTATCTATCCCATATCTGCATTACCTTCATTTATTATCATATCTCTGTTCTATATCTCGCATAATGCCCCCTGTATTATGAGTACGTTACTCCTTCCACCCCCTGTAACTTTGTACAGCGCCACGGAATAGCACGGTGCTTTAAAAATAAACGATGATAATAATAACAGTGTAAATATCATATAAGTTCTTCATTATGGAAAGGCCACCAAAGAGCAGGCAGATGGAGCCAGCCCAATGCCAATATGGTTGTTGGCTTTAGAGCTCCATCGTTGGGCGCCCTCCCGCGCCGCTATGTTTCCTCTGATTGGCTGTCACAGCGGGCGCCTGAAATGCAACAACAGATACCAGCAGCTACCGTGGCAGGCGGCCAGCTTCCTCCACCAGCCGCAGCCGCTCATTGCTGGGGTAAGAATGGCTGACGACCTGCAGCCTGGCTCTGGGAGGAGCAGAGGAAAGATGGAGTCTCATGTCAGGATGCCGTGGCTTCCTGATTCTGAACTCAGCATCCAATCAGAATTCAGCATTTTTCTGCGGTCCAGGCTATAGACTTGATTCACAGCCTCCTTTTCCTTCACTTTCACATGCGTCTGTGTATTTTTGGTGAGTTTTTGCAGCCATTAACGGGATTTTCGTGTCTTTATTTCATGCGTATGTGCGTTTACGTTAACGCGAATAAGCATATTCGATGAGCGTATTTTTCGCGTAAATAGTTCGCTTTCTCAGGAATGTTACGTTATTGGTATTGGCTTGTGCATGATTCAGAGCCTTGATTGTTGTTTCAAACACGGCCAATAAAACAAGGGTGTTTTTGGCCCTTATTTGACAAGGGATAGCGTCAGGCAGCGACTGGTGAGCGGCCGGTAATGACGGGCCCCGTCACGAGAACGCCGGCTCCCCACCACAATCACACATTTATCAAGCCAATCCTGCTTAGCGACTGAGATAGCGCCATATAGCCACTCATTCATCATTATTCCAGCCTCAGCCCACAGCGCCAGCGTCCGACCGAGGTATGACCTCTCGCTACCTGGCGCTCTCCAATGCATTTCAATGGAACAATCTTAAAATATTAATAATTAATTGTTAATTTTTTTTTTTTTTTTTTAAATGTGAAAAATTCTGTGACCACTTCTGCAATGTTAGATATTTTTTTTAAGGTAAAAAAAAAAATAAAAAATTTGTGCAGAATTGATATTACAGGTCTGATATTAATGTATTCATATTACAAAATGTTTTTATAAACTTTTTTTTTTTGGTTTCCAAAAATATGGTTGTTTGGGGGTTAAAAAACTACTTTTAAGCCATCGCCGCCAGCGCTCTGGGGTTTAAACATGCATTTCACAGCGCCAGAATTTTTGGAGCGTGATTTGTTAATGAATATGGTGGGAGCCGGTCGCTATGGCCATTCGCTATCATGCGCTCCCATACAGCGCGGAACCTGTCAAATAGCGACTCCTCACCCAATATTCAACATTACTGCAAACCGACTGAGTCGCTATCAACAACCGAACAATGGCCAAGCACAGCGACTACTAGCGGGCGCTGTGAAAATACCGCTACAGTCGCTCATCTGTCTCTACCTGGCGCTATTACTGAATCGGCCTCCCCGCTAAACTTACCGGGTGTATTTCCTTGTGAAAGTTGTGTGAGTTGCAGTGTGATGGAGGCGGATTATGTGGAGGAATATGAGCGGCTACAGCAACTGTCAGCTGCTGCTCATAGGCTGGTGGGCGATATAGAGGAGCTTGCAGCTTCAATTGTGACCACTGAAGAATAGAATTCTGGGAGCCTGACACTTTTTTGTAAATTGTTTTTTTTTTAACTTTTAAATATTTTTATATTTTTTGGAAAAAAAAAATATAATAATTATTACTATACAAAAATAAATATATACAAGTAAAAAAAAAAAAAATTACTACTTTTAATAAATTTTTTACAACTTTACAATGTTTATGATGTCTATAATTTATTGATAATTGACATAAATGTAATTAGAGGCTGATTCATCACTAACGCCATGTAGCGACAGATGAGCGTCTGTAGCAGGCATTTTCAGAGCGCCCGCTATTAGTCGCTTTGCTCGGCGGTGGGTCACTAGTTTATAGCGACTCACAGGCTGATTCATCACTAACGCCAGGTAGCGACAGATGAGCGTCTGTAGCGGCATTTTCAGAGCGCCCGCTAGTAGTCGCTGTGCTCGGCGGTGGGTCGCTAGTTTATAGCGACTCACAGGCTGATTCATCACTAACGCCAGGTAGCGACAGATGAGCGTCTGTAGCGGCATTTTCAGAGCGCCCGCTAGTAGTCGCTTTGCTCAGCCGTGGGTCGCTACTTCATAGCGACTCAGTCGCTGTTCAGTAATGTTGAATACATTGTGAGGAGTCGCTATATGACCAGTACAGCGCTGTATGGGAGTGCATGTTAGCGACTGCTCATAGCGACCGACTCACACCATATTCAGCAAAAAAACAGCCTCGCTAATCTCTGGCGCTGAAAAATGCTTCTCTGAAGCCCAGAGCGCAGGAGGCGGTGTGATTAAAGTCTGTTTTTCAGCATCTATCCACCAGTAACAAAGCGAAAACATATGGAATTACATTGTAACAACATTGTAACATGACACTTTAATGGCAGAGCTGTGATGTCATTTCTGAAGAAATATATAAAACATGAAAAAATATGAAAAAACTGCTTATTCAATGTCAGGAGAGGTCACAGAATTATTTGTGATTTTTGGGGAAAATAAAAACAAACAAAAACCCTGTTTAAAGAGAAGAAAAGGATCGTCCATTGAAATGTATGTATGGGAGAGCGAAAGGTCATACCTGGCGCTGTGCAAGGCTGAACGCCGGTGCTGTTCACAGAGGCTGTGATAATGATGAATCAGACGCTACATGGCGCTATCCCAGTCGCTAAACAGATTCTGCTTGATAAATGTGTAATTGCTGCCGTGTCCGGCGTTCACCAGTCGCTATCTGTCGCTACCTCTCATTAACCAGGTGCTGTCCTTTCATAAATAACCCCCTTAGTTCACAAATCCACTTATGCACATAAATCCGAAAAACTCCACAAGGAATTGCAACATATCTAAAGAATAAAGGAAATTAAGGTAAGCATGAAAATATTGGGAAAGAGAAAAAGAAACTGTAGCGATAACCCTTATCGCCGGAGGGCGTCACCGCCCGAGACGTCCTTTTCCCAATCGTAAGAGGTGCTGCTGGAATTCCAGAGTCGTCCGTGAGGAAACAGGAACAGCCCTTACAAGGGCTAGTGAATTGTAATATAGCGTTTCCCCCAATAAGAGACAGAACTTCAGTATTGAGGGTGAAGGTGAAGTGTCTTTATTAGTGCCACACTGGGCCTTATATACACAAGTCTCCATTGCATGACACACACACCGACCAATAGCAGCAGGGCACACAATCCCTCAACTCTGCCGGTGACGCAATCAGCAATACAATAGACGTCTGTAATACACTCAATCAGAACAATGCCATTGTCTGTGACGTAATCAATCAATACAATGGCAGTCAGAACAATGAATAACGTAATCAATCAATACACTGGCAGTCTGTAACATGCTTAAGAAAAAGTAATGAACCTGTGTAAAGTCCAAAGGGCATAGAGTCTGTCACAGAAACACTCACAAGGGAGTTAAGGTAAGCATGGGAGCAGAAGCGAGTGAGAGAATAGTTGACACGGGGGACATGAATGAGTTAATAAGCTGCGCGCATGCGCACATGCCTGCAGACATAGCAGCTTCTAGGTCAAAATTACGTTGCTATGTATATTTTGAGAAAGATGAAAGCTGAATATCGCGGGACCCTGAAAATCTACGTTGGAAGGTACGATGAAAAACGCAGAAAAGCGGTAGTATACGAGGATTACTAAGCAACGTAAACGGAAACCTCGTCCTCTCGCGTACTCAACGAGAGACGTAAAAAGCCATTCTCGATGGCGTACGCAGCTGCGAAAAGTGAACGGAACGCTCCCGATGGCGGCTCTGCATCATGCGTACGCACGTAGACATACAGGAAAATAGTGAAAATTACACATTACGAGACAAAAACAAGACGGTTTTGAGAAGGCTCTGAATCGGCCCTTTTGTCTCTTCCAAACAGGATACAATTGTGATTGCGCTTTATAGCTTTGCATTGTATTCTAAGATGAGGTCATGTGATGAGTAAGCTCTAGTAATCCGCTCTACTCCCTTACTGTTCCAGGAAATTCAGGCTTTGCCACCATGAGAATTTTTGGGGGCGTTTTGAGATATTTAAGTGAGGCAAGTACGTGACCAAAATGGAAATGATGGGGCAACAGAGCCCAGGGCCGAATTGATTGAACCTTGTACTGGCATTGCCTCTGTGTGTACAAGCCTGTCTTGTTTAAGGTCGTAAGCTGTCTGACCAGCCATGGCCTAGCTACCCAAATATGATCCTGAGCTACCTGAGAAACCGTGGCCTGTCTGACTATGATCCTGAGTTACCTGGTCAACCATGGTCCATCTACCAAAAAATGACTTGGATCTACCTGAGCAACCATGGTCTGTCTGATTATTATCCTGAGCTGCCTGGCCAGGCAACCTTGGCCCATCTACCCAAATATGGTCCTGACCACCTAACCAACCTTGGCCTGTCTGACTTTGACCCTGAGCTGCCTGACCAGCCTTGGCCTATCTACACAAATATGATCCTGAGCTACCTGAGCAACCGTGGCCTGTCTGATTATTTTCCTGAGCTGCCTGACCAGGCCAACCTTGGACCGTCTACCCACTTTAGTTCCTGAGATACCTGAGGAATCGTGGCCTGTGTGACTATGATGCTGCCTGACCGGCCACGGCCTATCTACCCAAATATGATCCTGAGCTACCCGAGCAACAGTGGCCTGTCTGACGCTGATCCTGAGCTACCTGACCAACCATGGCTCAAAATATGACCCGGAGCTATCTGAGCAGCCATGGTCTGTCTGGTTATTATCCTGAGCTGCCTGGCCAGGCCAACCTTGGACCATCTACCAAAATATGATCCTGACCACCTAACCAATCTTGTCCTGTCTGACTATGATCCTGAGCTTCCTGACTAACCTTGGCCTATCGCCCAAATATGATCCTGAGTCACCTGAGCAACCTTGGTCTGTCTAATTATGAGATGTGCGAACTGAGGGGAGAGGGCGGGAGGAATGGATGGGCTGAACAGGTAGGAAAAAGGGATGGATGGGAGGAGCAGGATGGGGAGATGGATGGCAAGCGTTATGAGGATGGATGGGCAGAGTAGTCAGGAGAAAGGGATGGATGGGAGGAGTGGGGGAGGAACGGGTGGATGGGTGGAGCTGGCAAGGGGGATGGATGTATGGCTAGAGCCAGGAGGCATTGAAGGATAGGCAGAACTGAGGAGAGAGGGAGGGATGGATGACTAGAGCTATGAGGAGCGAATAGATGTACAGAACTGAGGGGTAAGGGAAGGATAATAATAGGGATGGAAGGAAGGAACTGGGAGGGAGGTAGAGATGGATGTATGGATGGAACATGGGGGATGGGCAGGACTATTACGGTGATCCAAGGCACGTGACTTTTGGTTCGTCTATACTGTTCAGTGAGTTATTTATTTGGTAAATTTTGGGTTGCCCCACAACACAAAAATCCCAGGATACTTACCCCCGAAGCCGCTCCCACTGTGAATAGAAGTTGGGAGGTATGTGTAGAGGCTCCAGGTGCAGGAGGCTTCCCTCATGCGTTTTGTTGCTGATAATAATTATAATTCAGGATCAGCTACGAGCAAGGCCGTGCGTCACATACAAGAGTCGATTGAGCCAGCGAGGTGGGGGTGGGGGCGAGACCGGGATGGAGAGCTTTGAATATAAGGCTCCATTATCTCAGCCCTTGTCCCTTTTATCTCCGGCAGCTGCTTTTTTGGGGAAGACTACGGTGAAAGTGAAAGTGGAGGGCCTGCGAGTTCCCTTCAGGCAGGAGGAGGACGCCATGAATAATAGGCCTTGTGTCATAAGGTGGCGAGGAGGATCTCGGGGTTGCAGACTTGAAGGTTCTTCTCAAGGAGGAGCGGGGCCCAGCTGGCGTTCCCTTGCCCGGATTACCATAGCGCGCCCATATGTCTTATGGCCGAGGCCGAGACCCCAACCACAGAGGTGTCCTGTGTGAGAGCTTCAAAGTCTCCTCCAATTTAGGTAAGGGAAACCATCCGGCCCTGGACCTTTGACCTCTCGGGTCTGACACCTTCTGGGATTGAGGCTCTTCTCAGGGAGGAGCGGGGCCCAGCTGGCGTTCCCGTGTCCGTATTAACACGGCGCGCCCATATGTCTTATGGCCGAGGCCAAGACCCCAACCACAGAGGTGTCCTGTGTGAGAGCTTCAAATGCTCCTCCAATTTAGGTAAGGGAAAACATCCGGCCCTGGACCTTTGACCTCTCGAGTCTGCCACCTTCTGGGATCAAGGCTCTTCTCAGGGAGGAGCGGGGCCCAGCTGGCGTTCCCGTGTCTGGATTAACATGGCGCGCCTAAATGTCTTACGGCCGAGACCCCCAACCACAGAGGTGTCCTGTGTAAGAGCTTCAAAGGCTCCTCCAATTTAGGTAAGGGAAACCATTACGTCCTGGAGCTTTGACCTCTCGGGGCTGCCACCTTCTGGGATCGATGTTCTTCTCATGGAGGAGCGGGCCCAGCTGGTGTTTCCGTGTCCGGATTAACATGGCGCACCTATATGTCTTATGGCCGAGGCCGAGACCCCCAACCACAGAGGTGTCCTGTATAAGAGCTTTAAAGGCTCCTCCAATTTAGGTAAGGGAAACCATCACGTCCTGGACCTTTGACCTCTTGGGGCTGCCACCTTCTGGGATCGAGGTTCTTCTGAGGGAGGAGCGGGGCCCAGCTGGTGTTTCCGTGTCCGGATTAACATGGTGCGCCCATATGTCTTATGGCCGAGGCCAAGACCCCAACCACAGAGGTGTCCTGTGTAAGAGCTTCAAAGGCTCATCCAATTTAGGTAAGGGAAAACATCCGGCCCTGGACCTTTGACCTCTTGGGTCTGCCACCTTCTGGGATCGAGGTTCTTCTCAGGGAGGAGCGGGGCCCAGCTGGTGTTTCCGTGTCTGGATTAACATGGTGCGCCCATATGTCTTATGGCCGAGGCCAAGACCCCAACCACAGAGGTGTCCTGTGTAAGAGCTTCAAAGGCTCCTCCAATTTAGGTAAGGGAAAACATCCGGCCCTGGACCTTTGACCTCTTGGGTCTGCCACCTTCTGGGATCGAGATTCTTTGCTTGTCCCATCAACGTTTCAGGAACCATTTCTGGTTCGATGGAAAACTTAGCGAGTGGGGGTTATGTAAGAAGGGATAGCGGCAGGCAGCGTCTGGTGAGCGCCGGGCGCTGTAGGCAAAACCACATTTATGAAAGCGAATCTGGTGAGCGACTCCAACAGCGCCATGTAGCGTCACATGTATTACAGGTGGCTCAGCGTATAGTGGGCTCATCAGCGCCATGTAGGAGCGTGTAGCGTCATGTGACCGCCGCAGGCAGTATGTGTAAACCATATATGGTGTGAACCTCTAACAGCGCCATGTAGCGTCACATGTATTATTACAGGCCCCTTCATTGAGGGATGGATGAAACCACACCCCGTCATTGGGGGATGGATGAAGCCACACCCCCTCATTGATTGATGGATAGGAGATACATTGTAACAGTTACAATAGAAACACTTTGAATAGGCAAATGGATCATTTATTGCTGCAGATCTGCATGTTACACCTCAAAGAGGGACGATATGTAAATGAAGCCACACCCCTCATTGAAAGATGGGTGAAGCCACGCCCCCTGATTGAGGGATAGATGAAGCCACACCCCCTCATTGAGGGATAGATTAAGCCACGCCCCCTGATTGAGGGATAGATGAAGCCACACCCCCTCATTGAGGGATAGATTAAGCCACGACCCCTCATTGAGGGATGGATGAAGCCACACCCTCTTATTGAGGGATATGAAGCCACGCCCCCTCATTGAGAGATGGATGAAGCCACATTCTCTCATTGAGGGATAGATGAAGCCACGCCCCCTCATGGACGGATGGATAAAGGCAGACCCCCCTATTGAGAGATATGAAGCCACGCCCCCTCATTGAGGGATGGATGAAGCCACACCCCCTCATGGACGGATGGATAAAGGCACACCCCCCTATTGAGAGATATGAAGCCACGCCCCCTCATTGAGGGATGGATGAAGCCACACACCTCATTGAGGGATGGATGAAGCCACGCCCCCTCATTGAGGGATGAATAGGTGATACATTGTAACAGTTACAACAATAGAAACACTTTGAATAGGCAAATTAATCATTTATTGCTGCAGCAGGCCGCTCAGCCAATCAGCGTGCTCCATTTCGTTCGGCTTCCCTCATCTCAGCCAACAGCTAAGGCTAAGGAAGCTGCATCCAGACTCCATTTTTTAGCTGTGGACGGGCCCCGCAGCCCATTGAGAAAGGCCGGGTGCGGGTACGCGCGCAGCTAGAGGTGAGTGGGGGCGGGGCTCCGGGAGCAGGTAAGTGGAACCGACGACCCGGTGGGGGGGGGGGGGGGAGGGAAGGGTTCATACAGCGGGGCATCCCAATTCGAGAAGCCCCGGGTAGTGGCACTGGGATGGCCATTGGGGTCTTTTAAGCTCCAGGGACTTCCTCTTTAAAGCCTAACAAAACCCTTAAATTTGACTTTCCTGGGTTTCTGTTCCGGGGATCCCCTGCTATGTGAAACCCTCCAATCAACCAAAAAACTCACCTTTCCCCACTGATACGGCACATGCGCGGGCCCTCGTCCAATCAGAGCCGCCTGCTGTGAGGACGTCACCCGGATGCAATAGAAAGCTCCCGGGCCCAATGACGTAGGCGACCCTCATTGGATGGGAGACCGCGCATGCTTTGTTGGAGTGTGCCAAGAGTTTTTCTTCTTCTCTTTTTCCTTCTTTTTCTTCTCTTTTTCCTTCGTTTTTTTTCTTTTCTTTTTCTCTTTTTCCTTCTTTGTTTTTTTTTCTTCTTCTCTTCTTCCTACTTTATTTTCTCTTCTTTTTTCTTTCCTCCTTTTCATTTTCCTGAGTTTTTTCTTCTTCTCTTTTTCCTTCTTTCTTTTCTTTTCTTTTTTTTCATTTTTTCTTCCTACTTTATTTTCTTCTCATCTTTTTTTTCCTTCATTTTCTTTTTCTTTTTCCTTCGTTTTTTTTCTTTTCTTTTACTCTTTTTCCTTCTTTGTTTTTTTTTTCTTTTCGTCTTCTCTTCTTCCTACTTTATCTTCTCTTCTATTCTAAGTATGTCACACACCCCGCTTCAAGATATTCATTACCTGTGGGTAGTATGGTCCTGTAGAGGGCTTCTGCAGAGATGATTGGAGGAAAGAAAGCCCCTCCCAGTCCATAAGTACCTGGGACCTCCCACTCATTACCCAGTCTTCATCTCTGCAGACGGCGAGCAAGCAGCAGATGATATCTCCTCCTTGCACAGGGGGACTTTAAGGTAGCCGGGTCTACTCCCGGCATATATATATTTTTATTTCCGTTCGGACTCTTTATTCCCTTTATTAATATATAGCTATTTAAATGCCTCCCAGTCTTGACTGCTGTCCGAGCGAGGGTATAACAGCACCTCAGGTGCTCAGGAGCTATGCTCCACCGCGAGACCCTATAAAGAGGGTAGGCGGTTATACCGGGTTGGTGACTCCGTTTTGGGATGCCCTGTCCAAGAGTTTAATTTTCCCCTTAAATGGCCTATTCCCCTTTTTTAATTGTGTGGAGGCCTCTTATTCAGCTTCTGGTGTTTTTCTATGGGGGCGCCTGGAAAATAGATTTATTTGAAATGTTTGTTTAAAATGTTTACTTTTCTGGTATGAATAGTTATAATGTAAACTTGTTGCAATCTTATTTGCTGACAGACACCGCGGCGGCTATTGCCGCCGCGGTGCTGGAATTTTTCCTCAGCGCTGAGGGGAGGATTTCTCCCCTCACGCTCTTCAGTGAGGGGGCGGGGCCGGGCCTTCGGTATGAGGCCGCAGCCCGCGCCCTTTAGGAGTTTGGAGCTGCTGGGCGGAGCCTTGCAGCGCGCGATCCACGCTGGCCACGCCCCCCTGCTGCGTCTCCCGCTCTGATCTGTGTTACCTCAGGCAGAGGACACAGTGTATTGGCGCCCAAAGACTCAGTGAGTGGCCCTGCGGCCGTTGCTTATCTGTACATATTTGCATATATATATGTATATATATAGGTATAATAGATATAGGTTTATATAGGGAGAACCTCTTACTGTCTTTTTCTATGTTTTTCAGGCTGAACTGCCAGGAATTTTTTCAGGTTTCTCCTGGTCCTAGAGTACCTGGGTACTTTTGCTATTTATTACAAAACCTCCCACTTGGACAATATAAGGGCATCCCGGGTTGCTTAATAGCGTAATTCCCTCACTCATAGCGACTATTCAAGTTCACCTTATGGAGGCATCCCAAGATTCTGGGCTCCCCTCGGGACAATCCCGGAAGTGTATGGGTTGTGGGGTATCCCTAACAGGGGATGATTTTTTCCTATGTATATCATGTGCACAGCAGACTATTACACGGCAGTCCGGTCCCCAGGCATCTGGGTCAGCGCAGCCGGCTTCATCCTCTCCCCCTCCCACTTTGACCCGTGCCCCGTGTGAGATTGCCACGGGGGGGCAGTCGCAATCTGATGTGTGTGCCAGGTTGGCCAGTATTGAAAAATTCATTTCCTCCACGGTTGCCAAGAAAGCACCGGCTAAGAGGAAGCATTTATCACCGGTTAATCATTTTGAATATGATGATGACGAAGACGGCCTGGATTGGTCAGATTATTCCCCTCTAGAAGAAGGGGAATTATTTGAGGATTCAGATATTTCTGATGATCAGCAATTTGTTGGTGCTGATTCCGATCGGAGCTCAGGGACTTCCTTGGATACTCCTAATGTTCTGACTCAGATGTTTGAGGTGCTTGCTATCTCGCCTCCGGCGGAGGTTCCTCAACAGCAAGGGGAGTTTTATGACGAATCCAAGCCGCGGTTGGAATTCCCTAATCAAAAGCATTTTGATAATATTATTTCTAAGGAATGGGAAAGGCCTGCCCGGCTCCCAGGCATTCCCCAAAGTTGGGATAAGAGGTATCCTTTTCCAGTGGATACGGTTAAGCGCTGGGCGTCTCCCCCCGAGGTGGACGCCCCTATTTTGGGGTTATCCAACTCAGCCGTATTGAACAACCCTGATTGTTCCTCTCTTAAGGATGGTGAGGATAAACGCATTGACCAGATGGCTTGTCATGGTTTTGCCAGTATTGGGGCAGCAATAAGGCCTGTTTGTGCCTCATCGCTGTTGGCGGTGGCTACGAGAAAGGTGGTCAGGCACTTGTTATCCTCCTCCGGTTTGAATCCGGACAGTGAGGAATTTCGTGAACTAAAACAATGTGAGGGGTTTTTGTCCTTCATGGTGGCCGCTTTGGATGATTCCTTGATGATGAGTAGTAGAGCCTCTGCTCTAATGGTTACTATCAGGCGTTCAATTTGGTTACGCCAGTGGGCAGCTGACTTTGGGTCAAAACAGTCACTAACAGCTCTTCCCTTCTTTGGGATACGGCTCTTTGGAGACAAGCTGGATGCCGTGGCCAAGGGGGGCAAACTACCTCAACGCAAGAAGCAACGTCGCCCCTTTCGAGGAGCGTCTTCCTTCACTCCTTCCTTTCGGGGATCTAGAGCAGGAAGAGGTTTCGCCTTCCCTTCTACAAGGGGAAATTCCTGGAATAGGGGCAGAGGACGTGCCCGTCCAGGATACAGTTGGGGCTCAAAACCCAAACCCGTGGCCAAGCCCGCTCAACAATGAGAGTGCGCCCTCACCCGTGCGGGTGGGGGGACGGCTACAGCACTTCTTCCAGGTCTGGAACCGAGAGGTCTCGGACAGGTGGATCAGGGAAGTGGTGTCTTCCGGCTACAAGCTGGAGTTCGAGTCCTACCCTCCCCCACGTTTCCTCAGGTCTCGGGTGTCCCCGGAGGCACTGGCTGCGCAGCAGCTCCGGGCGGCAGTATCGAGTCTTCTGGAAATGGCAGTCATTTGCCCAGTTCCCTCATTAGACCGGGGTCGGGGTTTTTACTCAAATCTGTTCACGGTCCCCAAAAAGGATGGCTCCGTCCGGCCCATACTGGACCTAAAGATTCTCAACAAGTTCGTCAGACTGCGAAGGTTTCGCATGGAAACGTTGCGCTCGGCTATTCATTCTCTTCGTCAGGGGGACTTCATGACGTCCATAGACATTCAGGACGCTTACCTCCATGTTCCCATTTTTCCCGCACACCAGAGGTTTCTGAGGTTCGCGGTGGAGGATCGGCACTTTCAGTTTGTAGCTCTTCCCTTCGGTCTCACCACAGCTCCAAGAGTTTTCACCAAGGTGCTTGCTGGGGTGATGGCTCTCCTCAGAGCGCAGGGGATTCGCATTGTGCCATATCTGGACGATCTCCTCATCATGGCACCGTCATTCAGCCAGGCAGAATTGGACACCAGGACGGTAATATCCACTCTGGAGAGGTTCGGCTGGGTGATCAACTACCCCAAGTCCTCCCTACACCCGTCCAGGACAGTATCCTTTCTGGGAATGTCTCTGGATACAGATCTGGCCAGAGTTTTCCTTCCTCAGTCCAAGGTTCTTCTGATTCAGGAGTTGGTTCGGTCGCTCATGTCCATGCCTCGACCGTCCATCCGTCTAGGGATGAGACTGGTGGGTTTGATGGTGGCCTCATTCGAGGCGGTTCCCTTTGCTCAGTTTCACACAAGGACACTTCAGCTCCATCTGCTATCGGTCTGGAACAGGTCTCCTCAGTCGCTGGATCATCTTTTTCAGATGTCTCCCCGGGTTCGCCGCTCGCTTCGGTGGTGGCTGAACTCAACCAACCTACTGAGGGGCAGATCCTTTCGGACTCCTCAGTGGGAGATAGTCACCACGGATGCCAGCCTCTCAGGATGGGGGGGCTTTTGGAAGGATCTGCAAGTTCAGGGTTTGTGGAGTCCCCTGGAAGCTCACGAGTCTATCAATGTTCTGGAATTGAGGGCCATCAGGTTGGTTCTTTGTCATTTGACTCATCAACTGCGAGACTTGCCGGTCCAGGTCAGGTCGGACAATCGGACGGCGGTGGCCTACATCAATCACCAGGGAGGAACCCGCAGCAGGAATGCCCTCAAGGAAGTGTCTCTGATCCTGGACTGGGCAGAGAGACATGTCCCGTGTATCTCAGCAGTTTACATCCCGGGAGTGGAGAACACGGAGGCGGACTCTCTGAGCAGGATGTCAGCCCGCAAGGGGGAATGGTCTCTCAATCCCAGGGTCTTTCACTCAATTTGTCTCAGGTGGGGGTCACCGGCGGTGGACCTATTTGCCTCCCGTCACAATCACAAACTTCCGGCTTTTGTGTCTCTGGCGAAGGACCCACTGGCTCTCGCGACAGACGCCATGTCCCTGAACTGGAGGGATCTGGGTTTTCTGTACCTGTTCCCTCCGTTTCCCATGGTGGCCAGAGTAGTGCGCAAGCTGGCTCTGGAGAGAGCAACAGCAATTCTGGTAGCTCCAAGGTGGCCAAGACAGGTCTGGTTCGCAGACGTGGTAAGGTTGGCAGAAGATCAGTTCGTTCTGCCCCTGCTGCCAGATCTACTCACACAGGGTCATCTTCGTTACCCCAATTTACCAACGCTGGCTTTGACGGCGTGGCTGCTGAAACCTCCATCTTGAAGGAGGAAGGTCTTTCTGACGCTGTTATTCAGACTCTCATTCGTGCTAGAAAGAAGTCTTCTTCATCCGTGTACTATAGGACTTGGAGGTCTTATATTGATTGGTGTGAGTCTAGGGCCTTCCCTTGTAGGGAATTCTCTGTTTCTAGAATTCTGGAGTTCTTGCAACATGGTCTGGACTTAGGGCTCCAACTCCGTACTCTGAAGGGGCAGGTGTCTGCCCTGGCGGTATTTTTCCAAAAGTCTTTTGCTCTACATCCTTTGGTTAAGACCTTTTTCCAGGGGGTTACGCATGTGCGGCCTCCTAGGAAGCCTTTGATTCCGGTTTGGGATTTGAATTTGGTTCTTTCTGCGCTACAGGGTCCCCCCTTTGAGCCCTTGCATGATAGTCCTTTGTCTTCCCTTACGCAGAAGGTGGCATTTTTGGTAGCTATCACTTCAGTTAGACGTGTTTCTGAGTTGGCGGCTCTGTCTATTCAAGCTCCATATTTTGAAAGACGACAGGATAAAGTGGTTTTCCGTTTTAAGACGGACTTTCTTCCTAAGGTGGTTTCGTCCTTTCATTTAAATCAGGATATTGTTCCGCCCTCTCTCTGTCCTAACCCCAGCAATGACAAGGAGAGGGTCCTGCATTCTTTGGATGTGGTTCGTGTTGTGAAGTATTATTTGGTGGTAACGTCTGCCTTTCGCAAGACTGATGCATTCTTCGTGGTGCCTTTTGGGCCCAAGAAGGGTCTAGCACCCACAAAGTCTACCATCAGCAGATGGATCCGTCAGGCCATTGTTGGGGCCTATTCTGCTAAGGGGAGAAATCCTCCCTTTCGTGTTACAGCTCATTCTACTCGTGCGGTTGGGGCTTCCTGGGCTTTTCAGCACCAGGCCTCTGTTGAGCAAGTTTGTAAGGCCGCTACTTGGTCTTCTGTTCACACTTTTTCCAAGTTTTACAAGGTTGATGTTTGGGCCTCAGCGGATGCTGTTTTTGGCCGCAAAGTTCTGCAAGCTGCAGTAGTTTGAGTTGTGCTTTATGCCTTGTTTTGGATCCCCGCCCTTTATGGACACTGCTATTGGATGTCCCACAGGTAATGAATATCTTGAAGTGGGGTGTGTGACATACTTAGAATAATACCATTTTGTGAATACTCACCTTGTAAAATGGGTATTATAAGTATGTCACACACCCCGCCCTTTGGATTCTGGATCTGGAACTTTGCGTTGTTATGACTTATATTTGGCTCTTCCTGGTCCCTTACCTTACTGCTTTCTTTATACTGGGTAATGAGTGGGAGGTCCCAGGTATTTATGGACTGGGAGGGGCTTTCTTTCCTCCAATCATCTCTGCAGATCGCCCTCTTCAGGTCAGTATACCCACAGGTTATGAATATCTTGAAGCGGGGTGTGTGACATACTTATAATACCTATTTTACAAGGTGAGTATTCACAAAATGGTATTTTTTTCTTTCCTCCTTTTCATTTTCCTGAGTTTTTTCTTCTTCTCTTTTTCCTTCTTTCTTTTCTTTTCTTTTTCTTCATTTTTTCTTCCTACTTTATTTTCTTCTCATCTTTTTTTTTTCCTTCATTTTCTTTTTCTTTTTCCTTCGTTTTTTTTCTTTTCTTTTACTCTTTTTCCTTCCTTCTTTGTTTTTTTTTCCTTTTCGTCTTCTCTTCTTCCTACTTTATTTTCTCTTCTTTTTTCTTTCCTCCTTTTCATTTTCCTGAGTTTTTCTTCTTCTCTTTTTCCTTCTTTCTTTTCTTTTCTTTTTCATTCTTTTTTTTCATTTCTTCTTCCTACTTTATTTTCTTCTCTTCTTTTTTTCCCTTCATTTTCCTTTTCCTTCTTTGTTTTTTTCTTTTTTCCTTCTTTGTTTTTTTTTTTTCTTACTCTATTCTTCCTTCTTTATTTTCTCTTCATTTTTCTTTCCTCCTTTTCATGTTCTTCTTCTCTTTTTTCTTTTTTTTTCTTTTTCATTCATTGTTTTTTTTCTTCCTACTTTATTTTCTTCTCTTCTTTTTTTTCCCTTCTTTTTCTTTTTCCTTCATTGTTTTTTATTTTTTACTTTTCTTCTCTTCTTCCTTTTTTATTTTCTCTTCTTTTTTCTTTCCTTCTTTTCATTTTCCTTCTTTTTTTTTCCAAGCACATCTTTGAGTGAGCCAAAGACAATGACCTTGAGGCCGCCATCAAATTTCCTCCATAAACTAGTCGCTCGATCATTGGACGGGCGCTGGACCCTCTTGCACGGCGCTATCGACACCTCACCTTACATCATTTACCATTGAACCCATTGAAAGTTAGAGTCCTGCTTTAACATTCCTCCACAAAAGACAATGACTTTTTTTTCCTTTTCTTCTCTTTCTCCTTATTTTTCTCTTTTCTTTTTCCTTCTTCTTTTTCCTTTCTTCTTCTTTTTCCTTTTTTCCTTTTCTTCTTTTCTTTTTCCTTTTTCTTTCTTTTCTTCTTCTGTTTTTCCTTCTTTTTTTTCTTTTCTTCTTTTCTTTTTCCTTCATTTATTTCTTTTCTTTTTCCTTCTTTTTTTCTTTTCTTCTATTCTTTTTCCTTCTTTTTTCCTTTTCTTCTCTTTTTCCTTTTCTTCTTTTCTTTTTCCTTTTCTTTTCTTCTTCTCTTTTTTCATTTCTTCTTTTCCCTCCTTTTTTTCTTATATTTTATGTTTTTTCTCTTTTTCCTTCTTTTTTTCTTTTCTTCTTCTCTTTTTTTCTTTTCTTCTTGTTTTTCCTTCTTTTTTTTCTTTTCTTCTTTTCTTTTTCCTTCATTTATTCTCTTTTTTCATTTCTTCTTTTCCCTCCTTTTTTTCTTATATTTCCTTTTTTTTCTCTTTTTCATTCTTTTTTTTCTTTTCTTCTTCTCTTTTTTTCTTTTCTTCTTTCCCTTTTCCTTCTTTTTTTCTTCTTTTCTTTTTTTTTTCCCCATTCTCCTTTTTTTTTTTTTTTTTATCCGATCACATTCTTGCGCGAACCGAGGACTAGCAACCCGGAGGCCGCGGTCCTCCCACAATGCACCGGTGCTGTGCGCTTCCTGGCAGAGGTTCAGCGAGATAATAAACATTTGGCCGGGTGTCAGGCGCTGGAAGCTGCCGCCTGCTGAAGCCTTTCACATTTTTTAATTAGATCGACAAACCCAAGTCTTTCAGCCATCAGAAATATACAGACCCGGGGGGGGGGGGGAGAGTGCGCAGAGAGGAGCGCACAAAACCGCACACCTGACAAAACCGTTTCCCCTCCAGCAACAAACCCCCCCCCCCAAAAAAGGTGTCCGTGTCTTTAAATCGCAACTTTTTTCAAAAAATGTTTGCACGCCTCGAAAAAAAAAAAAAAATGATCGTTTCCCACCCGTCTTCATTGTTCCTTTTCTCTGTTTCCTTCTTTGTTTTTTTATTTTTTTTTCCTTCTTTTGTTTCTATCTTTCCTTCTTTTTCTTTTCTTCTTCTCTTTTTCCTTCTGTTTTTTTTCCTTCTTTCTTTCCTTTTCTTTCATTTTTTCCCCATTCCTTCTTTTTTTCTTTTCTTCTTCTTCACTTTTTCCTTCTTTGTTTTTTATTTTCTTTTCTTCTCTTTTTCCTTCTTCGTTTTTTTCCTTCTTTCTTTTCTTTTTTCCTTTTCCTTTATTTTTTCCCCATTCCTTCTTTTTTTCTTTTCTTCTTCTGTTTCCTTCTTTGTTTTTTATTTTCTTTTCCCTTCTTTCTTTCCTTCTTCTCCTTTGACTTCTTTGTTTTTTATTTTCTTCTCTTTTTGCTTCTTCGTTTTTTTTTTCTTTTCTTTCTCCTTCTTTCTTTTCTTATTTCCTTTTCTTTCGTTTTTCCCATTCCTTATTTTTTTCTTTTCTTCTTCTGTTTCCTTCTCTGTTTTTTATTTTCTTTTTCCTTCTTTCTTCCTTTCCTTTTTCTCCTTTGACTTCTGTTTTTCCTTTTCTTCTTCTCTTTTTCCTTTGTTTTTTCCTTCTTTCTTTTCTTCTTTCCTTTTCTTTCATTTTTTTCCCATTCCTTCTTTTTCCTTTTCCTCTTCTCTGTTTCCTTCTTTGTTTTTTTATTTTCTTTTCCTTCTATCTTTCCTTCTTCACTTTTTCCTTCTTTGTTTTTTTCTTTTCTTCTCTTTTTCCTTCTTTGTTTTTTTCTTTTCTTTTTCCTTCTTTCTTTTCTTCTTTCCTTTTCCTTCATTTTTTTCCCATTCCTTCTTTTTTTCTTTTCTTTTCACTTTTTCCTTCTTTATTTCCTTTCCTTCTTTTTATTCCGAGCACATCCTTGCGTGAGCCGAAGACAAGCAACCTCTCGAGGCCGCCGTCAAATTTCCTCCAGAAACTGGACCGATTTATTTTTCTTTTTTAGTTTTTTTCTTTTTCTTTTTTTGTTTTTTTCTTTTTCTCTTTCTTTTTTTTTGTTTTTTATTTTATATTTATATTCCTAGAAAAATGTGACCATCATTCATTCCCCCCCCCCCCGGCCCTTCGACAAACCCACAAAAATCTTCTACCACCCTCTATAATCCCTTATCAGCCTCCTCCCTCAGCTTTTGAAAAAAATATTTTTTCTTTTTTTTTTTTTTTTTGTTTTGTTTGCTTTTATATTTAGATTCCTAAAAAGTCAATTGAATAATTGACCATCATTTCCTCGACTCTCACGCAATTCCTCTGCGACCCTCTACCACTTCTTTATCGCCTGCTCCCTTAGCTTTCTTTCTCTCTATCTAAACCATTTTTATTTTACTTTTCTCTTTTTCTATTTCTTTAGTTTATTTTTATATTTTTTTTATCATTTATATCCCTAGAAAAGTCAATAAAAAATTCTGACCATCATTACTCCCCCCCCCGGGCCCTCGACAAACTCACAAAACTGATCTACGACTCTCTATCATCCCTTCCTCCTTCAGCTTTACTTTTCTCTTTTTCTTTTTTTTTTACTTTTCTCTTTTTCTATTTCTTTTTTTTTTTTTTTTATATTTATATTTCAAGAAAAATCAATAGAAAAATGTGACCATCATTCAATTCCCACCCCCCCCCCCCGGGCCCTTGACAGACCCCCAAAAATCTTCCACGACCCTCTATCATCCCTTCCTCCTTCAGCTTTACTTCTCTCAATCTAAACCAATTGTTTTACTTGTATCTTTTTCTATTTCTTTTGTTTATTTTCCTAATAGGCCTCCTCTCTCAACTTTTTAATAAAATTCTTTTTTTCTCTTTTTTTTCTATTTCTTTTGCATATTTTTTTTTTCTTTTTTTTTTTTTTTCTTTTTGTAATTTTTTATTTTTTTAATATTTATATTCCTAGAAAAGTAAATCAAAAAATATTGACGGCCCTCGACAAACCCTTAAGGATTCCAGACACAGCTCCTCCTCGACCCTCTACCGCTTCCTAATGGGCCTCCTCTCTCAACTTTTTAGTAAAATTCATTTTTTTTTCTCTTTTTCTATTTCTTTTGCATATTTTTTTTTTTTTTTAATTTTTTTAATTTTTTTTTTTTTTTTAATATTTTTATTCCTAGTAAAGTCAATAGAAACATTTGACCATCATCCCCCCCCCCCCCCCCCCCCGGGGCCCTTCGAAAAAAACGCAAAAAATCTTCTACGACCCTCTATCATCCCTTATCGGCCTCCTCGCCTCAACAAAAATAGAAAATGATCGTTTCCCACCCGTCTTCGTTGTTCTCTAAAGGGAAAGATTTCCCCGGGAGCCTCCGTCATCCCTAATCGCTCCTTTTCTCGATCCTTTTTTCTTTTTTGTTTTTTCTTTTTCTATTTTTTTCTTTTTTTTTCTTTTTCTTTTTTTTTTTTTTTTCTATTTTTTTCTTTTTTTTTCTTTTATCTTTTTTTTCCTTTTCTTTTTTTGTTTTTCTTTTTTTTCAATTTTTTTCTTTTTTTTTTGTTTTTTGTTTTTTTTTCTTTTTCTATTTCTTTTTTTTTTTCTTTTGTTTTTTTATTTTATATTTATATTCCTAGAAAAGTCAATAGAAAAATATGACCATCATTTTCCCCCCCGGGGCCCTCGACAAACCCCCAAAAATCTTCCACGACCCTCTATCATCCCTTATCGGACTCCTTCCTCAACTTTTTCAAAAATTTGTGAACGCCTCGAAAAAAAAAAATGATCGTTTCCCACCTTGTCTTCATTGTTCCCTAAAGGAGACGACTTCCCCGGGAGCCTCTGTCATCCCTAATCGCGCCTTCCCTTGATCAAAACCTTTTTTTCTTTTCTTTTTTTTTTCTTTCTCTTTTTTTTTTCTTTTTTCGTTTTTTTTGTTTTTTCGTTTTTTTTTTGTTTTTAATTTATATTCCTAAAAAAAGTCGATTGACCATCATTACCTCGACAAACCCACAAAATTCTACCACCCTCTATCATCCCTTCCTCCCTCAGCTTTACTTCTCTTGATCTAAACCATTTTTATTTTTCTTTTTTTTACCTTTACTCTTTTTCTATTTCTTTTTTATTTTTTAATCATTTATATTCCTAGAAAAGTCGATGGAAAAATCTGACCATCATTACCCCCCGGGCCCTCGACAAACCCTCTATCAATTCCTCCTTCAGCTTTACTTCTCTCTTTTTCTTTTTTTTTACTTTTCTCATTTTCTATCTCTTTAGTTTTTTTTTTTTTTTTTTTTTTATATATTTATATTCCAAGAAAAATCTATAGAAAAATGTGACCATCATTTCCCCCCGGGGCCCTCGACAAACCCCCAAAAATCTTCCACGACCCTCTATCATCCCTTCCTCCCTCAGCTTTACTTCTCTTGATCTAAATCAATATTTTTTTACCTTTACTCTTTTTCTATTTCTTTTGTTTATTTATTTATTTTTTTATTTGTTTAACATTTACTTAGAATTCACTTAAAATTTTGCCGGCCGTCGACAAACCCTTAGAATTTCAGACACAACTTCTCTATGACCCTCTACCAGTTCTTATTGGCCTCCTCTCTCTACTTTTGATCCATTTTTTTTCCCCTTTTTTTTTTTGGTTTATTTTATTTTTATATTCCTAGAAAAGTCGATTGAAAAATCTGACCGTCCTTTCCCCCTAGGCCCTCATCTACGACCCTCTATCACTACTTCATGGCCTCCTCTCTTAGCTTTCTTTCTCTCCATCTAATTCATTTTTTTTTTTTTTTTACTTTTTTTCTCTTTTTCTATTTCTTATGTTTATTTATTTGTTTATTTTTTATAAATTATATTCCTAGAAAAGTCAATAGAGAAATGTGACCATCCTTTCCCCCAAGGACCCTGGACAAACCCACACAGCTCCTCTACGTCCCTCTATCATCCCTTCATGGCTTCCTCCTTTCTTCCTCCTTTTCTCTTTTTTAAATCTTTTTATTATCATTATTTAATATGTTTACATTCCTAGGAAAATCTATTGGATATTTTAACCATTTATATAGGATTAATTAATTAATAGCATTTTTAACCCGCCCTTATGGTCTCCTGACACAACTTTACTTGTCTCTTTTTCCATTTTTTTTTGTCTATTTTTTTTTTTTTTTTTTTATATTTATATTCCTAGAAAAGTCAATCGAAAAATGTTGCCGGCCCTCAACAAACCCTTAAGGATTCCAGACACAAGTCCTCTACGACCCTCTACCGGTTCTTAATGGTCTCCTCCCTCAACTTTTGATCAAAATCCATTTTTTTCTCTTTTTATTTATTTATTTTTTTTTTTTTAATATTTATAATCCTAGAAAAGACAATTAAAAAAATGTAACCATCATTTCCTCAGCACAACTCATCTATGACCCCCTGTCATCCCTTATGGACTCCTTCTTCAGCTTTACTTCACTCCACCTAAATGTGTTTTCACTCTTTTCTACCTACTTTTATCTTTTTATAATATTTTTTTTATTATTGTTATTATTATTATTATTATTATTATTATTATTATTATTATTATTATTGTTGCTGTTGTTGTTATTATTATTAATATTATTATTAATATTATTAGTATCATTAGTATTGTTGTTGTTGTTGTTATTATTATTAATATTATTATTAATATTATTAGTATCATTAGTATTGTTGTTGTTGTTGTTGTTGTTGTTATTATTATTATTAATATTATTAGTATCATTAGTATTATTGTTGTTGTTGTTGTTGTTATTATTAATATTATTAGTATCATTATTATTATTATTATTATATGTTTACATTCCTATGATTAGATATTGTAACCATTTTTATTGTCTTAATTAATTGGATATTTTAACTTTTTTTTTTTTTTTTTTTTTTTTTACTTTTCTCTTTTTAAATTTCTTTTGTTTGTTTTTTTTTTAATATTTACATTCCTATAAATGTAAATTGAAAATTTGACCATCCCTTCCCCCGGGCCCCTCAACAAACCTTTAAGGATTCCGGACAAACTTCTATACAAACATCTATCATTTTTTAATGCCCCCCTCCCTCAATCCATTTTTTTCTCTTTTTTTTTTTATTTTATATTTATATTCCTAGAAAAGTCAAAATTTGACCATCACTTCCCATCATCAAACCAACACAACTCATCTACGTCCCTCTATCGTACCTTCATTTTTTCCTCCCTCAGCTTTACTTCTTTCAGCCTTATTGTGTTTTCTTTTTTTTTCTACCAACTTTTATCTTTCTATAATATTTTTTTATTATTGTTATTATTATTATTATTATTATTATTTATATTATTATTTATATTATTGTTATTATTATTATTATTATTATTATTATTTGTTTACATTCCTATGATTAGATATTGTAACCATTTTTATTGGTTTAATTAATTGGATATTTTAACTTTTTTTTTTTTTTTTTTTACTTTTCTCTTTTTAAATTTCTTTTGTTTTTTTTTGTTTTTTAATATTTACATTCCTATAAATGTAAATTGAAAATGTGACCATCCCTTCCCCCGGCCCCTCAACAAACCTTTAAGGATTCCGGACAAACTTCTCTACGAACATCTATAATTTTTTAATGCCCCCTCCCTCAACTTTAGATCAAAATCCATTTTTTTCTTTTTTTTTTTTTTTTTTCGTTTATTTTATATTTATATTCCTAGAAAAGTCAAAATTTGACCATCATTTCCCATCATCAAACCAACACAACTCATCTACGACCCTCTATCGTACCTTAATGGTTTCCTCTCTCAGCTTTACTTCTTTCAACCTAATTGTGTTTTCTTTTTTTCTACCAACTTTTATCTTTTTATAATATTTTTTATTATTGTTATTATTATTATTATTATTATTATATGTTTACATTCCTATAATTAGATATTGTAACCATTTTTATTGTCTTAATTAATTGGATATTTTAACTTTTTTTTTTTTTTTTTACTCTTTTTACATTTCTTTTGTTTGTTTTTTTAATATTTACATTCCTATAAATGTAAATTGGAAATGTGACCATCCCTTCCCCCGGCCCCTCAACAAACCTTTAAGGATTCCAGACAAACTTCTCTACGAACATCTATCATTTTTTAATGCCCCCCTCCCTCAACTTTAGATCAAAATCCCTTTTTTTCTCTTTTTTATTATTATTATTATTATTATTATTATTATTATATGTTTACATTCCTATAATTTGATATTGTAACCATTTTTATTGGCTTAATTAATTGGATATTTTAACAATTTTTTTTTTTTTTACTTTTCTCTTTTTAAATGTATTTTCTTTGTTTTTTTAATATTTACATTCCTATAAATATAAATTGAAAATTTGACCATCCCTTCCCCCGGGCCCCTCAACAAACCTTTAAGGATTCCAGACAAACTTCTATACGAACGTCTATCATTTTTTTAATGCCCCCCTCCCTCAACTTTAGATTAAAATCCATTTATTCTAAGTGTGCCGTACACTCCACTTCGATCTTCATGACATGTGGGGCAATCTCCAGTAGAGGGCGAACTTCTGCAGAGATGAATATGCAAAAAAGAAAGCCCCTCCCGGTCCATATATACCTGGGACCTCCCACCAATTCCCCAGTTCCTTCTCTGCAGGGAAGGTGACAAGACAGAAGATGAAGACCCATTTTACTTGCAGGTAAGCCGGGCCCGCGCCCGGCCGTTTATTATCCCTATTACTGCCAGGACCCTTTTTAAATTGCCCTATATTGAGCCTCCCAGCTTAGGCTGCGGGTCCTGGTGAGGGTAGGAGCACCCTATGGGTGCGGAAGGAGCCTTGCTCCACCGTGAGACCTCATTATGGGGTAGGATGTTATCCAGGTTTTTGGTGATCCTGGTGCGGGATGCCCCGTCCCTACATGCCTGTGGCCTTATTATGGCCGGGTTCCCTCTGGGGGGGGGGGGGGGCTGGCAGGCCGTCATCCTCGGTCTCTCCCTTTTCATTTACCGTATATACTCGAGTATAAGCCGAGTTTTTCAGCCCACTTTTTGGGCTGAAAAAAAACGCCTCGGCTTATACTCGAGTCAGTGAAAATTTGTGCATCCAGCAAGATGGCGCCTATGCCGGAGAGTGAAGAGGAGAGCGCGGCGGAGGAACCTCGACTTACCGGTGCGTCACCTGAGGTGTCAGAGACTGAGTGTGGAGATCGGCGGAGGACGCAGCGGAAGAGCCGCCTCGGAGGCTTCAGAACTCGGCGGGGAGATCAGTACACCCAGCGCGAGGTGGGTGTACCAAGATGGCGGCCGGCGCGCTCCGCGCCGCCACGTCACTGAGGCCCCGGGCCGCAGGCGGGGATATCTGACAGCTGTCAGCCGGCCGGCCCAGACGCAGTATGGAGCCGTGAGTGCGGCTCAGAAGAAGCAGAAGGCGCTGATATGAGCAGCGGCATGTCATCAAAACAAGTAATTGAAGGGGGGGGGTAATTGATCACTGAAGACCTATTGACAAAGATAAGCTGTCTCTGGGTCATTCCCTATTAAATCTGTGGCCATTTCTACATGTCATAGCTGGAACAGCCGGTTCTCCTTTATGTCGCACAGAACACTGACTGGGGGGAGAGGAGCGGGGGTGGGGGGAGGAGGAGTACAGGGTAGATTCAGCCCCAGCCCTATCAAACCAGACAAGGGGCCATCCCCATTCATTTCCCGCCCCGTGCCGGCTCCCGCACTCACCCTCTGTCACTTCCTGTATCAGCCCGTTGATTCCTCAAATCAACTCTAATTCCAATTGAATAAAGCCGCCTCGGCTTATACTCGAGTCAATAACCAGTTTTTTGTGGTAAAATTAGGTGCCTCGGCTTATATTCGGATCGACCTATACTCAAGTATATATGGTATTAAGATTTATATATGAGTGTATGTGTGTTGCTGTTCACTTTACTTTGTGTTGTGTGTGTGTGTATCTCCTGGAAGTATCTCTGGATGAATTGGTGCATGGTGCCTTCTAGCCTGTGGTGGTTTTCCTGTTAGCCTGGGGAGCTTCTCTCCCTCAGGCTGTGTTAAGAAAAGGGGACGGCGCCCCGCCCCCTTGTTCGGCGCGTTTTTCGGGGGCTTCACTGGCCAGATCCGCGCTGCTGGGAGGGGGGTGGGGCCAGAAAAGCGCACCTTTGACGCTGGCCCGCCCCCCTTCTCTTCTCTTCCTGCTTCTCGGCTTCTCCTCAGATCGGGGGACATTTTTGCTGCTTTGCTGCGGTTGCTGCTGCCGTTCTTGGGGACAGGTAGGGGCCTGTCGGCCACCTCTTTGTCACTTGTGGGTCCCCCTCTGGTGGGGGGGGGGGCCTGTGGTGCTGGTTTTTGGCAGGTTTTGCCTTTTAATTATTTAATTAAAATTGTATATATATATATATATATATATATATATATATATATATATATTTACTGTATAGTAATTGATATGCCTTATTGTGTGTTGCAGATTGCTTCATTATTGTGCATGTTAAGGGGTTCCTCCTGGTCCTGGGGTCCCTAGTGTTAAATTGATCACCTTAAATCCTCCCACCGGGACTTTTAAGGGGCATCCCGGGTTGCTTAGGCATAATTCCCTGTGGTCTTGCGACTGACCACAAAAATCACCATATGGAGGCTCCGCAGGATACTGGGCTCGGGCTCCCTCTGGGACAATCCGGGCCATGTGTGGGGTGCGGGGTATCCCTTACGGGGGAGAATGTGCTGATCTGTATACCATGCGCACAAAAGGCCATAACGCGGCAGTCTGGTACCCAGCCTTCTGGGTCGGCTCCTCCCGCTTCATCGCCTTCCCCTCCCCGCCTTATCCATACCGCAAGTGACATTGGTGCCGGTAGGGAGTCGCTCTCTGATGTTTGTGCTAGGTTGGCCAGCATCGAGAAATTTATTGCTAGCACGGTGGGCAAGAAGGCCCAGGCTAAAAAGAGACATTTGTCGTCGGCCCAGCCATTGTGGGATATTGACGACGATTCCATTGATTTGTCGGATTATTCCCCGTTAGAGGAGGGGGAATTGTATGAGGAAACGGAGACTGACTATGTTCAGTCTGGTGATGCCGATGTCGGGCAGGCGCTGGGAGATGCCGTAGATACGGCCACTGTTTTGTCACATCTATTGGAGGTGTTGGATATTGAACCGCCTGAGGCGACTCCTCTCAAGAAGGGGGAATTTTTTGGGGTCCGCAAGCCCCGTCTGGAATTCCCTACCTAGGGTCACTTTGATGCGCTGATCCTTAGAGAATGGGAGAGGCCCAGTCGGCTTCCTGGTGTTCCTCAGGGATGGGATAAGAAGTATCCTTTCCCGGTGGAGGCGGTTAAGCGCTGGTCTTCTCCTCCCGAGGTTGACGCGCCAGTTTTAGGTTTGACCAACTCTTCTGTGCTGAACACCCCTGACGCCACTTCCCTAAAGGATGGCGAGGATAAGCGCCTTGATCAGATGGCGTGCCACGCATTTGCCAACGTGGGCTCGGCCCTGCGGCCTGTTAGTGCATCTGCCCTGGTGTCGCTTGCTACCAGGTCTCTTATCAGGGACTGGCTGAATAACGCTCAGTTTGATCCAGCTGGCGATGAGTTCGCTACCCTTAAGAGATGTGAATTGTTCATGGGGTTTGTCTTGGCTGCTATGGAAGATTCTATTGTTATGTGTAGCAGGACTTTGGTGGCTATGCGCAGATTGGTCTGGCTCCGTCAGTGGACAGCGGACGTTGGGGCCAAGAAGTCGTTTACAGCTCTTCCCTTCCTGGGATTGCGGCTGGCTTGTGGAGATAAATTGGATGCTGTTGCTAAGGGAGGTAAGTTACCTCTGCGGAAGAAACAGCGCCGTCCCTTTCGGGAGGCTGGCTTGTTTACTCCTTCCTTTCAAGGGGCCAGAGCGGCTAGGGGTTTGGCCTTCTCAGGTGTCAGGAGCTCGGCCTAGAACAGAGGCAGAGGTCGGGCACGTCCCGCGCCTGCCTGGGGTTCCAAGCCCAAGCCCGCCGTTAAACCGGCTCAGCAATGAAGGGGCGCCCTCACCCGCAAGGGTGGGGGGACGGCTGCGGCTCTTCTTCCAGGTCTGGGCCCGGGAGGTCACAGACATTTGGATTTTGGAAGTGGTCTCCGGGTACAAACTGGAGTTCGAGTACTGGCCGCCTCCAAGATTCTTAAGGTCTCGGGTGCCCTAGGACCCTCAGGCTGCACGGGGCTCCTGTTAGCAGTAAAAAACCTTCTGGACATGGGAGTTATTTGCCCGGTGCCTCCATCGGAGAGAGGCAGGGGTTACTACTCCAACCTTTTCACGGTTCCCAACAAGGAGGGTTCAGTGAGACCCATTCTAGACCTCAAGGTTCTCAACTGGTTTATCAGAGCCAAAAAGTTCCGCATGGAGACTCTGCGCTCGGCTATCAATTCCCTTCGCCAAGGGGATTTTATGACATCCATAGACATCAAGGATGCGTATCTGCATGTTCTGATTTTTCCGGCACATCAGAGATTCCTCCGGTTTGCGGTGGAGGATCAACTTTTTCAGTTTGTAGCTCTTCCCTTCGGACTGACCTCGGCGCCGAGGGTCTTCACCAAGGTCTTGGCGGGAATAATGGCACTGCTCAGGGCATTCGCATTGTGCCTTATCTGGACGACCTGTTGATCTCAGCTTCTTCCCTCCGTCAGGCGGAGCTGGACACTCACCAGGTGGTGTCGACCCTGGAGAGGTTCGGTTGGGTGATCAACTGCACCAAGTCTTCTCTCTCCGTCTCGTGTGATTTCATTTCTGGGCATGAATCTGGATACCATTCGGGCCAGAGTGTTTCTGCCCCAGACCAAGGTGCAGGGGATTCAGGATCTGATCCGCCTTCTTCTGGCCAATCCTTGCCCCTCTATCCGACAGGGGATGAAACTGGTGGGATTGATGGTATCCTCCTTCGAGGCGGTGCCGTTTGCACAGTTTCACATGAGATCTCTTCAACTTCACCTATTGACGCATTTGGACAGGTGTCCGCAGTCATTGGATCAACCTTTCAGGATGTCTCCCAGGGTTCGGCAGTCCCTTCGGTGGTGGCTGGACGCGAGCAACCTGTTGAAGGGCAGATCCTTTCTGGTCCCTTGTTGGGAGACGGTTACCGCGGACGCCAGCCTGTCGGGCTGGGGAGGTTATTGGAAAAGTCATCAGTTCAGCGGGATGTGGGGTCCTCAGGAGGCTCACACCCCCATCAATGTCTTGGAGCTCAGAGCCATCCGACTGGTTCTGGCTCGGCTGACCCCACATTTACAGGGTCTACCGGTTCAGGTTCGCTCAGATAACCGAACGGCGGTAGCTTCCATCAATCACCAAGGAGAGACTCGCAGCAGGAGTGCCCTCATGGAAGTCTCTCTGATCCTGCACTGGGCGGAGAGCAATGTTCCTTGCATTTCTGCAATCTACATTCCGGGAGTGGAGAACACAGAGGCGGATTCCATGAGCAGGGGATCCTCTCGCCACGGAGAGTGGTCTCTCAATCCCGAGGTTTTTCTGGATCTTTGCTGCAAGTGGGGGACTTCGGAGGTGGATCTCTTTGCCTCGAGGCACAATCACAAACTTCCGGCTTTTGTGTCTCTTTCTCAGGATCCTCTATCTCTGGGAGTGGATGCCTTGTCACTGGCTTGGAAGGAGTTGGGTTTTCTGTACCTGTTTCCACCCGTCTCCATGCTGGGCAAGGTAGTTCGCAAACTGGTTCTAGAAGGGGCACCAGCGATTCTGGTGGCTTCAAGGTGGCCAAGAAGGGTTTGGCACGCAGACGTCGTAAGGACGGCCGTAGATCAGTGCCGGCTTCCCTTGTTGCCGGACCTGCTATCTCAGGGTCATCTACTTTACCCCAATTTACAAACGCTGGCTTTGACGGCTTGGCTGCTGAAACCTTTATTCTGAAGGAGGAAGGTTTGTCTGAGGCTGTTGTACAGATCCTGATTAGGGCTAGGAAGCGGTCCTCTTCTGGCATTTACTATAGGACTTGGAGGTCCTATATTGATTGGTGTGAGGCTAGGGCCTTGCCTTGCAGGGTGTTTTCGATTTCCAGGATTTTGGAGTTTCTTCTGCATAATCTGGATCTTGGGTTCCTGGTTAGTGCCTTGAAAGGACAGGTTTCTGCTCTGTCGGTTTTCTTCCAGAGGTCTTTTGCTGTACACCCGCTGGTTAAGACCTTTTTCCAAGGGGTCGCGCATGTGCGGCCCCCTCAGAAGGCTGTAGTTCCTGTTTGGGATTTGAATTTGGTCCTTTCGGCTCTGCAGGGTCCTCCTTTTGAGCCGCTACAGGATATTGCTCTTTCGGTTCTCACTCAGAAGGTTGCCTTTTTGGTGGCTATTACCTCGGTTCGGCGTGTCTCTGAGTTGCCGGCTCTGTCGATTCAGGCACCTTACTTTGAGAGACACCAGGACCAGGTGGTTTTTCGTTTTAAGCCGGATTTCCTTCCTAAGGTGGTGTCTGCTTTCCACCTCAATCAGGACATTGTTCTCCCTTCCTTGTGTCCTAAGCCTAGCAATGACAAGGAGAGGGTTCTGCACAATTTGGATGATGATCGCTGTGTGAAGTACTATTTGGTGACTACTTCTTCCTTCCGCAGGACGGACGCCTTCTTCGTGGCGCCCTGCGGGCCCAGGAAAGGTTTGGCGCCTGCTAAGTCTAAGATTAGCAAATGGATTCGTCAGGCCATTGTTGGGGCCTATTCTGCTAAGGGGAGGGTTCCTCCTTTTCATATCACAGCTCACTCTACTCGTGCGGATGGTGCATCCTGGGCTTTCCAGCACCAGGCCTCTGTTGAGCAAGTTTGTAAGGCTGCTACTTGGTCTTCTGTTCACACTTTTTCCAAGTTTTATAAGGTTGATGTTCGGGCCTCAGCTGATGCTGTGTTTGGCCGCAAGGTTCTGCAGGCTGCAGTGGTTTGAGTTGGTACATTCTTCACTGTTTCTGGTTCCCACCCATGACGGACACTGCTATTGGATGTCCCAACTGTCATGAAGAAGGAATTGGAGTGTATGGCACACTTAGGCCCTTATTTAACAAGGAATAGCGCCAGGTAGCGAATGGTGAGCGAACGGTAATGACGCTCACCGCCACGAGAACGCCGGCTCCCCAGCACAATCACACATTTATCAAGCCAATCCTGCTTAGCGACTGAGATAGCGCCATATAGCGACTCATTCATCATTATTCCAGCCTCACCCCACAGCGCCAGCAAGCAACCTTGAACAGCGACAGTATGACCTCTCGCTACCTGGCGCTCTCCAATGCATTTCAATGGAACAATCTTTAAATATTCATAATTAATTGTTATTAATGTATTTTTTTTTTTAAATGTCAAAAATTCTGTGACCACTTCTGCCATGTTAGATAATTTTTTTAAGGTTAAAAAAAAAAAAAAAAAATTTGAGCAGAATTGATATTACATTATATTATTATATATATATATTATATTTTTATAAACTTGTTTTTTTTTGTTCCAAAAATATGGTTGTTTGGGGGTTAAAAAAATACTTTTAACCCATCGCCGCCAGCGCTCTGGGGTTTAATCATGCATTTCACAGCGCCAGAATTTTTGGAGCGTGATTTGTTAATGAATATGGTGGGAGGCGGTCGCTATGGCCAGTCGCTATCATGCGCACCCATACAGCGCGGAACCTGTCAAATAGCGACTCCTCACCCAATATTCAACATTACCGCACACCGACTGAGTCGCTATCAACAACCGAACAACGGCCAAGCACAGCGACTACTAGCGGGCGCTGTGAAAATACCGCTACTGTCGCTCATCTGTCGCTACCTGCCGCTATTAATGAATCGGCCTCTTAGAATAATACAGTTTTGTGAGTACTCACCTTTAAAACGGGTATTATGAGTGTGCCATACTCTCCACTTCGCCCCACCCCTTTTTTTGAGGTATTCTGGGGCTTTTATATGGTGAACCATTTGGTTTTGATTGTTACGGTTATATTTGGTTCTTCCTGGTCCCGTTACTGCTTTTATACACTGGGGAATTGGTGGGAGGTCATAGGTATATATGGACCAGGAGGGGCTTTCTTTATTTGCATATTCATCTCTGCAGAAGTTCGCCCCCTACTGGAGATTACCCACATGTCATGAAGACTGAAGTGGAGTGTATGGCACACTCATAATACCCGTTTTACAGGTGAGTGCTCACAAAACGGTATTTTTTCTCTATTTTTTTTATATTTATATTCCTAGAAAAGTCAAAATTTGACCATCATTTCCCATCATCAAACCAACACAACTCATCTACGTCCCTCTATCGTACCTTCATTTTTTCCTCCCTCAGCTTTACTTCTTTCAACCTAATTGTGTTTTCTTTTTTTCTACCAACTTTTATCTTTTTATAATATTTTATTATTATTATTATTATTATTATTAGCATTATTATTAGCATTATTATTATTGATATTATTATTATTGATATTATTATTATTATTAGTAGTAGTAGTAGTAGTAGTAGTAGTATTATTATTAATAATAATATGATTATTATTGTTGTTGTTGTTGTTGTTGTTATTATTATTATTATTTGTTTACATTCCTATGATTAGATATTGTAACCATTTTTATTGGTTTAATTAATTGGATATTTTAACCTTTTTTTTTTTTTTTTTTACTTTTCTCTTTTTAAATTTCTTTTGTTTTTTTTTTTTTTTTTAATATTTACATTCCTATAAATGTCAATTGAAAATGTGACCATCCCTTCACCCGGCCCCTCAACAAACCTTTAACGATTCCAGACAAACTTCTCTACGAACATCTATCATTTCTTAATGGCCCCCTCCCTCAACTTTAGATCAAAATCCATTTTTTTCTCTTTTTTTTTTTTCATTTATTTCATATTTATATTCCTAGAAAAGTCAAAATTTGACCATCATTTCCCATCATGAAACCAACACAACTCATCTACGTCCCTCTATCGTACCTTAATGGTTTCCTCTCTCAGCTTTACTTCTTTCAGCCTTATTGCGTTTTCTTTTTTTCTTCCTACTTTTCTCTTTTTTGAATCTTTTTATTATTATTATTTTATATGTTTACATTCCTAGGAAAATCAATCGGATATTTGACTATTTCTTAACCCAGCTCAACCATTACGTTCTCCTGACACAACTCCTCAAGGACCCTCTATCATTCCTTTCTCCGCGTTCCTTTTCTCAATCTATTTTTTCTTTCCCTACTTTTCTCTTTTTTCATTTTTTTTCTTTTAACATTCCTAGACAAGTCAATTGAATATTTGACCCTCATTTCCCCGTTCCCTTGTAAAACCCAAACAACTCCTCTACGACCCTCTTATCATTACTTAATGGTCTATTTCCTCAACTTCACTTTTCCTGTTTTTTTTCTTTTTTCATTCTACATTTCTCCTTCTCCATTCTTTTTTTTTTGTAATATATTTATACATTCCTAGAAGAAGCGATTAGATATTGGAACATCATTTTCAACACTTGACAAGACTCCTCCTCCGTCCAATTTCCTTCTCAGTTCCTTTTTTCTTTTTGCAGTTTTCCC
>CM051244.1:8643033-8655533 GCA_027917425.1 Gastrophryne carolinensis | reverse complement strand
TCTCTGGTGGTCCTCAGACTCTCCTCTGGTGGTGCTCAAACTTTCATCTCTTGATACTCAGGCTTCCCTCTGGTGATCCTCAAGTTTCCCACTGGTAATACTCAAGCTTATCTTTGGTGATACTCAAGCTTTCCATTGGTGAGACTCAAGCTTCTCTCTGGTGATCCTCAAGTTTCCTTCTGGTTATACTCAAACTCCCATCTGGTGAGACTCAAGCTTCTCTCTGGTGGTCTTTAGACTTTCCTCTGGTGGTGCTCAAACTTTCATCTCTTGATACTCAGGCTTCCCTCTGGTGATCCTCAAGCTTTCCACTGGTAATACTCAAGCTTCTCTTTGCTGATACTCAAGCTTTCCATTGGTGAGACTCAAGCTTCTCTCTTGTGATCCTCAAGTTTCCCTCTGGTTATACTCAAGCTCCCAGCTGGTGAGACTCAAGCTTCTCTCTGGTGGTCTTTAGACTTTCCTCTGGTGGTGCTCAAACTTTCGTCTCTTGATACTCAGGCTTCCCTCTGGTGATCCTCAAGTTTCCCTCTGGTAATACTCAAACTTTCCATTGGTGATACTCAAGCTTCTTTCTCGTGGTCCTCAAATTTCACTCTGGTGGTACTTAAGCTTTCCATTGGTGAAACTCAAGCTTCTCTCTGGTGGTCCTCAGACTTTCATCTGGTGGTACTCAAACTTTCGTCTGGTGGTCCTCAAGCTTCCCTCTGGTGGCACTCAAGTTTTCCTCTGGTTGTCCTCAAGCTTCCCTCTGGTGATACACAAGCTTTCCTCTAGTGGTCCTCAAGCTTCTCTCTGGTGATCCTCAAGCTTCCCTCTGGTGGTACTCAAGCTTTTCACAGGTGGTCCTCAAGCTTCCCTCTGGTGATCCTCAAGCTTTCCACTGGTAATACTCAAGCTTCTCTTTGGTGATACGCAAGCTTTCCATTGGTGAGACTCAAGCTTCTCTCTTGTGATCCTCAAGTTTCCCTCTGGTTATACTCAAGCTCCCAGCTGGTGAGACTCAAGCTTCTCTCTGGTGGTCTTTAGACTTTCCTCTGGTGGTGTTCAATCTTTCGTCTCTTGATACTCAGGCTTCCCTCTGGTGATCCTCAAGTTTCCCTCTGGTAATACTCAAACTTTCCATTGGTGATACTCAAGCTTCTCTCTGGTGGTCCTCAAATTTCACTCTGGTGGTACTCAAACTTTCCATTGGTGAAACTCAAGCTTCTCTCTGGTGGTCCTCAGACTTTCCTCTGGTGGTATCCAAACTTTCTTCTGGTGGTCCTCAAGCTTCCCTCTGGTGGCACTCAAGCTTTCCTCTGGTGGTCCTCAAGCTTCTCTCTGGTGATCCTCAAGCTTCCCTCTGGTGGTACTCAATCTTTTCTCAGGTGGTCCTCAAGCTTCCCTCTGGTGATTCTCAAGTTTCCCTCTGGTGGGGCTCAAGTTTCTCTCTGGTGATACACAAGCTTTCTATTGGCAAGACTTCCTCTGGTGGTCCTCAGACTTTCCTCTGGGGATACTAAAACTTTTGTCTGGTGATACCCAAGCTTCACTCTGTTTATAAGTAAACTTCCAATTGGTGATACTCAAGCTTCCCTTTGGTGGTACTCAAGCTCCCCCCTGGTGGTACTCAAGCTTCCCCTCTGGTGGTCCTCAGGCTTCACCCTGGTGATCCTCAAGTTTCCCTGTTGTGGTACTCAAGCTTTCCTCTGGTGGTTCTTAAGCTATCCTCTGGTGGTCTTCAAGCTTCCTTCTGGAGATACTCAAGCTTCCCTCTGGTGGTACTCAAGCTTTTCTCTGGTGGTCCTCAAGCTTCCCTCTGGTGGGACTCAAACTTTTCTCTGGTGACACTCAAGCTTTCCATTGGTGAGACTCAAGCTTCTCTCTGGTGATGCTCAAGCTTTCCATTGGCGAGATTCAAGCTTCTCTCTGGTGATGCTCAAGCTTTCCATTGGCTAGACTCAAGCTTCTCTCTGGTGCTGCTCAAGCTTTCCATTGGCGAGACTCAAGCTTCTCTCTGGTGATACTCAAGCTTTCCATTGGTGAGACTCAAGCTTCTCTTTGGTGATACTCAAGCTTTCCATTGGCGAGACTCAAGCTTCTCTCTGGTGATGCTCAAGCTTTCCATTGGTGAGACTCAAGCTTCTCTTTGGTGATACTCAAGCTTTCCATTGGTGAGACTCAAGCTTCTCTTTGGTGCTACTCAAGCTTTCCAATGGCGAGACTCAAGCTTCCCTCTGGTGATACTCACGCTTTCCATTGGCGAGGCTCAAGCTTCCCTCTGGTGATACTCAAGCTTTCCATTGGCGAGACTCAAGCTTCTCTCTGGTGATGCTCAAGCTTTCCATTGGTGAGACTCAAGCTTCTCTTTGGTGATACTCAAGCTTTCCATTGGTGAGACTCAAGCTTCTCTTTGGTGAGACTCAAGCTTTCCATTGGTGAGACTCAAGCTTCCCTCTGGTGATACTCACGCTTTCCATTGGCGAGGCTCAAGCTTCCCTCTGGTGATACTCACGCTTTCGATTGGCGAGGCTCAAGCTCCCCTCTGGTGATACTCAAGCTTCCCATTGGCAAGACTCAAGCTTCTCTCTGGTGATGCTCAAGCTTTCCCTCTGGTAATACTCAAGCTTCTCTTTGGTGACATTCAAGCTTTCCATTGGCGAGACTCAAGCTTCTCTCTGGTGATACTCAAGCTTTCCATTGGCGAGACTCAAGCTTCTCTCTGGTGATACTCAAGCTTTCTATTGGCAAGACTCAAGCTTCTCTCTGGTGGTCCTTAGACTTTCCTTTGGGGATACTCAAACATTCGTCTGGTGATACTCAGGCTTCCCTCTGGTGATCCTCAAGTTTCCCTCTGGTAATACTCAAGCTTCTCTTTGGTGATACTCCAGCTTCTCTCTGGTGGTACTCAAACTTTTTTTTGGTGGTCCTCAAGCTGCCCTCTGGTAATACTCAAGCTTCTCTCTGGTGCTACTCAAGATTCTCTCTAGTGATTCACAATCTCCCACTGGTAATCCTCAATCTTCCTCTGGTGATCCCCAATCTCTCTCTGGTGATACTCAAGCTTTTCTCTGGTGGTACTCAAGCTTCCCTCTGGTGGTTCTCAAGCTATCCTCTGGTGGTCCTCAAGCTTCCCTCTATGGATACTCAAGCTTCCCTCTGGTGGTGTACCCAAGCTTCCCTCTGGTGGTCCTCAAGCTTCCCTCTGGTGGGACTCAAACTTTTCTCTGGCGGTCCTCAAGCTTCCTTCTGGTGATACTCAAGCTTCCCTCTGGTGGTCCTCAGGTCTCCCTCTGGTGGGACTCAATCTTTTCTCTGGTGGTCCTCAAGCTCCCCCTTTTGTTGAGTAAGGACAACAACATGGGGTGGGGGTGCACAAGGGGTTAAATGCAGACTGCGCAAGTTGGAGAGAGTGTAAGGGGTTAAATGTAGACAGTGCTTGTATGAGAGGGTGCTTCCATCTGGGTGGTCCTCAAGCTTCACTCTGGTTACAATCTGGTTATACCAAAACTTTCCATTGCTGATACTCAAGCTTCTCTCTGGTGATCCTCAGACTTTCCTCTGGTGGTGCTCAAACTTTTGTCTCTTGATACTCAGGCTTCCCTCTGGTGATCCTCAATTTTCCCTCTGGTGATCCTCAGGCTTCCCTCCGGTGGTCTTCAAGCTTTTTCTGGTAATCCTCAGTCTCCCTCTGGTGATCCTCAAGCTTCCTTCTGGTGATCCTCAAGCTTCCTTCTGGTGATACTCAAGCTTTCCTCTGGTGGTACTCAAGCTTTCCTCTGGTGGTACTCAAGCTTTCCTCTGGTGATCCTCAAGCTTTCCATTGGTGCCCCTCAAGCTTCCATCTGGTGATCTTTAAGCTTTCCTCTGGTGCTACTCAAGCTTCTCCCTAGTGATGTTCAAGCTTCCCTCTGGTGATCTTCAAGCTTCCCTCTTGTGCTACTCAAGCTTTCCTCTGGTTGTACTCAGGCTTCCCTCTGGTGGCCCTCAAGCTTCCCTGTGGTGCTCCTTAAGCTTCCCTCTTGTGGTCCTCAAGCTTCCCTCTGGTGATCCTCAAGCTTCCCTCTTGTGGTCCTGAAGCTTCCCTCTGGTGCTCCTTAAGCTTCCCTCTGATGCTCCTTAAGCTTCCCTCTGGTGGTCCTCAAGCTTCCGTCTTGTGGTGCTCAAGCTTCCCTCTGGTTGTAATCAAGCTTCCCTCTGGTGGTCCTCAAAGCCACCAGGGGGATGAAGTGAGGGACAGGTATCAATGTAGACAAACTGCTTCTCCGGTGGCCTCGTGGTGGCCAAGCTTACAAGCTGCATGCAATGAGCATCTTGGAATAATGACAGTGCTGGCAAAAGAGCTTTTGCCATTGTGCCATGTGAAGTACATTTAAAAGGGACCTTCACCCTCCATGCGATGCAAAGCCTGCCTCCTGCTACCCTTGTAGCTTTCTGTCCTGTTCCGGTGCTGGTAACAAGGGCAACTCTGTGGGCAACTCTGTGGTCAACTCTGGAGCATGTTGTGGCTCATTTGAGTCAGGCCCTGAGTCAAGGAGAAGCTGTCCTCAGTGTCGGGTGTCTCCTCCTGCTCCTTCCTCCAGCCACACTCCAGTGATGTCCATGAGCTGCACTGGGTGCCACCCTGCTGTGAGAGAAAGTCCTCCTCCTCCTCAATCCTACAAAACTGTCCACTGGCTGGACAGTGGAGTATCTGGCCACTGTCGGCCCAGCAACCCACCCTGCGAGCCATGTGTGCATTGCCCTGACACCTAGGAGAATGAGTCTTCCTCCTGTGCTTCCACCAGTGGCACCATCACATCCTCCGTCATGGCCTGAAGTGTTTTTTCCAGCAGGAAGAGAAGGGTGATGGTAGGGATGATGATGACATCATCAGCGCTGACCATATTGGAAGCACTGCAGAACCGCACAGATGTCCCTCATAGAGGCCCAATCATTGGTGGTGAAGTGCTGTTGGTCTGCGCTTCTACTCACCTGAGCATTTTGGAGATGGAACTCCCCTGTCGCCTGCTGCTGCTCTCACACCCTTTCCAACATATACGGGCAGGCTGATTCATTACTAACGCCAGGTAGCGACAGATGAGCGTCTGTAGAGCAGATTTCAGAGCGCCCGCTAGTAGTCGCTGTGCTCGGCCATGGATCATTGTTTCAGAGTGCCTCAGATGCTTTCCGCCATTGTTGAATATGATGTGTGAGTCGCGGTACTACGCTGTATGGGAGCAACCATAACGCCTGACTCACACCACATTCATCAAAAAAACAGCCTCAAACGGGCTCTCAAAATCATGTAGTTGTAGCCCAGAGCGCCAGACGCTGTGTGATTAAAGGCTGTTTATGAACATGTATCCACCAGTAGCAAAGCGAAAACACATGAAATGACATTGTTATAACATTAAAACATGAACACTTTAATACCAGACATGTAACGACAATTCTGCATAAAAATATTATTAATCAAATAAGTGTTCAAAAATGTCATTTTGTTGCCCAGGAAACATGTCAGAAGTTTTGAGATTTTTTTTAAGAAAAAAAAAAAAATTGGGGTCAGGAAAGGGATTTAAGGATCGTCCATAGAAATATATGGGAGAGCGCCAGGTAGCGACAGGTAAGACGTGGCGCTCTGCATGGCTGAACGCCGTCGCTGAACGCTGAGCCTGGGATAATGATGAATCAGACGCTACATGGCGCTGTTCCAGTCGCTCACCAGATTCAGCTTCATAAATGTGGAATTGCTGCCGTGCCCGGCGTTCACATGACTCTACCTGCCGCTACCTGGCGCTGTACAGGCTCTACCTGGTGCTGTACAGGCTCTACCTGCCGCTGTACAGGCTCTACCTGCCACTACCTGCCGCTGTACAGGCTCTACCTGGCGCTGTACAGGCTCTACCTGGTGCTGTACAGGCTCTACCTGGCGCTGTACAGGCTCTACCTGCCGCTGTACAGGCTCTACCTGCCGCTGTACAGGCTCTACCTGCCGCTGTACAGGCTCTACCTGCCGCTGTACAGGCTCTACCTGCCGCTACCTGCCGCTGTACAGGCTCTACCTGCCGCTGTACAGGCTCTACCTGGCGCTGTACAGGCACTACCTGGCGCTGTACAGGCTCTACCTGGCGCTGTACAGGCTCTACCTGCCGCTGTACAGGCTCTACCTGCCGCTGTACAGGCACTACCTGGCGCTGTACAGGCTCTACCTGGCGCTGTACAGGCTCTACCTGCCGCTGTACAGGCTCTACCTGCCGCTGTACAGGCTCTACCTGGCGCTGTACAGGCACTACCTGGCGCTAGAGCTTCATGAATAAGGCCCAAAGTTAAATTCCACCTGGTGAGAAAGTCACATATGAGGCGGTGGTTAGGGAAGGGCCATGTTCCCGCAGAAGCAAGGTGGGAATGTCGAAAGTGCATGAACACGCTACTCACTTTATGCAGCAGCTCCGGCATCTCTGGATAATGGGCCAGGAAACTCTACACCAAGTCGAGCACATGTGCCAGGCAAGGAACCCGGCTAAGTCCGAGGCTGCTGCAAGGTTACACCCATTGTCTCACACCACCTTGTAAGGTTTCAGGAGCAATGGCAGAAGCCACTTATCTGTCTGCTCCAGGATGCTGTGCATTCAATTCAAGGGTCTGATTTAGGAAACATCAGGATTCTATGCTGCGGATTAAATTCAAGGGTCTAATTTAAGAAATGTCGGGATTCTAAGCTGCGGATTGAAATGAAAAGTCTGATTTAGGAAACGTCAGGGTACTATGCTGCATATTGAATTCAAGGATCTGATTTAGGAAATGTCAGGATTCGATTCTGCAGATTGAATTCAAGGGTCTGATTCAGGAAACGCCAGGGTACTATGCTGCATATTGAATTCAAGGGTCTGATTTAGGAAACGTCAGGATTTTATGCTGCATATTGAATTCAAGGGTCTGATTTAGGAAACGTCAGGATTTTATGCTGCAGATTGAATTCAAGAGTCTGATTTAGAAAACGCCAGGATTGTATGCTGCGGACTAAACCCAATAGTCTGATCTAGGATATGCCAAGATTTGATGCTGTGAATTAAATTCAAAAATCTGATTGAGGAAAACGGCAGGATTCTATGCTGCGGATTGAATCCAAGAGTCTAATCTAGGAATCACCAGGATTCTATGCTGCAGATTGAATCCAAGAGTCTAATCTAGGAATCACCAGGATTCTATGCTGCAGATTGAATCCAAGAGTCTAATTTAGGAAACACCAGGATTCTATGCTGCAGATTGAATCCAAGAGTCTAATCTAGGAATCACCAGGATTCTATGCTGCAGATTGAATCCAAGAGTCTAATTTAGGAAACACCAGGATTCTATGCTGCAGATTGAATCCAAGAGTCTAATCTAGGAATCACCAGGATTCTATGCTGCAGATTGAATCCAAGAGTCTAATTTAGGAAACACCAGGATTCTATGCTGCAGATTGAATTCAAGAGTTTAATCAAGGAAACACCAAGGATTCTATGCTGCGGATTGAAATCAAGGGTCTAATCTAGGAAATGTCAGGATTCTTTGCTGTGGATTGAATTCAAGAGTCTGATCTAGGAAACGCCAGGATTCTATGACGTGGATTGAATCCAAGATTCTAATCTAGGAAACACCAGGATTCTATGATGGGGATTGAATTTAAGAGTCTAATCTAGGAAACGTCAGTATTCTATGCTGCAGATTGAATTCAAGAGTCTGATATAGGAAACGCCAGGATTCTATGACGTGGATTGAATCCAAGATTCTAATCTAGGAAACACCAGGATTCTATGATGGAGATTGAATCCAAGAGTCTAATCTAGGAAACTTCAGTATTCTATGCTGCGGATTGAATTCAAGAGTCTGATCTAGGAAACGCCAGGATTCTATGATGGGGATTGAATTCAAGAGTCTAATCTAGGAAACGTCAGTATTCTATGCTGCGGATTGAATTCAAGAGTCTAATCTAGGAAACGCCAGGATTCTATGCTACGGGTTGAATCCAAGAGTCTAATTTAGGAAACGTCAGTATTCTATGCTGCGGATTGAATCCAAGAGTCTAATCTAGAAAACGCCAGGATTCTATGCTGCGGATTGAATCCAAGAGTCTAATCTAGAAAACGCCAGGATTCTATGCTGCGGATTGAATCCAAGAGTCTAATCTAGGAAACGCCAGGATTCTATGCTGCGGATTGAATCCAAGAGTCTAATTTAGGAAACATCAGTATTCTATGCTGCAGATTCAATCCAAGAGTCTAATCTAGGAAACACCAGGATTCTATGCTGCGGATTGAATTCAAGAGTCTAATCTAGGAAACGTCAGTATTCTATGCTGCGGATTGAATTCAAGAGTCTAATCTAGGAAACGCCAGGATTCTATGCTGCGGATTGAATCCAAGAGTCTAATCTAGGAAACGTGAGTATTCTATGCTGCGGATTGAATTCAAGAGTCTAATCTAGGAAACGCCAGGATTCTATGACGTGGATTGAATCCAAGAGTCTAATCTAGGAAACACCAGGATTCTATGCTGCGGATTGAATCCAAGAGTCTAATCTAGGAAACGCCAGGATTCTATGCTGCGGATTGAATCCAAGAGTCTAATCTAGGAAACGCCAGGATTCTATGCTGCGGATTGAAACCAAGAGTCTAATCTAGGAAACGCCAGGATTCTATGCTGCGGATTGAATCCAAGAGTCTAATTTAGGAAACGTCAGTATTCGATGCTGCGGATTGAATCCAAGAGTCTAATCTAGGAAACGCCAGGATTCTATGCTGCGGATTGAATCCAAGAGTCTAATTTAGGAAACGTCAGTATTCTATGCTGCGGATTGAATCCAAGAGTCTAATTTAGGAAACGTCAGTATTCTATGCTGCGGATTGAATCCAAGAGTCTAATCTTGGAAACGTCAGTATTCTATGCTGCGGATTGAATCCAAGAGTCTAATCCAGGAAACGTCAGGATTCTATGCTGCGGATTGAATCCAAGAGTCTAATCTAGGAAACGTCAGGATTCTATGCTGCGGATTGAATCCAAGAGTCTAATCTAGGAAACGTCAGGATTCTATGACGTGGATTGAATCCAAGAGTCTAATCTAGGAAACGCCAGGATTCTATGCTGCGGATTGAATCCAAGAGTCTAATCCAGGAAACGTCAGGATTCTATGCTGCGGATTGAATCCAAGAGTCTAATCTAGGAAACGCCAGGATTCAATGCTGTGGATTGAATCCAAGAGTCTAATCTAGGAAACGCCAGGATTCTATGCTGCGGATTGAATCCAAGAGTCTAATCTAGGAAACGTGAGTATTCTATGCTGCGGATTGAATTCAAGAGTCTAATCTAGGAAACGCCAGGATTCTATGCTGCGGATTGAATCCAAGAGTCTAATCTAGGAAACACCAGGATTCTATGCTGCGGATTGAATCCAAGAGTCTAATCTAGGAAACGCCAGGATTCTATGCTGCGGATTGAATCCAAGAGTCTAATCTAGGAAACGCCAGGATTCTATGCTGCGGATTGAATCCAAGAGTCTAATTTAGGAAACGTCAGTATTCTATGCTGCGGATTGAATCCAAGAGTCTAATTTAGGAAACGTCAGTATTCTATGCTGCGGATTGAATCCAAGAGTCTAATCTTGGAAACGTCAGTATTCTATGCTGCGGATTGAATCCAAGAGTCTAATCCAGGAAACGTCAGGATTCTATGCTGCGGATTGAATCCAAGAGTCTAATCTAGGAAACGTCAGGATTCTATGCTGCGGATTGAATCCAAGAGTCTAATCTAGGAAACGTCAGGATTCTATGACGTGGATTGAATCCAAGAGTCTAATCTAGGAAACGCCAGGATTCTATGCTGCGGATTGAATCCAAGAGTCTAATCCAGGAAACGTCAGGATTCTATGCTGCGGATTGAATCCAAGAGTCTAATCTAGGAAACGCCAGGATTCAATGCTGTGGATTGAATCCAAGAGTCTAATATAGGAAACGCCAGGATTCTATGCTGCGGATTGAATCCAAGAGTCTAATCTAGGAAACGCCAGGATTCTATGCTGCGGATTGAATCCAAGAGTCTAATCTAGGAAACGCCAGGATTCTATGACGCGGATTGAATCCAAGAGTCTAATCTAGGAAACGCCAGGATTCTATGGTGCAGATTCTATTCAAGGTTCTAAACTAGGGAACGCCAGGATTTTATGCCGAGAAATGAGTCAAATCTCATCACTGATCATGTTAAACAAATAAACACTATAACCCTCATGGAGGGTTTTCTTTAAAGTGAGGTTGGCATAGTGCGGGGTCAGGACTGTTGCCAGGCAAACTCGCGGGTGTGATGTTTATTTGCACAGAGAGTAATTAGATGTCACCCGACAGAAAGTCGAGACCCTGTAACACCCTCCTCAGATGCCGGCCCCGGCCACCGACTGATACGCTGCCGTTATCCATGGGAAGTGATCCGTCTGCTTCAAAGCAAAGTCGGCTGATTACAGTTGTTTTATCGGAGTATTTATAAAGCGATGCACTTAAAGCCCGTTATGAATAGTTAATATCGAGCTTTGCCTGGAAACAAATCCCGCTAGTGATTCCCGAGCGTTTTCATGCCTCTCGCTGCCCTGCAGTTCCTGACCGCGCCGGGTGCCGCAGTAGCAGCAGCTGGAGGGGGCGAGCCAATCAAGTCTCCCGGTAGAGTCCAGATCGGGCTCGGTGTCCTCTATCAGGAGAATCGACTCTGTTTGGCTCACCCTCTCCAGATGCTGCTACTGCGGCACCCAGCGCGGTCAGGAAGAGTTTCACCAATCTCAGAATTAATAGAGAATATTTAGGAGACTCTTTTAGCATTTTAATAAGATTCCATAATCACTTACCAAGTAAAAAAAAAATGTTCCCCTGTTACATCTATCTATCTATCTATCTATCTATCTATCTATCTATCTATCTCATATCTATCTATCTATCTATCTATCTATCTATCTATCTATCTATCTCATATCTATCTATCTATCTATCCCATATCTATCTATCTATCTATCTATCTATCTATCTATCTATCTATCTATCCCATATCTATCTATCTATCTATCTATCTATCTATCTATCTATCCCCTATCTATCTATCTATCTATCTATCTATCTATCTATCCCATATCTATCTATCTATCTATCTATCTATCTATCTATCTATCTATCCCATATCTATCTATCTATCTATCTATCTATCTATCTATCTATCTATCTCATATCTATCTATCTATCTATCTATCTATCTATCTATCTATCTTCTATCTATCTATCTATCTATCTATCTATCTATCTATCTATCCCATATCTATCTATCTATCTATCTATCTATCTATCTATCTATCTATCCCATATCTATCTATCTCATATCTATCTATCTATCTATCTATCTATCTATCTATCTATCTATCCCATATCTATCTATCTATCTATCTCATATCTATCTATCTATCTATCTATCTATCTATCTATCTATCTATCTCATATCTATCTATCTATCTATCTATCTATCTATCTATCTCATATCTATCTATCTATCTATCTATCTATCTATCTATCTATCTATCTATCTCATATCTATCTATCTATCTATCTATCCCATATCTATCTATCTATCTATCTATCTATCTATCTATCCCATATCTATCTATCTATCTATCTATCTATCTATCTATCTATCTATCTCATATCTATCTATCTATCTATCTATCTATCTATCTATCTTCTATCTATCTATCTATCTATCTATCTATCTATCTATCTATCCCATATCTATCTATCTATCTATCTATCTATCTATCTATCTATCTATCCCATATCTATCTATCTATCTCATATCTATCTATCTATCTATCTATCTATCTATCTATCCCATATCTATCTATCTATCTATCTCATATCTATCTATCTATCTATCTATCTATCTATCTATCTCATATCTATCTATCTATCTATCTATCTATCTATCTATCTATCTATCTCATATCTATCTATCTATCTATCTATCTATCTCATATCTATCTATCTATCTATCTATCTATCTATCTATCTCATATCTATCTATCTATCTATCTATCTATCTATCTATCTCATATCTATCTATCTATCTATCTATCTATCTATCTATCTATCTCATATCTATCTATCTATCTATCTATCTATCTATCTATCTATCTCATATCTATCTATCTATCTATCTATCTATCTATCTATCTATCTCATATCTATCTATCTATCTATCTATCTATCTATCTATCTATCTCATATCTATCTATCTATCTATCTATCTATCTATCTATCTATCTATCTATCTCATATCTATCTATCTATCTATCTATCTATCTATCTATCTATCTATCTCATATCTATCTATCTATCTATCCCATATCTATCTATCTATCTATCCCATATCTATCTATCTATCTATCTATCTATCTATCTCATATCTATCTATCTATCTATCTATCTATCTATCTATCTCATATCTATCTATCTATCTATCTATCTATCATCTATC
>CM051244.1:8550533-8638033 GCA_027917425.1 Gastrophryne carolinensis | reverse complement strand
CCTCTGTAGTCCATCTGGGTCTAGGATAGGTCCTCTGTTGGTGTTAGGTGGCGGATGGAGGTACGGTTCGAGTCCACACTGGCTCCCGTAGTCCATCTGTGTCTGGGGAGGTCCTCCGTTGGTGTTAGGTGGTAGATGGAGGCGCAGTTTGAGTCCACGCTGGCCCTTGCAGTCCATTTGGGTCTTGGGGAGGTTCTCTGGTGGTGTTGTGCGGAGAGTTGAGTCCATGCTGTCCCCTGTAGTGTATCTGGGTCTAGGGGAGGTCTTGCAGTGGTGTAAGTTGGCGTATAGAGGTGCGGTTTGAGCCCTTGTTGGCCACTGTAGTCTGTCTGTTTCTGGGGAGGTCCTCAAAAGCTGCTCACCTACCTTGCTTGAGGTGTTGTCACCAGTCCATGTCTTCTGATGTCCACACTGGCCTCTGTAGTCCATCTGGGTCTAGGAAGGGTCCTCCATTGGTTTTAGGTGGCGGATGGAGGCGCAGTTCGAGTCCACTCTGGCCCTTGCAGTCCATTTGTGTCTTGGGGAGGTCCTCTGGTCATGTTGATAGTTGATTCCACACTGTCCCCTGTAGTGTATCTAGGTCTAGGGGAGGTCCTTTGTTGGTGTTAGGTGGCAGGTGGAGGCGCGGTTTGAGTCCACGCTGGCCCCTGCAGTCCATCTGGGTCCGAGGGAGGTCCTCTGTTGGTGTTAGGTGGGGAATGGAGGCGCGGTTCAAGTCCACGCTGGCCCTTGCAGTCCATTTGGGTCTTGGGGAGGTCCTCTGGTCTTCTTGTGCAGAGAGTTGAGTCCAGGCTGTCCCTTGTAGTGTATCTGGATCTGGGGGAGGTCTTCCGGTGGTGTAAGTTGGTGCATGGAGGTGCGGTTTGAGCCCTTGTTGGCCACTGTAGTCTGTCTGTGTCTGGGGAGGTCCTCGAAAGTTGCTCACCTACCTTGCTTGAGGTGTCGTCACCGGTCCATGTCTTCTGATGTCCTTGCAGACCTCTGTTGTCCATCTGTGTATGGAGGAGGTCCTCTGTGGTGTTAGGTGGTAGATGGAGGCGCGGTTCAAGTCCATGCTGGCTCTTGCAGTCCATTTGAGTCTTGGGGATGTCCTCTGGTCATGTCGTGTGGAGAGTTGAGTCCACGCTGCCCCCTGTAGTGTATCTGGGTCTGGGGGAGGTCTTCCGGTGGTGTAGGTTGGTGCATGGAGCTGTCGTCACCGGTCCATGTCTTCTGATGTCGTTGCAGACCTCTGTTGTCCATCTGGGTCTAGGAGAGGTCCTCTGTTGGTGTTAGGTGGCGGATGGAGGCTCGGTTCGAGTCCACGTCGGCCCTTGCAGTCCATCTGGGTCCGGGGGAGTTCCTCCATTGGTGTTAGGTGGTGGATGGAGGAGCGGTTTGAGTCCACGCTGCCCCTTGCAGTCCATTTGGGTCTTGGGGAGGTCCTCTGGTGGTGTTGTGCGGAGAGTTGAGTCCACACTGACCCCTGTAATGCATATGGGTCTGGGGGAGACCTTCAGGTGGTGTAAGGTGGTGCATGGAGATTTGGTTTGAGCCCTTGTTGGCCCCTGTAGTCCGTCTGTGTCTGGGGAGGTCCTCAAAAGTTTCTCACCTACCTTGCTTGAGGTGTCGTCACCAGTCCATGTCTTCTGATGTCCACACTGGCCTCTGTAGCCCATCTGTGTATGGAGGATGTCCCCCGCTGGTGTTAGGTGGTGGATGGAGATGTGGTTTGCGTCCACACTAGCCCTTGCAGTCCATCTGGGTCCGGGGGAGGTCCTCCGTTGGTGTTAGGTGGTGGATGAAGGTGTGGTTCAAGTCCACGCTGGCCCTTGCAGTCCATTTGGGTCCGGGGGAGGTCCTCTGGTCATGTTGTGCGGAGAGTTGAGTCCACGCTGTCCCCTGTAGTGTATTTGGGCCTGGGGGAGGTTTTCCGGAGGTGTAAGGTGGTGCATGGAGGTGCGGTTTGGGGAGGTCCTCAAAAGTTGCTCACCTACCTTGCTTGAGGTGTCATAACCAGTCCATGTCTTCTAATGTCCACACTGGCCTCTGTAGTCCATCTTGGTCTAGGAGAGGTCCTCCGTTGGTTTTAGGTGGCGGATGAAGGCGTGATTTGAGTCTGCGCTGACACTTGTAGTCCATCTGGGTGTGGGGGAGTTCCCCTGTTGGTTTTAGGTGGCGGATGGATGTGCAGTTCGAGTCCACGCTGGCCCTTGCAGTCCGTCTGGGTCCGGGGGAGGTCCTCCGCTGCTGTTAGGTGGCAAATGGAGGCACGGTTCAAGTCCACGCTGGCCCTTGCAGTCCATTTGGGTCTTGGGGAGGTCCTCTAGTCATGTTGTGCAGAGAGTTGAGTCCACACTGTCCCCTGTAGTGTATCTGGGCCTGGGGGAGGTCCTCTGGTGGTGTTAGGTGGTGCATGGAGGAGCAGTTGGAGCCCTTGTTGGCTACTGTAGTCCATCTGTGTCTGGGGAGGTCCTCAAAAGTTGCTCACCTACCTTGCTTGAGGTGTCGTCACCAGTCCATGTCTTCTGCTGTGCACACTGTAGTCCATCTGGTTCTAGGAGAGGTCCTCCGTTGGTTTTAGGTGGCGGATGGAGGCGCGGTTCGAGTCCACACTGGCCCTTGAAGTCCGTCTAGGTCCGTAGGAGGTCCTCTGTTGGTTTTAGGTGGCGGATGGAGGCACGGTTCAAGTCCATGCTGGCCCTTGGAGTCCATTTGGGTCTTGGGGAGGTCCTCTGGTCATGTTATGCGGAGAGTTGAGTCCACACTGTCCCCTGTAGTGTATCTGGGTCTGGGGGAGGTCCTCCGGTGGTGTTAGGTGGTGCATGGAGGTGTGGTTTGAGCCCTTGTTGGCCACTGTAGTCCGTCTGTGTCTGGGGAGGTCCTTAAAAGTTGCTCACCTACCTTGATTGAGGTGTCATCACCGGTCCATGTCTTTTGATGTCCTTGCAGGCCTCTGTAGTCCATCTGTGTATGGAGGAGACCCTCCGTTGGTGTTAGGTAGTGGATAGAGATGTGTTTTGAATCCACGTTGGCCCTTGCAGTCCATCTGGGTCCGGTGGAGGTCCTCCGTTGGTGTTAGGTGGCGGATGGAGGCCTGGATTGAGTCCACACTGGCCCTTGCAGTCCATTTGGGTCTTGGGGAGGTTCTCTGGTCATGTTGTGTGGAGTTTTGAGTCCACGCTGTCCCTTGTAGTGCATCTGGGGGAGGTCCTAAGGTGGTGTAAGGTGGTGCATGGAGATGCGGTTTCAGCCCTTGTTAGCCCCTGTAGTCCATCTGTGTCTGGGGAGGTCCTCCGGTGGTGTTGGGGGGCAGGTGGATACATGGTTTGAGTCCACGTTGACCTCTGTAGTGCATCAGGGTCCTGTTCTTTGGTGGTGTTAAGGAACGATGTTGGGGGGCAGGTAGAGGCATGGTTCGAGTCCATGCTGACATGTGGCGCATCGGGGTCCTGTCCTATGTTGGTATTAAGCAATGGATGGAGGGATGGTTCGAGTCCTTTTAGCATAGAGGCTCCAGTGCCACACTTTTGGGCTGTCAGTCCAGCTTCTCCTTAGGTGGTCCCCTCTCTCTTCCTTTTGGATCGGGGGTATGTTTCTTTCTGTGATTGGTGGGATGGCTCTGTGCATAGGGACACCGCCCAATCAACGGGGAGACAGCGTTAAAATGACTCCAACTATGCCTTTGCCCACCGCCTAACACCGCTGGAGGACCTCTCCTGGACCCAGACAGACTACAGGGTCCACAAGGACATGAACCAGAGTCAACACCTCAAGGAGCGAGGACAGGTAGGTGAGTTTTTTTTTACTTAGAATTTCAGGGAAATCCCAAAAAACCCCAAGAAATTCGGATTTGTGCCGAACCGATTTTTACATGAAATTCAGAGCGAATTTTGATCCGGATGAATTGGTTTGTTGGTTTCAAATTAATATATATATATATATATATATATATATATATATATATATATAATCACATTGGGGACCTGAGTTTGTAACTCACCATTGAAGATGCCTTGACTTAGAAGAGATATAAATATTTAGTTTGAATTAATGGAAGGTAGACTTCTTTTTGCCCACATACTGTATATGTTCCCATTTTTGGGTTGATTAAAATTAAATCTGTGAGTACTGTTCACGTTTGGTCCAAAGAAAGGTCCTTTTAAAGCAATCATAACGGGAGAAATTTCAGGGGAAAAAAATCAAGCCCTCGCATGCATTGTAAATGCATCTTAAAGGTCATTTCTATCTCATGTATAAAATTGCTTAGTCTAAGTAAAAAAATGACATCACAGTCCTTGGAGATGGCACGTGGTAATATAATCGCTAGCCAGGATAATAGTCTGATGTCCCTATAGAGCCTGTCAGCTCATGATATACAAAACAAAGAGCAGACCTTGGCCAGTTTGCTTTGACCCCGTAGCCACTTAGCTCTGGTTTAGAGGGAATTACAGGAGTCTTGTGACCTATGATGGATCTGGCTTTCCATTGTCTCGTTCACACCATACTGTCTTATTAACATATTTATTCAACCGGTCTGTCAGAATCTTTTGTCACTTCAGTGAGCGACTTACAACTAATGGCTGGTGATTTCATGTCCCAGCTTTATAGGTCTACAGAAATTCTTCTTTCAGACGTTAAGCCAATTGGTTGGTTTCGGGGGTTAGATTAGTTGGGTTGGACATAGCTACAGAAATTCTTAATTCCGACATTGAGCCCATTGGTTGGCTTAGGGGGTTGGATATAGCTACAGGCTAGGTCAGGTGGGTTGGATAGACCTACCCCTAACCATAACCCTAACCCTACAGAAATTATTCTTTCATTTCTTTAAGAGACGTTGAGCTGATTGGTTGGCTTAGAAGGTTAGATCACTTGGGTTGGATAGACCTACAGAAATGTTTCTTTTGTTTCATTGAGAGACGTTGGGCCAACTGGTTGACTTAGCAGGCTAGGTCACTTGGGCTTAATAAACCTACATGAATTCTTCTTTCATTTCTCTAAGAGATGCTGGGCCGATTAGTTGACTTAGGAGTTTAGATCAACTGAGCTAAATTCTTCTTTCATTTTTTTTTGCTTGGCTTCGGAGGTTGGATCAGTTGCCCTGGACAGACCTACAGATAGTGTTCTTTTTTTTCCTTAAGAGACATTGGACAAATTTGATTTGCTTAGGAGTTTGGATCAGTTGGGTTGGATAGACCTACAGAAATTCTTCTTTAATTTTATTTAAAGGCATTGGGCTGATTGGTTGGCTTGGGAGGTTGGATCAGTTGGGTTAAACACACCTACATACATTCTAAAGAGACTTTGGGCCAATTGGTTGGCTTAGGACATTAGATCAGTTGGGTTAAATACACCTACAGAAATTCTAAAGAGACTTCGGGTCGATTGGTTGGCTTAAGAAGCTAGATCAAGGGGTTTGGATAGACCTACAAAATGTTGTAATTTTTTCTTTAAGTGACATTGGTGTGGTAAATAAAGCAAACCTACTACTTATGGGCCAACTGGTTGTCTTAGGAGACCAGATCAGTTGGGTTGGACAGACTTACAGAAATTCTTCTTTCATTTCTTTAGGAGACGTTGAGATGATTGTTCGGCTTCGGAGGTTATATCACTTGGGTTGGATAGACCTACAAAAATGTTATTTTTGTTTCATTGAGAGATGTTGGGCCAACTGGTTGACTTAGCAGGCTAGATCAGTTGGGCTTATTAAACCGAAGGAATTCTTCTTTCATTTCCTTAAGAGACATTGGGCCAATGGTAGGAGTTTAGATCAATTGAGTTTAAGAGACCCACCGAAATTCTTCTTTCATTTTTTTGGGTTGGCCTAGGAGGTTGGATCAGTTGTCCTGGATAGACCTACAGATAGTCTTCTTTCTTTTCCTTAAGAGACGTTGGACAAATTGGATTTGCTTAGAAGGTTAGATCAGCTGGGTTGGATAGACCTACAGAAATTCATTGAGAGATGTTGGGCTGATTGGTTGGCTTGACATTAGATCAATTGGGTTAAATACAACTACTGAAATTCTAAAGAGACTTTGGGCCAATTGGTTGGCTTAGGAGGCTAGATCGGGTGGGTTGGATAGACCTTCAAAATGTTGTTGTTTATTTATATAAGAGACGTTGGTGTTGTAAATAAAAGAAACCTACTACAGTTGGGTCAATTGGTTGTCTTAGGAGGCTAGATCAGTTGGGTTGGACAGACTTACAGAAATTCTTCTTTCATTTCTTTAAGAGACGTTGGGCCATTTGGTAGATCAGTTTAGATCAATTGAGTTTAACAGACCCACAGAAATTCTTATTTCATCTTTTTGGTTGGCTGAGAAGGTTGCATCAGTTGTCCTGGATAGACCTACAGATATTCTTTCTTTTCCTTAAGAGACATTGGACAAATTGGATTTGCTTAGGAGGTCAGCTGGGTTGGGTAGATCTACAGAAATTCTTCTTTAATTTCATTGAGAGACGTTGGGCTGATTGGTTGGCTTAGGGCGTTAGATCAGTTGGGTTAAATCCACCTACAGAAATTCTAAAGAGATTTGGGGCCAATTGGTTGGTTTAGGAGGCTAGATCGGGTGGGTTGGATAGACCTGCAAAATGTTGTGGATTTCTATAAGACACGTTGGTGTTGTAAATAAAACAAAGCTATTACTACAGTTGGGTCAATTGGTTGGCTTAAGAGGCCAGATCATTTGGGTTGGATAGACCTACAGAAATTCCTCTTTCATTTCTTTAAGAAACGTTAAGCTGATTGGTTGGCTTAGAAGGTTAGATCACTTGGGTTTGATAGACCTACAGAAATGTTTCTTTTGTTTCATTGAGAGACGTTGGGCCAACTGGTTGACTTAGATTAGTTAGTTTCTTTTTTTAGCGTGGTTGGGCCAGTTGGTTGGCTTAGAAGGTTGGATCAGTTGTCCTAGATAGACCTGTAGATATTCTTCTTTCTTTTCCTTAAGAGATATTGGACAAATTGGATTTGCTTAGGAGGTTAGATCAATTGGGTTGGATAGACCTACAGAAATTCTTCTTAAATTTCACTGAGAGGTGTTCAGCTAATTGGTTGACTTAGGAGGTTGGATCAGTTGGATTAGACAGAGGTACAAAAATTTGTCTTTCGTTTCTAATTGGTTGGCTTAGAAGGCTGGATCAGTTTGGTTGGATAGACCTAGCGTAATTCCAAAATTCAAATTGGGCCTAAAGTCATAATAGGCTTCCCAATTTACCCGCATCACTGGAACATCTCAGTTTAGGTTGTCCCTCTGGTTTAGTTTATGGGAATCACAAAATCAGGCAGTAATACTTGTCGATCTTCATTTTTCGGGTTGTAGTAACCTTGGTGATGTGTCCCATTTTCACACCTTCCTGGAAAAGGGTACCCTCCCCACCCTGCACATCCTCCCCTTCAAGCGAAACCTGGCCCTACAGTTGGCCGCTGAACGTCATGTGGTCCAAAGTTCTCTTCTCGGTTCCCGGTTGGCAAAAGAAACCTCGACCACAGCGGGTCCAGGTTTGCCAGAGAGGGCAAGGAAGGAGGTAAGAAGAATGGGGCTTGGAGAGGGTGTGCGTGAGGGGGACATCAGCAATCAAGATATCACCTCCAACCCGCTAAATAAAGGTGCGGCCAAGCTTTTAAACAAAGCTTTGTGGGAGTGTCCAAAGCGGGAGTGTCCTCTGGGAATACTGCTTGTATTAGCATGAGGCTTTCCTTCGGCATGCAGAGAGGGAGGGAAAGGCAAGAAGAATGGCAAGAGATAGAAAGAAGGGATTGGTTTACAGCTTGGGGTGTGGGGGGATGAGGCCTAAATTCTTAAGGGCGTCGATTGTCCTGGGAGTACTGCTTGTATTAGCATGAGGCGTTCCTTCAGCATGCAGAAAAGGAGGGAAAGAGCTCAGAAGAATGGCAAGAGATAGAATGGAGGGATTGGTTCACAGCTGGGGGTGAGGGGGGATGAGGCCTAAATTCTTAAGGGCTTCCATTGTCCTGGGAGTACTGCTTGTATTAGCATGAGGCTTCCCTTCAGCATGCAGAGAGGGAGGTAAAGAGCTCAGAAGATTAACAAGAGAGAGAAAGGAGGGATTGGTTCACAACTGGGGGTGAAGGGGGATGAGGCCTAAATTCTTAAGGGCTTCCATTGTCCTGGGAATACTGCTTGTATTAGCATGAGGCTTCCCTTCAGCATGCAGAGAGGGAGGTAAAGAGCTCAGAAGATTAACAAGAGAGAGAAAGGAGGGATTGGTTCACAACTGGGGGTGAAGGGGGATGAGGCCTTAATTCTTAAGGGCATCCATTGTCCACTTTGATTGATGGGCGATGCCCAGAGGGAGGGAGAGGGGGGGGGGTTGTCAGATGGAGCCTGGAAAGGAGTGATCCTCGGGCCTGGAAGTGAAATCATACACTGAGGTCAGCAACATCTGGAACCTGCATGGTAAGAATTAACACTTACCTGGCCAATTACAGCGACAATAGAACAGACTCCATGAATAATTGGAAACAGGGGTGCATAATGGGACTGCCTACATTGAGGAGCTCTCCATGTGAAGCGGAGACAGCTTTAGTAAATCGCCCTTTTATAATATAAATTAAAGAGCACCTGTCTTTTATTATTCTCATATATAGCTATAGTGTATCTCGGTGTATCTTCATGCCCCCCCATGGGTGGCAGGGCAAAGCAAAGACGGGTGAAGTGTGTTATAATGAGCCCCTCGTCTGGCCGACATGTGATCACATGGAAGGTGATGGGCAATGGTGATGGAGTAACTTACACTCTGGCTTCTTGTAGTTCTCAGAAGATGACAGCGCATAATAATGAAGATCTGCAGCCCGACTCCCTCGTGTCTTACATGAAAGGAGAGACACGGTGCTCCGGGGGAGCCGGCTTAATGCCACGTTACGCTTGCAGAAAAGGAAAAAGAAAATGATATCCAAGTGGTCTAGGGCTACCAGAAATTCCCCGAGGTGGACCCTTACAGGAACTTTATCGCTAAAAACTATTGTGGTAAAGTGTATGGGAAAGTGCTGGATGGTGTCTATTTCTCCCTTGGTTTTCTCAATCCATGCCGGGGTAACAGGACCCCAGTCCACATTCCCAGTCCTCTATGGGTTTTCCCCTACTCCCAGTTCTTACACAGCTAGAATACTGTGTACAGTTCTGGAGTCCCCCACTGCAAAAATACATTATTCAAATAGAAAAGGTCCAAAGGCGGCAACAAAAATGGTGGAAGGACTTAAACTTAAAACTTATCAGGAAAGACTTAAAGAACTAAAGTTTATACAGTCTGGAGGAAAGAAGGGAGAGGGGGGGGGGGCATGCTTGAGACCTTTATATATGTGACAGGAGGGAATAAGGTTCAGGAGGGAAGTGTTTTTAAAATAGAAACTTAATGATAGAACAAGGGGCACAACCTGAAGCTAGGCGGGGGGAAGATCAGGAGCAATGTTAGAAAATATTATTTTACAGAAAGAATAGTAGATGCTTGGAACAAACTTCCAGCAGAGGTAGCTGAAAAATCAACAGTCACTGAATTTAAACATGTCTGGGATAAGCACACATCTATCCTAAGATACAGAGAACATACAGTATATACATAAGATACAGAGAACATACAGTATATACATAAGATACAGAGAACATACAGTATACACATAAGATACAGAGAACATACAGTATACACATAAGATACAGAGAACATACAGTATATACATAAGATAAAGAGAACATACAGTATGTACATAAGATACAGAGAACATACAGTATACACATAAGATACAGAGAACATACAGTATATACATAAGATACAGAGAACATACAGTATACACATAAGATACAGAGAGCGTACAGTATACACATAAGATACAGAGAACATACAGTATACATATAAGATAAAGAGAACATACAGTATATACATAAGATACAAGAGAACATACAGTATACACATAAGATACAGAGAACATACAGTATACACATAAGATACAGAGACCATACAGTATATACATAAGATACAGAGAACATACAGTATATACATAAGATAAAGAGAACATACAGTCTATACATAAGATACAGAGAACATACAGTATATACATAAGATACAAAGAACATACAGTATACACATAAGATAAAGAGACCATACAGTATACACATAAGATGCAGAGAACATACAGTATACACATAAGATACAGAGACCATACAGTATATACATAAGATACAGAGAACATACAGTATACACATAAGATACAGAGAACATACAGTATACACATAAGATAAAGAGACCATACAGTATATACATAAGATACAGAGAACATACAGTATATACATAAGATACAGAGAACATACAGTATATACACAAGATACAGAGAACATACAGTATATACATAAGATACAGAGAACATACAGTATACACATAAGATACAGAGAACATACAGTATACACATAAGATACAGAGAACATACAGTATATACATAAGATACAGAGAACATACAGTATACACATAAGATACAGAGAACACAGTATATACATAAGTTACAGAGAACATACAGTATATACATACGATACAGAGAACATACAGTATATACATAAAATACAGAGAACATACAGTATACACATAAGATACAGAGAACATACAGTATACACATAAGATACAGAGAACATACAGTATACACATAAGATACAGAGAACATACAGTATACACATAAGATACAGAGAACATACAGTATATACATAAGATACAGAGAACATACAGTATACACATAAGATACAGAGAACATGTAGTATATTCTTAAGATACAGAGAACATACAGTATAGACATAACATACAGAGAACATACAGTATACACATAAGATACAGAGAACATACAGTATACACATAAGATACAGAGAACATACAGTATATACATAAGATACAGAGAACATACAGTATATACATAAGGACAGAGACTAGATGAAGCGTATGGTCTCCTTTTGCCATCAACTTTCTATGTTTCTAGGTGATGAGACTAATTGAAGGAAGGAAGCCCTATAAAATGAGCTGCTGAGGCTTCCAGTGTGGAGTTGGACAGACTGGGATGAGGAGCCCGGGCTTTGCTGCTCCCAATACTGACAGTGCTGAATTGCATCTGAAGGACTTTATCCCCTCGATTCAAAGAGCAAAAGTTAATTGATTTCGGATCGAGAATGGTAAGTTTGGGTGGGTGTTAGTCATTTTTTCCTGTTTTTTTGGCCATTTCCGACTCGCACGAGCCTACGTACGAATGCGTATATGCTCTTACGATCATCGGAAGTTCGTTCCTAAATTTTAGGATCAAAACGTAAAACTTAGGATCAAATCCTAAAACTTAGGATCAAATCCTAAAACTTAGGATCAAATCCTAAAACTTAGGATCAAAACGTGAAACTTAGGATAATCGGATGTGTTTAGGTGTGATTCAGAGAACAGTTTTCAAACCTCTAAATACGGTTTAAAAGAAAGCCACTGGCGACACCTTTTAGCAGTCGGATTGCTGTTCTTGAACAGGTTTTTTGGCTATGTGGAGGAGTCTGCGCGTCTTGAGCTCCAATGAACTGCATGTATCAGCATGGCCGAGGCCATAAATTGTATGGCAATGCATACCTGATTCATGTATGCCTTATAAAAGCATTTTAATGTGGACCTTAATTAGTCCTTTGCATGTAAACCTTTATTTTGCAATATATTTGCGTTAATTAAAGAAACTTATGTCCTTTGTTATTTATTTTTAAATTGATGTACTAGAATAATATTTTTAGATTGCATTTATTGGTGTAGTTGTTTACCTTTGCTTTGTTTAATTATTTAAGCACATCTTTGGTCAGATGCATCACACTTACTGAGGAGAGGAGAGCGGGATAAAGTGCAGGATGTGGGTTACTGCTGTATTTTGCACAGACACAGCAGAGCTGGGGGCACGGAAAGGTCAGAAATCAAAGAATGCAGAGCAACACAGTCACAAGGCCCTTTCTGTTTGCAGGCTGCCCGAGAATACCTGAGCCGCCATCTTGGCTGTTTCTAGACTCATAACATGCAGAAGTTGCTGGGTGTTTTTTAATTTTTGAGAGCAAATCTGTATGTAGAGGGTGTGGGTAACCACACCCAAAATTTTAAGTTGCACCATTTGAAGCCAAAATATTAAAATTAAATCCACAAGTAAAAAATGCAAGTTAACTAAAAATTAAACAAAGTAAGATTTACTTATGCAAATGCATTCATTAATGGTTGGTTACTACAAAATGAATGAAATAAAGAAAAATAAAAGACCAAATATTTAGAATGCACTTTAATGAGCTAAGTTTGTAGTGCGCAGCCGCAAGATCAGAAGGATTTACGTCCAGACAAAAAAGGAAAAAGGGCAAAACCAATGTTGCAACCTGAGAAATGAAACGGAAAATTCAGGATGGAAACTGACATAGGTCTGATTCCCGAACTGCCATACGAACGGACGGACATTTTAGGATAGAAGCGTATTTGCTTATAGAATCACTCGCAAGTTCATACGAACGCACGAGCGGACGGGAAAAATAGGATGATCGTGACCCAAATCCAAGCTGTTACATGTTTCTTTGAATCGACCCTTATGTGTTATCTGTTCTTGGAACCTATGGATTAGCAGCCTGGACTTGTATAAGGACCTGTGAAATCCAGGAATTACAATACGCTGTAATTATCGTACACTGGACATTGCTAGAGTTGGTGAGCTAACCGCTTGCTGTACTGCATTGTACTCTGAAGTGAAGAGATTTTGACTGGAATTTATTTTCAATAAATTGCTTTTGATTTGAATACGAACTTCAAAGTCAGATCGTGACACTATTGGGTTGATTCAAAGAAACATGTAACAGCTTGGATTTGGCTCACGATCATCCTATTTTTTACGTCCGCTCGTGCGTTCGTATGAACTTGCGAGTGATTCAATAAGCAAATACGTTTCTATCCTAAAATATACGTCCGTTCGTATGATATCTCCCGAACTTGCCTCAGTCAGTTGTCAATCGTAAAAATCACGTTCATGTGCTCACCTGTTGCGGCGGCAGCCTGTTTTTTCGGCTGCTTCCATCGTCAAGCTCTTCCAATTACTTGCGTTTGCCTCTGGATTTCATTGGTTTTTGGCCTCTTAGATTCGTGCGTTCGTATGTTTATAAGATCTTGCGCATGCGCACCCTCAACCAGAAACTTACCTAAACCCCGTAGCGGCTGCATCCAACTTCATTTCTCGGTCCCTCAAACTTACCTAAACCCCTTAGCGCTTGCATCCAACTTCATTTCTCGGTCCCTCAAACTTACCTAAACCCCTTAGCGCTTGCATCCAACTTCATTTCTCGGTCCCTCAAACTTACCTAAACCCCTTAGCGGCTGCATCCAACTTCATTTCTCGGTCCCTCAAACTTACCTAAACCCCTTAGCGCTTGCATCCAACTTCATTTCTCGGTCCCTCAAACTTACCTAAACCCCTTAGCGCTTGCATCCAACTTCATTTCTCGGTCCCTCAAACTTACCTAAACCCCTTAGCGCTTGCATCCAACTTCATTTCTCGGTCCCTCAAACTTACCTAAACCCCTTAGTGCTTGCATCCAACTTCATTTCTCGGTCCCTCAAACTTACCTAAACCCCTTAGCGCTTGCATCCAACTTCATTTCTCGGTCCCTCAAACTTACCTAAACCCTTTAGCGCTTGCATCCAACTTCATTTCTCGGTCCCTACAACTTCCCTAAACCCCTTAGTGCTTGCATCCAACTTCATTTCTCGGTCCCTCAAACTTACCTAAACCCCTTAGCGCTTGCATCCAACTTCATTTCTCGGTCCCTCAAACTTACCTAAACCCTTTAGCGCTTGCATCCAACTTCATTTCTCGGTCCCTCAAACTTACCTAAACCCCTTAGCGCCTGCATCCAACTTCATTTCTCGGTCCCTCAAACTTACCTAAACCCCTTGGCGCTTGCATCCTTCTTCATGTTGACGACCCTAAAACTTACACAAACCACATAATGTACATATGTCTATATGTTTCTAAGCGTGTTTTTTCTTGTTTGTGTAATTGTTTTTGTTTGCGCATATTAGAAAAGACACATTTATGAAGTCTTAAAATATAATTTATTTAAATTATTTGTTTTTTTTTTGGGATATTTTTGGTTTAAACATAATTTTTTTAATGGGGTGTTTTGTTTAAAACCCCTTTTTTTTTTTTTTTTATTTTTTTTTGTTACAAACATATTAAAATTTTTGTTTTTTTTTCCTTAAAAACAGAGATAAAATTGTTTTTTTTTTTTAAAACCAAAAACTTTAAAAAATTTGAACCAATTTTAAAATTTTAAAACATTTTAACAAAAGTAGCCAGGACCAAGGGCACTAATCCTCCTCCTCTTCTTCATCTGTTGGCCCCAACGTCGCCTGTATGGCCAGCAGCTCGGCCACCAACTCCTTCATTCTTTTTTTTTTCCCAGCCAATGTTTTTGGGATCATCCCTGTAACCAATAGAGAATTAAACATAAATAGGAGTCCCAGACCGGTTTGTATGCTGGAAATAGATTTGGGGTTAATCAAATACATGTAAATGCATGACATATGTCATTCTTCCAAGGGATAAAGTTAATGCATTTCCCACAGGTAAGTCTTTAAACTCCTTAAAGCGGACCTTCCACATTATTTAATGAAAACCAATAACTATTCCCAAATGATTCTGCACCAGATCCAAGTAAATTTGGGATGTTTTTTGATTACAGCGCCGCCATCTGGACTCTGAAGCATAACACTTAATGAGGAGTGGAGAGTTGGATAAAGTACAGGGGAGTAGGTTACAGTGGTGCGTTGGGATTCCAGAGCATAGCTGGGTTGAGGGAAAGGTCATCACTCACACAATGCATGGCAGCACCTTCCTTTTTTCAATCTGTATCCCATGCTGCCTGTAAATATTGCGCATTCCATATTCCGCAATATTGGTTTTGTTCAGTCTAATAACATGCATTAGATGGCTGAAGGGTGTTTTTCCATGTTTCTAATCTGTAGGTACAGTGTGTTGGCTAATTCTTAGGTTCTTAATACAAGTTAGGGTCCTCTTTAAGCTAACGAAGTGCCCACATGAAAGTGTGAACTACACATTGGCTACGCCTTTAGTTATGTGTGTGTTATTAGCTAAGCAAACATTAATATGAATAATGGCATGGAGACTTACGGAGTTGGTGGCCGACAGATGGCTGGTTGGGGCCAACAGGCTGCCCTTGGTCCTGGCTCTGCTGTGAAGAAGTCCCTGGAGAAACATGTGACATTTGGTTAGTATTTGTAGAGAGTCACTATCCCCAACATATCTGGCTCCCAGTCTGGCTGACATCACTCACCTTCGCCAGGATCTCCTTCCAGCATCTCTGCTGCCTCCTCCTCCACTATCTCACCCGCTCCAGAAGCTTCTACAAATACATAATAAAGGATAACTTAGTTTTTGGCCTGCCATGTATATCTTTGTGCCTATACATGAAGAGTGACATACCAGAGCCTTCCCCATGCCTGGCCAGGTATGACTCCACGCCCACGCGCCTTGGCCCCTCCTCTGTGGTAAGGTCCAGGGGCTGGTCTGAGGAGGCCACAGAGGAGGGGTAGGTCCGTCGCCCGGGAGATCCACCACCTTCACTCACAGATGCAGAGTCATGCAGCACTGGTCGGCCTGTACGTCTCCGGGTGCGGCGAATTCTGAAATCCATTTCCAACACTACCAAAGAAAAGTCATTATAAATAAAGGCATAACTTAGACATTTGGAACATATACCATGCAATTGCTTTGTACTTACTTGGGAAATGGATCCCAAAAAACCTCCGCACCCGGGGCATGTGCAGACGCTTCAGGTCCGACCAATGCTGCATTATCTGGGTGTGAGTGAAGGTGGTGCTGGTCACACGGTGGATCTCGGCGATGATCTCCCGGGCGATGTCCCTTTTCTCGCACACATTGGGCGCGAAGTCATACCGGCGCTGAAGCATGATCTGAAAAACATAATGGACACAGAGCTTTTACTTTTACACACAGACCCATATGTGTTGCATCACAAGTTGAGTATTTAATGTCATTAACACACACATTTCGAATGGCCGCCATTTTTGGGGAGTGCCTTAAAGAGGACGTTGACTGTGATTGTCAGTCTGGTCTTATGTTATATGTATCACACACCATGTACATACAGATAATAGCCAACATCAAGAATCAGGCCACCTGCATCTATGGCATGTTAGGATGGTTTAAACATCCAAGATGTAGCCTAATGCTTAGGCTTTTGGACCACGTGTGTGGCTTCCCGTTGTGTTTTTATGGCTTAGGACAACAGTGTTCCGCAAACATCCGCATCAAGGTCCGAGACAGGCCAGGTTTGACAGCTCGCCCCGCTACTCCACAGGTTAATTAACTGTTGCTAAGCCGGAGCAATTGGGCGAATTAGGACATCAGCATAGACAGGTGAAAACGTGGCCAGGCTCGGCCCTTGAGGATGAAGTGTGAGGAGCCAGTGATTAAACATTAAGAGACCCCAAACTAGTTCCCAACGCATCATTTACATTTAGGCCATCATTGACTATTCTATTAAAATGCACAGGCAGCCACTTACCAGCATGAGGATCTCTTCCTGTTGACGGGTGAAGATAGTGGGCGCCATCTTTAGTCTTCTTCCAGGCAGCAGATAAGTGAAACCCCAGCGGTTTCCTGGTTCCGCTCGAACGTACGTTCGTACGAGCGCGTAGTCGTGCGCATAGGCGTCACACGCTGGGCTCATTATTTAAAGGTCCCTTCCCCCCAAGCTCATTCTCTTTGAGCATTTCTGTACGATGGCACCAAAAAAGGCGATCAGCAAGCGACCCCAGGCAAGCAAGACCGCGGAGGGCCCCACCACAAGGTCCCAGCAAGCTGGCCGAAAACTGAGATCCAAGACTCCCACCTCGGCCCCACCAAGGGACCCTGGACCCTCAGGTACCCAAAAAAGGGGCCCCAAGCCTCGTGCCCCTCCTGCAGCCAAAAAGCTGGCAACTGCAGCACCCACCACCTCTGCCCCCAGAACAGGCAGCACCAGTGAGCCCACACCGGCCATGCCTTCAAGTAGGGCAGTTCGGAAACCCATGCCCCGCAGCAGGGCCCGAACCCCATCCAGGGCCCGAAGTACAGCCAGAGGGCGAAGAACACAATCCAGGGCACGAAGCCCAGACAGGGCCCGAACCCCATTCAGGGCCCGAACCCCATCCAGGCCCCGAAGCCCATCCAGAGGCCGCAGATCACAAACCAGGGCCAGAAGCCCCTACAGGCCCAGACGAACCCAATCCAGGGCCAGAAGCCCCTACAGGGCCCGCAGATCACAAACCAGGGCCAGAAGCCCCGACAGGCCCAGAAGAACCCCATCCAGGGCCAGAAGCCCCGACAGGCCCAGACGAACCCCATCCAGGGCCAGAAGCCCCTACAGGCCCAGACGAACCCCATCCAGGGCCAGAAGCCCCTACAGGCCCAGACGAACCCCATCCAGGGCCAGAAGCCCCTACAGGGCCCACAGATCACAAACCAGGGCCAGAAGCCCCGACAGGCCCAGACGAACCCCATCCAGGGCCAGAAGCCCCTACAGGCCCAGACGAACCCCATCCAGGGCCAGAAGCCCCTACAGGGCCCACAGATCACAAACCAGGGCCAGAAGCCCCGACAGGCCCAGACGAACCCCATCCAGGGCCAGAAGCCCCGACAGGCCCAGAAGAACCCCATCCAGGGCCAGAAGCCCCTACAGGGCCCACAGATCACAAACCAGGGCCAGAAGCCCCGACAGGCCCAGACGAACCCCATCCAGGGCCAGAAGCCCCTACAGGCCCAGACGAACCCCATCCAGGGCCAGAAGCCCCTACAGGGCCCACAGATCACAAACCAGGGCCAGAAGCCCCGACAGGCCCAGACGAACCCCATCCAGGGCCAGAAGCCCCTACAGGCCCAGACGAACCCCATCCAGGGCCAGAAGCCCCTACAGGGCCCACAGATCACAAACCAGGGCCAGAAGCCCCGACAGGCCCAGACGAACCCCATCCAGGGCCAGAAGCCCCGACAGGCCCAGAAGAACCCCATCCAGGGCCAGAAGCCCCGACAGGGCCCGCAGATCACAAACCAGGGCCAGAAGCCCCGACAGGCCCAGAAGAACCCCATCCAGGGCCAGAAGCCCCTACAGGCCCAGACGAACCCAATCCAGGGCCAGAAGCCCCCGACCTGGCACCAGCCGGGAACAGAGCCCCCGACCTGGCACCAGCCGGGAACCTAGCCCCCCAAGAGGGCCCCGAATTGCCCCCATGACCACATCTACACCTGGAAGTTCGGTGGCCAGCCACGCAAGAACACCCAGTCCCTTGGCCAGTCCAGTCCAGTCATTGGGAAGCCACCAATCCGGCCATTCCCCTACCCAGCCCCAGGCCATAATGTCACCACATGTGTCTGCACACATGGAGGAGCAGCCAAGCCAACCATCTGGCCGCACATTGCGCCGCGGCCAGTTGAGTGGGAGATTCTCCCATGACCAAAATATGGCATTGGCTAGTGGCCTTACATTATACTATGACGAGCTATATGGGAGCAAATCCAAACACACCACCAAGCAGCGCAAGATGGAATTGTTTGAAACCATCCTCCGACAAGTAAATGCAGCGGGGGAAGAGAGGAAAGATGTGTCCCAAATTCAGAAGAAAATCTCTGATCTGAAGTATGCTGTACGGCAAAAAGAAATTAAAAGGCATAATTACAGGTAACTAAATGTTTACGCTAAATCTAATGTTTTGGATGTACTGTATGCACCTTTTCTGACGACCAAACGCTTTTCTCTTTTCAGCATGAAAACTGGCGGTGGCTTTCCATCTAAATTGGAGTTTACCCCTGCTGAGGAGATTGTGCTTGGACTTCTCCATCCGGTCGCGGTCGGTGGACATGCTGGTCTAAGGGACACAGACTCACCGACCCGTACCCACGGTGAGTACTCTTAAATCTGCATGTTTGCCTGTTTGCTAAATAATCTACAGTTCACTAGTAACAAGCTAACGGGATGCCCCTATGGTTTGCCTTGCTTGGCCTCGCACTACTGTGGCTGTTTGTGTCCTCTTTTTGGCCCTGGGAATCACACATTTAGGCCCACAGCCATTATGGCAAAGTTCAAATGTCCAATTGTATTGTTAAAGTCATGAAGTTTCGCAAGATAAGTGAGATATTTTGAATCAATCACAAAACACACATCATTATGTATGGGTTGCCTTTTGCTTGTGTGAGTTGTGTTTGAGTTAACAATTTAATTAGCCACCCACAAACATATGTGACCAAGAGCAGCGAGACTCAAATGGCGGCCCGGGGTCCCAATGCGGACCTTGCCATTCAAGGACCCCTGCCCAGACAGCCCTGCACTCAGTTACTTCTGTGTTGACGTGCTCAGAGCTGCCCCCTTGATCGGCCATGTAGTGGTTGGTCTCCTGCCCAATGTCATGGCTCCGTGAAACATAGCATTGCAATATGAAGTACTGCCCAGGAAGTGGCATTGCAAGGTACACAGTAACTTATTTAAATTTTCACTGGCCACAATCGTGTCCCGCTGCCCCTGCTCTGGCCCATGTGCCACAGTCCCCCCATGCCCCCCCCCCACATAAGCCCCATACATTTGTAACAGATTGGCTCCATCCATCCCATCACCATCAATACGTTAACTCCCCCCTTTAGACATCCAATCCCTGTCCCCTCAGCTCTGGCCCATCCAGCCCAGCAAGGGCAAGCAGCCTTTATTAGTTGGCACTTAGAAATCTCCAGCCCCTCCACCAGTGTCTTTATTTTTAACTAGACACCCCCTGCGTCAGCACCATGGCCAGACATTCACCTCTCACCACATACCTTTAAATGGGCGTTTCAAACAATTGTTTGAGTACCCCGGACCTAGCGAATGGTAGGCTAAATCCAAAAATGTGCCTTGAAAGTTGGATGCTGACTGGGTACACTTCATGACTTAGAACTGAGGTCACTTAGCAGTTTGTCCGAGCCATTGCACCTATGTAAACTTGCGTGGGTTTGAACAAAGGTCACCATTGCTCTAGAGTTGAATAATATTACAAATAGAGCTATATTTGATTACCTATCAAAAAAAAGGTTATGTGTGTGTGTTTACGTGGTATTTTTTTCTCTTCTTCAGCCCAGCATGATCCCTCAGCAAGGGTAAACTCACCCCCCAGTTTGGTTATGCCTACCAGGTCCGTACAGCATCGGAGCCCAGATCAGAGATTTTCGGTAAGTTAATTTAGTAGCATAAATACTAACAAGTGCTTAAGAATGTGTTAAACTGTTGAAATCCTAAATTGGGACGCAAACTTAGCCTTTTTTTTTTTGATATGTCCCTACAGACCCGCACACTCATGGAAGAGATCCAGGACATGGAGGAAGATGATGATGTCTCCGTACAGGGCACGTCGGATGAACTCCCCCTGGGTCCCAATTTGGAACTGCTCGATAATGTTTCTCTGGCCAATCCTCAGCAGCAGAGTGAATCTCCATCCATTGTGCTTGCACATGGGGAGACTGACACTACAGTCCCCAGTGTTCACTCTGCTGCTGAGGATTTGCAAAGCAGGCCGGTTGCTGTTGAGGGTACGACACCACGCGGCAGGGCACGCCCAAGAGCCAGGGTAATTGTGCGGCGGACGCCATTACGCCGCCCCACAATTTCCCAGGGGAGGCAGAGTGCCCTGCTTCAATTATGGACCCAACAAAGGGACTCTTATGACGCCCAGCTCGTTACAGAGCGTGAGCAAAGGCATGCCGACATGGTGAACATCCATACCAGTCTACAGGGCATCCTCGCGGAGTTGCGTACCCTCAACAGCAACGTGGCCAATGCAAGTAATGGCATCCAGTCAGCCATGGCTGAGATGACCAATATGCAGAGAAACATTGTGGAGCAGTTTCAAATTCACAATGCTGCCATGGCCCAGGCTAGGTCCCATTCCCATGGACCTCCACCTGGACCTCCACCTGGGTATTATGGGCAGCCACCCTATTAAGCCATGGGTGTGTGGGACATCTTTTCTCTTAACCCCCACTGTATTTACTTGTCCTTTGAGGTTTCAAACAATCCATTTTGTGTTGCTCTGGCAGGTTGTGTTTTGTATTTGCTCCCATATAGCTCCTTAGAGTAATGCTTAAGGCCACTAGCCAATGCCATAGGTCTATGTGGAGTTTATCTGGCCACTTATGGCTTTACCTATGTATTTGGTTGGTGCTCCTCCTGTTTGCAGACATGTTTGTGTGACATTATGGCCATGCCCAAATATCCCTGGGCACAGGCAATATTAATGACTGGACTAGGCTGGCCTTTGGACTGGGTGTCCTTGTTTGGTTGTGCCACTAACTTCCAGGTGTAGATGTGCTCGATGTTTTTTTTAATGTTATCCATTTGTTACCACAGATGTATGTGGACTGATTTCTGTTAACCACTATAATTTTTCATTTGCTAAGTAAAACAAAAATTTCACTTCCAATACTTGTGGCGTTTTTAGTGGGAAGACATTTTTAACAGCTTGGGCTAAACCAGATAATTTTGGTTGGAAGAGGTGTAACAATGCACAGCGAAAGCTAAGGAAACTACATGAAATACATTAGGCAACAATTAAGGTCGAAATGTTTTACTTAGAGGTAATGCCACATTAGGGCAAAACAACATATGTTTCAAAAAGGATAACACAGACATACAGAATGGTGAGACAGGGAAAAAAGTTAACTAAAATGCTGGCTGATCAGGTTGGCTCGAACAGATTGGCCAGACTCACTGGGGGGCCCCTCAAAATTCTCGGCTTCATCCTCGACGGCTGAAGAGGGCAGGCTGTCCACATAACGTGGGACACGTTCCATGATGGCAAAATTGTGCAAAACAGCACATGCCATTATAATGTCGATCACTTTCTTGGGATCATATTGCAGGGCCCCCCCAGTATGGTCAAGGCAACGAAAACGTGTCTTCAGCAGACCAAAGGCCCTCTCCACAACAGCCCGGGTCTTGCGATGCGCACGGTTATACGCTTCCTGAGAGGCATCCTGGGGCCGCAGCACAGGCGTCATGAGCCAGGGTAGAAGTGGGTACCCGGAATCACCTTAAACAGAGAATTAAATGTAATCAAAATTAAAAAGGCAACACAACCAACACCCAAAATTTCACAGATATCATAATGATGTAAGGTAAAGTGTTCCCAAAAAAATACAGGGCACATTAGGGCCCACAAAAATTGCACTAAGGTATCACCTAAATAAAAATGGCACTTCTATATACCAATTAATTAACAAACATCTGCACGGCCAAGGGTATTTGTATTTTACATATATTTGTAGTTTTCAGACATGTTACAATTAGGATGCTGCGGAGGGCCTATCCACATTTCTCTGGAAACTACAATGTATGCAGTTTAAGTCCACTTTGACATTTAACGACCAATAGTCCCAAAGGAGCCAAAGGTCAAAGATCCCTATCCACATTTCTCTGGAAACTACAATGTATGCAGTTTAAGTCCACTTTGACATTTAAAGACCAATAGTCCCAAAGGAGCCAAAGGTCAAAGATCCTTGGGTATAAACTCCAAACCAATATATTTAGGCACAAGGAACTTACAGACATCCTAACTAAAGGGAAAACATTCTGAAGGCCACAGCGAGACAAGGATTTTTAGGGTAAGTTCCTAATATATGAGCCAAGAAAAAGGCAGTTGTACGCTTCTGTAAATTTATCCTTAAAAAACATATCAACAAATACAAGATTAATGCCACATTTAATAACACACAAATAGGACACACTTACCAAGCAGCCATGCCCCCGAAAATTCACCTGCCTCAAATCTCCGAAACAACCCAGATCGCCGGAGGATATAGGAGTCGTGGGACGATCCGGGGTAGCCGGCAAGGACACTCATAAACCGCATATCCGGACCAACCACGGCCTGGACATTAAGTGAGTGTCCCATTTTACGATTCCTTAAGGAAAAAACATACAAAAAGGGTAATTGATATTTGAGCCAAACTAATAAATTAACCTCCAAACATGTCTGCACTCTATTGGGAAAGACTAATGAAAAGCCGAGATAAAGCAGCTACACAAATGAGGGATAAACAAATATGCTGGCGCAAAGGAAAACAGGTTACATGACACGTTGGGCAACATAATAACCAATCTCAATACCTATATATATACTCGTCGGCTGCCCTAGGTACGAGTGCCACATGTGTGCAGTCAATTGCACCAATAACGTTGGCCATGTCGGCCACATTATAAAACCCAAGCTTAATGGCGTTTCTGGCTGCCATATCATCAGGAAAATAAATATATTTTTGAGTTATGGCAGCCATGCCTTCCAAAAATTTAGATAGTGCGCGGCTCAGCGTAGGCTGTGACATCCCCACGGAGAGGGCACCCAGCCTCTGGAACGAGCCGTTCGCCAAAAATTGCAGGCAGCCAAGCATCTTGGTCATACCTGAAATTGCATGCCCCTTCCTTGTGGTGCGGGCTAACCATGGCCGCAGCTCACTATATAATTTATGGAGGGAAGCGCGATTAAGCCTGGTCAGCTCGAACAGCTCAACATCATTCATGCTATCGATGTTCATGCGACGACGCAGGGGCAATCTGCTCTCAGACATCTCGATCAACTCAATGCCAAAAAGCATAAGCCCTTGATGTGCCACAAACTCGCTCCGCTCCATCCTACTCCCGAGGCCAAATAGCTGCCGGCAAACATTTCGTAAAGCAGCTCTTTAATGGGCTTCAAAACAATTAGCAATCACCTCTCTGAATTGGGCGCAAGCCCATGTGAAGGACGTAAAAAATAGGATCGGACGCAAATAATACGATTTGGACGGGAAAAACACACGAACTAACGCAAATTATACGATTCTCGTACGAAATGCGTATGTTCATATACGTCTATGCGCGAACGATCGTGCGAATACGAAATGGCCAAAAAAACCAGAAAAAATGACAAACACCCACCCAAACTTACGATTCTCGATACGAAATCACTTAACTTTTGCTCTTTGAATCGAGGGGTATGTATACAGCAGCTTATCTGTGGCATCACGAGCACATGCACATACAGATAATGCAGTCTGCCATCATGTTTCTGTGCCTGGGCCCTCATCTATCCCTCAATGAGGGGGTGTGGCTTCATCTATCCCTCAATGAGAGGGTGTGGCTTCATCTATCCCTCAATGAGGGGGTGTGGCTTCATCTATCCCTCAATGAGAGAGTGTGGCTTCATCTATCCCTCAATGAGATAGTGTGGCTTCATCTATCCCTCAATGAGGGGGCGTGGCTTCATCTATTCCTCAATGAGAGAGCGTGGCTTCATCTATCCCTCAATGAGAGAGTGTGGCTTCATCTATCGCTCAATGAGAGGGTGTGGCTTCATCTATCCCTCAATGAGGGGGTGTGGCTTCATCTATCCCTCAATGAGAGAGTGTGGCTTCATCTATCCCTCAATGAGATAGTGTGGCTTCATCTATCCCTCAATGAGGGGGCGTGGCTTCATCTATCCCTCAATGAGAGAGTGTGGCTTCATCTATTCCTCAATGAGAGAGTGTGGCTTCATCTATCCCTCAATGAGAGAGCGTGGCTTCATCTATCCCTCAATGAGAGAGTGTGGCTTCATCTATTCCTCAATGAGAGAGCGTGGCTTCATCTATCCCTCAATGAGAGAGTGTGGCTTCATCTATCGCTCAATGAGAGAGTGTGGCTTCATCTATCCCTCAATGAGGGGGCGTGGCTTCATCTATCCCTCAATGAGAGAGTGTGGCTTCATCTATCCCTCAATGAGGGGGCGTGGCTTCATCTATCCCTCAATGAGAGAGCGTGGCTTCATCTATCCCTCAATGAGAGAGTGTGGCTTCATACATCCCTCAATGAGAGAGTGTGGCTTCATCCATCCCTCAATGAGAGAGTGTGGCTTCATCCATCCCTCAATGAGAGAGTGTGGCTTCATCTATCCCTCAATGAGAGAGTGTGGCTTCATCTATCCCTCAATGAGAGAGCGTGGCTTCATCTATCCCTCAATGAGAGAGTGTGGCTTCATCTATCCCTCAATGAGAGAGTGTGGCTTCATCTATCCCTCAATGAGAGAGCGTGGCTTCATCTATCCCTCAATGAGAGAGTGTGGCTTCATCCATCCTTCAATGACAGAGCGTGTGGCTTCATCTATCCCTGAATGAGAGAGTGTGGCTTCATCTATCCCTCAATGAGAGAGTGTGGCTTCATCTATCCCTCAATGAGAGAGTGTGGCTTCATCTATCCCTCAATGAGAGAGTGTGGCTTCATCTATCCCTCAATGAGAGAGTGTGGCTTCATCTATCCCTCAATGAGAGAGTGTGGCTTCATCCATCCCTCAATGAGGGGGCGTGGCTTCATCCATCCCTCAATGAGAGAGTGTGGCTTCATCTATCCCTCAATGAGGGGGCGTGGCCTAATTTAACAGATGTCCCTCTCTCCCACCCTGAAAACTTAGTAGGTATGCAATTAGGTAGGCCTGGAGTATTAAAGTTTTCAGGGCCAGCCGCTAGTCTTCCCCTGGGGCATCCAAAATCAGGGTTACCCTATTGTGTGAAACCCCATTGGGCACAGGGACACTTACCAAACCACCCTATTGTTGGATTAATTCCGGCAGCTCCTGGGGCCCTGCCATCGTCACAGCGCCGCCGCCATACTCTCTGCGTTCACTGCAATGAAGGGGATGTGTTAGGCCTCCACGTCTTTTTACATCATCACTTTTAGGTGGTCCATCGCTTTGATTTCTTTCCCGTTATCCCTCTTTTCCGTGTCTCGCATGGAGCCTCTGTGTTCCATACGGCGTTCCTCCCATTGAATTGCTAATGGTGGAGTAAGCCGCCATAATCACCCGCCATCCCCTATAGGCCTGTGTATAATTTGCACATAAAATAAAAGCGCACATGGCGCCTTGTCGCCTTGTTTCATTATCTTTCCTTTAAACGCTTTTTCAATTAATTTGCAATATTTAAAAAAGAAATAAAAGGTTATCGACCTACCTGGTAATTAGTGACGCCTGTGGGAATAACCGCGTCGTCTGTCCACTTGGATTGTGTCAGCGCGTTTGTTTCCTTATGTACATTTGCCTTTAAAGTGGACCAAAACCCAGGATTTTGCATAACTGAATGGAGCTGAGCGCACTGATTCTGCAGCAGCTGCTGTGATGTCATAGACCCTCCCACCCCTGTGTGTGATGTCACAGCATCTTGCGTAACTGAATGGAGCTGAGCCACTGATTCTGCAGCAGCTGCTGTGATGTCATACACCCTCCCACCCCTGTGTGTGATGTCACAACATCATGCCTCCCAACTGTCCCGATTCCTCCGGGATTGCCCCGATTTTCCCCAGTGATCCCGTGGTCCCGGAACGTTAATTACCGTCCCGGGACGCCCTGCGTCGTGTCGGTATGCCCAGTGCTGCCATGGCGCTGGGGCAGCGGCGCGCTGTGCATAGACGTTCCCTGGCCTCAAACCGCAGAGACTTGCGGGCGCGGGCAGAGGCAAGACTTCCAGTGCGGGAGCAAGGGGGGAGATCAAGAGACTTCCGGGAGGGCCGGCTGTCAGATGCTCGGCGGGGGGGGGGCGGGGTTAAGAAACTTACAGCACAAATGAAAATGAAGATCCTTGAAGGCGGGCTGGAGGAGCTGCTGTCAATCTTCGAGCAGCGGGGCGGGGCAGACGTTCTTATGTGCTGATTTGTGCTGGCAGCAGACCCAGCAAGATTAGACCCCGCCCAGAAATATGTCTAGCCCCACCCCCTGCTCCCAGATAGGCTGAGGCTACTAAGGGGGCAGTGCTGGGAGTGACGGAATAGGATGGGGCGGGGCTGGGCTGGATAGTGAGGCTGCAGCCTGGCAAGTAGCCCAGACCCCCCATCCTGCTCCTGGACAACAAGTAAGATCACCTATTCTGTCTATGGTAATTTCCAATCTACACCCCCCTCCCCAGTTGTCAACCCTCACCTAAGTAGCCCCTCCCTGCCTTCCAATCCGCACCCCTTTGCCCCCCTCTCTAACCGCTGACCTACACTCCCACTTAAAGTGGACCAAAACACAGGATTTTGACCTTTTGATCCTGGGTTTTGGTCTTTTCCCCCGGGGCACCCTGATCAGGAATGCCCCGCTACGTGAAACCCCCCCAAATTGCCCCAAGGAACTCACCTCTTTCCAGTCCTACGGGCGCATGCGCAGGCGCTCATCCAATCAGCACACTCGCATATAAGCCGGTGTCTAAGCAGAGCAGCTCCAAGCATGCTGGCGACCACATCCCCCGCTTATCTCTAACGGAGTGTGCCAACACCGCCACCGCACAAATGGCTGGCGCGGGCACGCGTCCTGCTGGAGGGCTAGCTGGGATGCGGCCAGCGCATGCGCCGTTGGACCAGGAAGTAAGGTAAGTGAACAGGGTGACCTGGGAGGTTTCACACAGCGGGGCATCCCAGAATCAATCGGCCAAAACCCATGCTACACCAATTGGGCCGGGAATCTATAAGATTTGGGATGCCACGCCATGTAAAACCCCCAGGACGCCCCATACACTTATCTTTGTTCCCGGTCCAATGGCACATGCGCAAGATGCGGCCACGGCCTCATCCTCGCTATCCCTCTAGCAGGGCCCGTGCCAGACATTTGTGAATGGCCGGTGTGGGCACGCTTTCTGTTAGAGGGAAGTGGTGATGTAGCTGCCAGCTATCTGGGGGGTTTCACACAGCAGGGCATCCCCGATCGAGGTGCCCTGGGGGAAAGAACCAAAACCCAGGATAGTCAAAATCCACTTTAAAGTAAGATCAATGGCGTATGAGCTGCTGGGAGGAGAACCCGCACATATGCTGTGGGATTGCCAGGTGAAGTAAGAATTATTGTCATTCCAGGGGGGTTTCACACAGCGGGCATCCCAAATCAGTATACCAAGCTGGAGAGGAACCATCAACAAGATAGTGAAATAACTGGGGGTGGCTCCTTTTTAAAAGTGTACAGTCTGTTAATTAAAGTTAAATATACGTTTCGATTTTTTTACATTTATTTTTATAATTTTTTTCTAAGGAAATGAGCTTCTCGGGTTCAGATGTGCATTTGTGTCAATGGGTGGGAAATATGGCGTGGCTGGGGGCGTGGCAGGGTGTGTGGCCAGGGCGTGGCTTGTCCCTCTTTTATATCTTCAGAAGTTGGGAGGTATGCACAACATCTTGTATCACTGAATAGAGCTGAGCACACTGATTCTGCAGCAGCTGCAGTGATGTCATAGACCCTCCCACCTCTGTTTGTGTGATGTCACCATATCTTGCTTCACTGAAGGAGCTTAGCCGCAGAATAGAAAAACTCTTTACCGAGTTTTATTCGCCGTCTTGTCCTGCGCGGCCACTTTTTTTTTTTTTGCGCCGCCTATTCTTAATTAGGGAGCTCCATGAATTAACCAGATAGCGATCTATTCCTGGATTTATCAAGAATTTTTTACTACGAGTTAATCAAACCTGAAACGCCGGAGAGAGAGCCGCTCGTCACAGCCGCGCAGTAAAAAAAAAAAAAAAAAACCTGAGAAGTGGCATATTTATAATGACATAAAAAGGAATATTAAATTAATGATCATTATAGTTAAGTGGCGGAGATAAAAATCAAGGAGGCAAGGTAAGTCGCCGGCCCCACTTCTCCAGTCTGCCGGAATAATTCAGGATCATCTCCCAAGCTGCGGATTGCTGTGTCCGTATTAATAGACGTAGGAGAGATAAGACAATTATTATCGCTTCATATACATTCTTATGCAATCGTTGGAAAAAAAAAAGTAGATAGATAAATAGATTTTATGTTTTAAAAAACTCCAGGGCCTGCCAGTGGCATATATTATATTATATATTATATAATATTATTATTTTATTTTTTTAGCTTTTTTCAATGATTGTCATAAGAAAGTATTTGAAGCAATAATAATTGTCCCCTGAGGCTAAAAATAATATATATTTTATGTTTCCAAAAACTCCAGGGCCTGCCAGTGGCATATATTATATTATATATTATATAATATTATTATTTTATTTTTTTAGCTTTTTTCAATGATTGTCATAAGAAAGTATTTGAAGCAATAATAATTGTCCCCTGAGGCTAAAAATAATATATATTTTATGTTTCCAAAAACTCCAGGGCCTGCCAGTGGCATATATTATATTATATATTATATAATATTATTATTTTATTTTTTTAGCTTTTTTCAATGATTGTCATAAGAATGTATTTGAAGCAATAATAATTGTCCCCTGAGGCTAAAAATAATATATATTTTATGTTTCCAAAAACTCCAGGGCCTGCCAGTGGCATATATTATATTATATATTATATAATATTATTATTTTATTTTTTTAGCTTTTTTCAATGATTGTCATAAGAATGTATTTGAAGCAATAATAATTGTCCCCTGAGGCAAAAAATAATATATATTTTATGTTTCCAAAGACTCCAGGGCCTGCCAGTGGCATATATTTTATTATATATTATATTATATAATATTATTATATTATTTTTTAAGCTTTTTTCAATGATTGTCATAAGAAAGTATTTGAAGCGATAATAATTGTCCCCTGAGGCTAAAAATAATATAGATTTTATGTTTTAGAAAACTCCAGGGCCTGCCAGTGGCATATATTATATTATATATTAAATTATATAATATTATTATATTATTTTTTAAGCTTTTTTCAGTGATTGTCATAAAAATGTATTTGAAGCAATAATAATTGTCCCCTGAGGCAAAACATAATATATATTTTATGTTTCCAAAAACTCCAGGGCCTGCCAGTGGCATATATTATATTATATATTATATTATATAATATTATTATTTTATTTTTTTAGCTTTTTTCAATGAATGTCATAAGAAAGAATTTGAAGCCAAAATAATTGTCCCCTGAGGCAAAAAATTATATAGATTTTATGTTTCCAAATACTCCAGGGCCTGCCAGTAGTATATATTATATTATATATTATATTATATAATATTATTATATTATTTTTTAAGCTTTTTTCAATGATTGTCATAAGAAAGTATTTGAAGCGATAATAATTGTCCCCTGAGGCAAAAAATAATATATATATTTTATGTTTCCAAAAACTCCAGGGCCTGCCTTGGAAACATGGGTATGGGTCTGATTCATTACTAACGCCAGATAGCGACAGATGAGCGTCTGTAGCGAGGCTTTGAGAGCGCCCGCTAGTAGTCGCTGTGCTCGGCTATGGATCATTGTTTCAGAGCGCCTCAGTGGCTGCCCGGCATTGATGAATATGATGTGTGAGTCACAGTACTACGCTGTATGGGAGCGAACGGTAGCGCCAGCTCAGTGCGACTGACTCACACCACATTCATCAAAAAACTGCCTCAAACATCGCCGGCGCTCAAAATTGGGTCGCTGTAGCCCAACGCGCCAGATGCTGTGTGATTAAAGTCTGTATTTGAACACATATCCGCTAGTAACAAAGCGAAAACATATGGAATGACATTGTTATAACATTGTAACATGAACACTTTAATACCAGACATGTGAGGACAATTCTGCATAAAAATATTATTAATACAAAAAGTTTTCAAAAATGTCACAAGTGGATGACATCTTTAATAATGATTAATGATGATGGAAATCCTGTTGTTGTTCTTTGCTAATGATTACTTTTAGGCAAAGGAGACAAGCTTTCCTCTCCTTTGACAAGACCACTGGGCGCACCAGGACCACTGAGTCTCACCTCCTGAGCATGTTTGGGGCCTTATCTTATGAACTTAGTGCCAAAATGGTGTCAGAAGACCCTCTAGAACAGGGGCCCTCAACCACTTCTTGTAAAGGTCCATTTAAGGGATTCTGATGAGAGGAGAAGGTCTGGCGTCGAGGCTGGCGTTGAGGTCCGCATTCGGACCCTGGTCTGCTAGTTGAGTACCCCTGCTCTAGAATGTATCTCATGTGCCTATTCCTGAGGAACTTCAGGTCATGAACCCTTGACCCTTGGACTGTCTTCCTGTTATTGACCATTGATTGTACCCGGACTTGCCTGTTTGTTTCGGATTCGGACTTTGGATGAACCCTTTACTAACTACCTGCCTACGACCATTCAACTTGGTTTTACGGATTTCTCTTGCTTCCTGCTGGCCCCTGAACCTTGCCTTTTTTCCTTGGCATTGCCCAGACCTTCCACTTTCTTCCTGGAAAATGTTTCTTTCCAGAAAATGTTCACCTCCTGAGCATGTTTGGGACCTTATCTAATGAACTTAGTGCCAAAATGGTGTCAGAAGACCCTCTAGAACAGGGGCCCTCAACCACTTCTTGTAAAGGTCCATTTAAGGAGATGAGAGGAGAAGGTCTGGCGTCGAGGCTGGCGTTGAGGTCCGCATTCGGACCCTGGTCTGCTAGTTGAGTACCCCTGCTCTAGAATGTATCTCATGTGCCTATTCCTGAGGAACTTCAGGTCATGAACCCTTGACCCTTGGACTGTCTTCCTGTTATTGACCATTGATTGCACCCGGACTTGCCTGTTTGTTTCGGATTCGGACTTTGGATGAACCCTTTACTAACTACCTGCCTACGACCATTCAACTTGGTTTTACGGATTTCTCTTGCTTCCTGCTGGCCCCTGAACCTTGCCTTTTTTCCTTGGCATTGCCCAGACCTTCCACTTTCTTCCTGGAAAATGTTTCTTTCCAGAAAATGTTCACCTCCTGAGCATGTTTGGGACCTTATCTAATGAACTTAGTGCCAAAATGGTGTCAGAAGACCCTCTAGAACAGGGGCACTCAACCACTTCTTGTAAAGGTCCATTTAAAGGATTCTGATGAGAGGTGAAGGTCCGGCGTTGAGGCTGGCGTCGAGGTCCGCATTCGGACCCTGGTCCGCTAGTTGAGTATCACTGCTCTAGAATGTGTCTCTTGTCCCTGCCCATTCCTGAGGAACTTCAGGTCATGAACCATTGACCCTTGGACTGTCTTCCTGTTATTGACCATTGCTTGCACCCAGACTTGCCTGTTTGATTTGGATTCGGACTTTGGATGAACCCTTTGCTAACTACCTGCCTATGACCATTCAGCTTTGTTTTACAGATCCCTCTTGCTTCCTGCAAGACCCTGAACCTTGGCTTTTTACTTTGGACTTGGGCTATCTCAATTCTCGGCCTCCTCAACCTCAGCTATATTTGGTCAGGTCTCCGCTCCCATGTGCCACCATCTTTACCAGGGAATCAATGTCTGTCTGTCAAGGCCCTTGACTTCCTTGGGCACCAGCCAAGGAACAAACCTATCCTCCCTTGCTCTAGAGAAGACCAGGGAGGTCCCTAGATTCTTGGTCATAGGGTCAAGCCTTGGGTCCGAGTCAGTAGGTTCCAGGATCACCAGGATCATCCATGGCAGTTTCTAGGCAAAAGGAAATTATTCTGCCCCTTCTTCACCCATGGTGCAGCTGCTGTCCCTCACAGTTGCACCTTAGCAGCAAGCACCCATGGTTGAGTGTGAGCGCTGGGTGCAGCCGTAATCCAGATAGACATTAGTGTTATAACCAGGGCTGGCGTCAGCACCCGACAAGGCAGGGCAGATGCTGGAGGCCTCCGGGGGGCCCAGGGTCGGCCTTTGAGGTGTGCGACGACGGCGGCGGACTGTAGGTGGTGGTGCAACTTCTTTTCCCCCGTCTGGTGGGAACAACATTATGCAGCAACAAGGTTCAGCTGCGGCCTGTGATGTCCCCACCGGGAAGAGAGGAAGGGGCCTCCACACCACGTGACAGGCGCACCAGTGGGCTGTGTGCAATCAAACAGCAGGTAGAAACAAGGAGACCGGGAGTGCGTGCCGGGAAAGAAATCGCTGTAGAGGTAAGTTTCTTTTTTTAAAGAAGGTTTCTTTTGTTTTGATCCTTAGGGGGCTTCCAGATTTGGGAGGTCCCTCAGTAATGTGACGCGACTCTTCACCACAAATGGGCCCACTGAGACCATGCCGCCCAAGGGTCCACGTAAACCTGAAGCTGACCCTGGGTATAACAGTAACTGGCTTTACTGGAACATGAATGTAGTAAGAGAAGGTCACCTTACATGGTGACTAAACACAGACAGGAAAAAGAAGGAAGTACCATAGAGCAACTAGAAGCGCAGGAAATAACAACACAGTAGTGAAATGCATAGAGTCTACAGTTAGGCATTGGTCACAATGGCTGCATCCCCGCTATCCCTTTAGCGTGGAGCATGCCTGCACCAGGCATTTGTAAATGGCCGGTGCGGACCCGCTCGCTGTTAAAAGGTAGCGGGGGATGCGGCCGCCAGCGCGCTCAGAACCGCTCACATTACCCGAGCTCCTGGGCGAAGGGGCTTGAGCGGATCCAAGCGCGATGATTGGATGAGAGGGCTGCGCATGTGCCAAAGGGTCAAGTGAGATCGGGCAACCTGAGGGATTTCACACAGCGGGGCATCCCGGGGATTTTGACTATACTGGGTTTTGGTCTTTGCCCCTCCCCCCGGGCATCCCACCCGGCGGCCAATCGCAGGACTCCTTACGAGCAGTCTGGTCTGGGAGGTTAACTGCATTTTGGATGCCCCCCCCCAAGCTTGTTGTGATGAACACACAGAGGGGCTACCAACACCCATTAAAGAAAAAACGGGTGTTGATCTGGTTTAAGTACAAATGATCTGGCCACATCCACCCCTGTCCATAGTCTGTGCCATTCTATAGCCTCAGCCTTGGGGCGCCCACAATAAACACTGCGGGGTGCACCACCTATCAGTAACCAAGTTTGTGCTCACTCCCTATACCTAAGCAACAACAAATGGAGTTGACGTGGATTAACCACACCTCCCTCCTAATGAGGAGCACCAGATAATATACACAGCTCATAATAAACATCCAACATTTTATTAACTCACCCAAAAATGTAAAAATTCACAGTACACATACAACACAAGACATTTAAAACCAAGGCACTTCCCCCTATAATCTCTAATAATATACAATAATAAGCCCCTGTTGACACAGGCTAATAAAGGTCTTCAACAGGCAATGAGTCTACCCTGATGTTATAATACCCTGAATCCTTTTTGTGCCGAAACAAAAACCCTACTCAAACACCAAATCTAAATAAATAAAAAACATTAAACTGATAAATAATACAACTTCCTATACATATTCTTACAACAAACTACATATATAAAGTGCTAGTGTGTTAATCCCATACAGTGCAATAATGAGAACTAGAGTGCAATGATAAATATAATAAAGTATACAAAGGGCCTACTCAAACACCAAAAGCAATGTGGCCCAGCTGGAAATCTGCCGAGCCTTCCTGCCAGGGAACCCCGGGTCACGTGATCCCACTATCAATCAGGGACCTCCGGACACTCAACCCGCTTTCCCAAACCACCGAGCGTTTGACTACCAGGCCCAAAGCCTGCGGACACACAGTTTCTTGGCTACGGCAAAAAGATCGCTCAAGTTAAATATAGGTCATTAAATATAGGGCATCCAATGAGTCCAAAGATGGAGTCGCTAGATGGGTCAGAACCTTAGATCTCCATTTCTCTAGGTTCCCCTGGTCGCATGGCCCTGAGAAACCTTTTGGAGCTCAAGACACATCTCAGGAGGCGCAGGTATAGGGTGCCTGACCAAAAGTGTTCAGCAGGAGCCCCCAGAATGTCATCGATGCCCCTTCAGCAGTCACATCCTCATGTTCACAAAGATTGGGCTGGATTCCGGGCATCCGATGAGTCCAAAGATGGAGTCCCTAAATGGTCAGAACCTTAGATCTCCATTTCTCTAGGTTCCCCTTATCGCATGGCCCTGAGAAACCTACCTCTACGTGAGGTTTTATGGGCCCGTTCTGGTTTTTGCACCTGGCTTGGTGTTGGGACACACATTGTTTAATCTGAGGAAGTTCACAGCCGGGGGTCAGGTTTGTCCCAGGCGGATCGAGGCCTGAGGTGTGAGTCAGCAGGGAGTCTGTGATCTGCGCTTGGCTTTCAGATGCTAATTCTCCCAGGTTTATGACTATAAAACCTTAGTGCTACAGGTGTAAATAAAGGGGGACATTTGCTAGGGGCAGATAATTTTAAAGGGGAACTCCGGACACTTCCCATGTCCAGCTTCTGCCTGCATTAGCGGATACTTAGCGGCAATAACTATGTAACAAGTGAGAGCAAAGCTCAAAGGAAAACAGAGCTTGGAAGAGAAGGCAGAAGACGAGCAAGGAAGCCGCACGTTTTTGGAGCTCAGGACACATCTCAGGAGGGACAGTTATAGGGTGCCTGACCAAAAAGTGTTCAGCAGGAGCACCCAGAATGTCACACCCCCTACTGGACCTCCTGGGTATCCCGCTAATTAGCATATGGTTTTCATTTTCCTTTAAATCTGCCCAATAAACTTAGCGCGGGGAAAAAAAACACACACCGCCTACCCGGGTTGTAATAACAACCTCGTCCACTCCTAATGCTCCTGAAGAGCCCGGAGAGAGGAAATTCAGAGGCATTTCACAAGTGGCGCTCAAGTAAAGTATAAAATTCCCATCGCAGGAGGAAAGCTATGTATTTATTCAGCCTTCTACGATTTAAATTATTACACACTCTGAAAAATTATACTGCCACATCAATGCTGTAAAAGCTCCTCATCCTATAAAAACATTATAGAAAACCAAAATTATACTTTAACTAGTGCACTTTTTACTGTGCCATAAAAGAAAGGATAAAGAGAGAGAGACGGGCTCGTCGGCGCGGAGAACGCGAGGCCCGGCTTTGCCGTTGGAGACGCAAATTTTTTTGGGGGGGCTTTCAAATTTAAGCCGAGGTTTATGGTTTTCCATGATTGTGCAGGTAAAACGCATGAACAGAGTGCTAATATCTTTCTGGTGAGGGGTGAAGAATGTGGCAGATTTTACCGACCTGGAATTTTACAACTACGCGGCCAGCCCATACCAACCCTGTGACATTCCCGCTAAGCCGGGAATCAGGGTCAGACTGGAGCGCCTTGGGCCCACCAGAGGAAGTCCTTTGGGTACAGGGGTCAACCAGAGGGAATCATTCTTGGGGTCAACCAGAGGGAATCATTCTTGGAGTCAACCAGAGAGGTAATTATTCTTGGGGTCAACCAGGGGGAATCATTCTCGGGCCACCAAAGGAAATCATTCTTGGGGTCAACCAGAGGAAATCATTCTTGGGGTCACCAGAGGAAGTCCTTTGGGGACTGGGGTCCACAAGGGGGTATCATTCTTTGGCCACCAAAGGAAATCATTTTTGAGGTCAACCAGAGGAAATCATTCTTGAGGTCAACCAAAGGAAATCATTCTTAGAGCCACCAGAGAATATCATTCCTGGGGTCAACCAGAGGAAATCATTCTTGGGGTCAACCAAAGGAAATCATTCTTGGGGCCACCAGAGGAAATCATTATTGGGGTCACAACAGGAAATCATTCTTGGAGTCAACCAGAAGAAATCATTCTTAGAGCCACCAGAGGAAATCATTCTTGGGGTCAACCAGAGGAAATCATTCTTGGGGTTAACCAGAGGGAAGCATTCCTGGCGTCAACCAGAGGGAATCATTCTTGGGGCCACCAGAGGAAATCATTCTTGGGGTCACCAGAGGGAATCATTCTTGGGGTCAACCAGAGGGAATCATTCTTGGGGTTAACCAGAGGAAATCATTCTTGGGGTCAGCCAGAGGGAATCATTACTGGCATCAACCGGAGGGAATCATTCTTGGGGTCAACCAAAGGAAATCATTCTTGGTGTCAACCAGAGGAAATCATTCTTGGGGTCACCAGAGGGAATCGTTATTGGGGTCACCAGAGGGAATCATTTTTGGGGTCAACCAAAGGAATCATTCTTGGGGTCACCAGAGGAAATCATTCTTGGGGTCAACCAAAGGGAATCATTCTTGGAGTCAACTAGAGAGGAAATTATTCTTGGGGTCAACCAGAGGAAATTATTCTTGGGGTCACCAGAGGGAATCATTCTTGGGGTCACCAGAAGAAGTCCTTTGGGAACCGGGGTCCACCAGAAGGAATTATTCTCGGGCCACCAAAGGAAATCATTCTTGGGGTCAACCAGAGGAAATCATTATTGGGGTCACCAGAGGGAATCATTCTTGGGATCACCAGAGGAAGTCCTTTGGGGACTGGGGCCCACGAGAGGGAATCATTCTTGGGGTCAACCAGAGAATATCATTCTTGGGGTCACCAGATGGAATAATTCTTGGGGTCAACCAAAGGGAATCATTCTTGGGGTCAACCAGAGGAAATCATTCTTGGGGTCAACCAGAGGGAATTATTCCTGGCGTCAACCAGAGGGAATCATTCTTGGGGTCAACCAAAGGAAATCATTCTTGGTGTCAACCAGAGGAAATCATTCTTGGGGTCAACCAGAGGGAATCATTCTTGGGGCCACCAGAGGAAATCATTATTGGGGTCACCACAGGAAATCATTATTGGAGTCAACCAGAGGAAATCATTCTTAGAGCCACCAGAGGAAATAATTCTTGGGGTCAACCAGAGGAAGTCCTTTGGGGACTGGGGTCCACCAGAGGGAATCATTCTTGGGCCACCAAATGAAATCATTCTTGGGGTCAACCAGAGGAAATCATTCTTGGGGTCACCATAGGGAATAATTCTTGGGGTCAACCAAAGGGAATCATTCTTGGGGTCAACCAGAGGAAATCATTCTTGAGGTCAACCAGAGGAAATCATTCTTGGGGTCAACCAGAGAAAATCATTCTTGGAGTCAACAAGAGGAAATCATTCTTGGGGCCACCAGAGGAAATCATACTTGGGGTTTACCAAACAAAATCATTCTTGGGGTCAACCAGAGGGTATCATTCTTGGGGTCAACCAGAGGAAATCATTCTTGGGGTCAACCAGAGGAAATCATACTTGGGGTTTACCAGAGGGAATTATTCTTGGGGTCAACCAAAGGAAACCTTTTTTGGGATCAACCAGAGTGAATCATTCTTGGAGTCACCAGAGGAAATCATTCTTGGGGTCACCAGAGGGAATCATTCTTGAAGTCAACCAGACAAAATCATTCTTTGGGTCAACCAGAGGGAATCATACTTGGGGTTTACCAGAGGGAATTATTCTTGGGGTCAACCAAATGAAACCTTTCTTGGGATCAACCAGAGGGAATCATTCTTGGGCCCACCAGATGAAATCATTCTTTGGGCCACCAGAGGAGATCATTCTTGGGGCCACCAGAGGAAATCATTCTTGAGGTCAACCAGAGGAAATCATTCTTGGGGTTTACCAGAGGAATTATTCTTGGGGTCAACCAGAGAGGAAATCATTCTTGGGGCCACCAGAGGAAATCATTCTTGGGGTCAACCAGAGGAAATCATTCTTGGGGTCAACCATAGGGAATCATTCTTGGAGTCAACCAGAGGAAATCGTTATTGGGGTAAACCAGAGGGAATCATTTTTGGGGTCACCAGAGGGAATCATCCTTGGGGTCAACCAAAGGAATCATTCTTGAAGTCAACAAGAGGGAATCATTCTTGGGGTCAACTAGAGGGAATCATTCTTGGTGTCAACTACAGGGAATCATTCTTGGGGTCAACTAGAGGGAATCATTCTTGTGGTCAACCAGAGGGAGTCATTTTTGGGGTCAACCAGAGGAAATCATTCTTGGAGCCACCAGAGGAAATTATTCTTAGGTTCACCAGAGGAAATCATTCTTGTGGTCAACCAGAGGAAATCATTCTTGGGGTCACCAGAGGAAATCATTCTTGTGGCCAATCAGAGGAAATTGTTCTTGGGGGTCAATCAGAGGGCATCATTTTTGGGGTCAACCAGAGGGAATCATTCTTGGGGTCAATCAGAGGTAATCATTCTTGGGGTCACCAGAGGAAATCATTCTTGGGGTCACCAGAGGAAATCATTCTTGGGGTCACCAGAGGAAATCATTCTTGGGGTCAACCAGAGGAAATTGTTCTTGGGGTAAACCAGAGGGAATCATTCTTGGGGTCACCAGAGGAAATCATTCTTGGGGTCAACCAGAGGAAATTGTTCTTGGGGTAAACCAGAGGGAATCATTCCTGGGGATCTACCAGAGGAAATTATTCTTGAGGTCAACCAGATTAAATTATTATCGGGGCCACCAGAGGAAATCATTCTCAGGGCTATAGCTCAACCCCGCCCCCCCATTTTTACTGGATGTCCTGTCGGTGTTCAACTGCTTTGATCAGTGAATGGTGTTAGTGGAATACTAACTTCTCTTATGGACCAAGGTCCCTGGGGCATGTGACCATGTGTCTACCCTGGAGAAACATCTGCTAATTGTCCTTTTCAGGCCACTGTCAGGAGGTAGAGAGGAGACTCGTATGGACTTAGGAACAGAGAAACATCTGCTAATTGTCCTTTTCAGGCCACTGTCAGGAGGTAGAGAGGAGACTTGTATGGACTGAGGAACAGAGAAACATCTGCTAATTGTCCATTTCAGGTCACTGTCAGGAGGTGGAGAGGAGACTCGTATGGACTGAGGAACAGAGAAACATCCGCAAATTGTCCTTTTCAGGCCACTGTCAGGAGGTAGAGAGGAGACTCGAATGACTGAGGGACAGAGAAACATCTGCTAATTGTCCTTTTCAGGCCACTGTCAGGAGGTAGAGAGGAGACTCATATGGACCGAGGGACAGAGAAACATCCGCAAATTGTCCTTTTCAAGCCATTGTCAGTTACTGCAAGTCCAGTAAAAAAGAAACATAGATTAAATAAGGGACAGAGCCTTGGCCATGGTGTTGGTGGAGATGGAGCCGGTGCTGCAGGGAGAGGACGTGTTTCATCCTTGCCTGCTACACCTTCCTCTGGTGCAAGCAGGCGCCAGGGTTTACAGCGTCTTTTTGTCAGCCGCTGCCAGGGTGGTGAACAAGATCCGGGTTATTTCTAGCTTTAGGCTAGATCCATTGTCCATCAATAATCCGGGTCCAATCTAGCGCCGTCCCAGATCCGATTCCCATCGCTAATTATAACCATTCCCTGGTAAGCAACAAGGTCCCTCCCATCCAAGGGCCCACTTTACCAGTGCACAAGGGTGGCGGTAGCCTCCAGATGATTTGGCACAGGATGGTGCGAATTGGACCAAATCGACAAGATCCAGGTCCAATCTAGAGTCATCCCAGATCCGGTGCCCATCACTAATTATAACTGTTTCCTGGTAAGCAACAAGGTCCCTCCCATCCAAGGGCACCCTTTACCTGTTCACAGAGTGGTGGGGGCACCGCATGGGCAAACCAGACTGAAACAACAAGATCCGGGTCATTTCTAGCTTTAGGCTGGATCCAACGCCCATCACTAATTATAACCGTTCCCTGGAAAGCAACAAGATCCCTCCCATCCAAGGGCCCCCTTTACCATTTCACAAGGGCAGCGGTAACCACCGGATGATTTGGCACAGGATGGTGCCAATCGGACCAAACCAACAAGATCTAGGTCCAATCTAGCGTTGTCCCAGATCTGATGACCATCTCTAATTTTAACCATTCCATGGAAAGCAACAAGGTCCCTCCCATCCAAGGGCCCCTTCACCAGTTCACAAGGGCAGCAGTAGCCAACGGACGATTCAACCCAGAATAGGGTGAATCAAACCAAATCAACAAGATCTGGGCCTGATCGAGTGTCTCCCCGGTGTCCATCACTAGTTACTGGAAGGTAATAAGGTCCCTCCCATCCAAGGGACCCCTTTATTAGATCACAGGGTGGTGGGGGCACCGGATGACTTGGTGCCGGATGGTGCAAAACGGACCAAAACGACAAGACCTGGGTCCAATCTAAGGTCACCCCCGATCTGATGCCCATCTCTAATTATAACTGTTCCCCGGAAAGCAACAAGGTTCCTCCCATCCAAGGGTCCCTTCACCAGTTCACAAGGGCAGTGGTAGCCACCGGATGATTTGACCCAAGATGGGGCAAACCAGAACTGAAACAACAAGATCCAAGTCCTTTCTAGCTTCAGCCTTAATCCGATTCCCATCCCTAATTATTACCGTTCCCTGGAAAGCAACAAGGTCCCTTCCATCCAAGGGCCCCCCTTACCAGATGACAAGGGCTGCGGTAGCCACCAGGTGATTTGGCGCAGGATGGGGCAAACCGAAACAAATCAACAAGATCTGTGTCCAATCGAGTGTTGTCCCAGATCCTGTGTGTCACGGGGACCCCCTTACACTCACCTGTCCTCCGGTCCCACGTCGGCTGCTCCCGCTCGGCCAGCGTGCGGGCTGGGCGGCGTCTCTGCCAGGCGGCGGCTTGGCGTCTCCTCTCCCCGGCCGCCGCTCGGCTATTTCCGCCGCGAGCAGCCGCTCGGCTGTTTCCGTCGGCGGCGTCAGGAGCGTCCGCGCCACTGTCATCTCGGCGCGCTCCCGGCACGCAGCCTCCTACACGCGCGCGCGCGACTGCTGTCTCCATTTATGCCCTCCGGCGGCGCTGCACACAGGGCGCCCGCCGGAGGTAATTAGATCTGGGCCAATGAGCCCAAGCTTGTTAGTTTGAATGGGGCAATCAGCCTCAGGGTTCCTAAATTGCACCAATCATTTCCCTCTTCCTGCTCTATCATTCCTATAAAGCTGTTCACTCTGCACTTGTTCCTTGCCCGTGATAGCGTGCTGCTGGGTGTGATTGTGATATCTGTTTTCCCTACGAATCTTGCCGTGTATGACCATTCCTGATTGCCGCCTGGACCGACCTTGCCTGTTTTTGACCACGATTCCTGCCTGCTCCTCTGTACCGCGTATCTCTGACCTCCTGGTGTGACCTTTGGCTAGCCCTGACTATTCTTCTATCTAAATCCTCCTGTACCGTGCACCCTCGGACTGATCTCCCGTGTATGACCCCTGCCCGATTGTCTCTACCCAGTCTTGTTCCTGGTTCGTTTGCCTTCCCCTGCTTAAGTCAGCATCCTTTGTGCTAACAAGTCCTGGGGGCAACCGTGTCCGGTGAGGCGTATTCTGCATCCCGGCAAACGGGGGCTTGGCTATAGGCGAAGAAAGCAGCGGAGATTGGGGGTTGCTGACTTATTGGAAGGTAGGCGTCCCACGGGACCTGACACAGTGCACATCACTAATCATAACCGTTCCCTGGTAAGCAACAGGGTCTCCTTTACCAGTTCACAGGGCAGCGGCAGCCACCGGATGATTTGGCACAGGATGGTGGGATTCGGACCAAATCAACAAGATCTGAGGACAATCTAGCATCACCCCAGATCCGGTGCCCATCACTAATTATATCTGTTCTCTGGAAAGCACCAAGGTCCCTCCCATACAAGGGTCCCTCTACCAGTTCACAGAGCGATGGTAGCCACTGGATGATTTGGCACAGGATGGGGTGAACCGAACCAGATCTTCAAGATGCGGGTCCAATCTAGCGTCGTCCCAAATCCTGTGTCCATCACTAATTATAACCATTCACTGGTAGGCAACAAGGCCCCTTCCATCCAAGGGCCCCCCTTTACTAGTTCACAAAGGCAGTGGTAGGCAACGGATGATTTGACCCAGAATGGGGTCAACCGAACCAAATAGACAAGATCTGGGCCCTGTCGAGTGTCGCCCCAAATCCGGTGCCCATCACTAGATACTGGAAAGCAACAAGGTCTCTCCCATCCAAGGGCCTTCTGTTACAGGGTGGTGAAGGCCACCAGATGATTCGACCAAGATGGCAGGATGGGGGAACCGAACCAAATAGTCAAGATCTAGGTCCAATCTAGCGTCCCAGATCTGGTGCCCAATCTCTAATTATAAACATTCCTGGAAAGCAACAAGGTCCCTCCCATTCAAGGGGCCCCCTTGACAAGTTCACAAGGGCAGCGGTAGCCAATGATGACCCAGAATTGGGTGAACCAAACCAAATCTACAAGATCTGGGCCCAGTCGAGTGTCGCCCCAAATCCGGTGCCCATCACTAGTTACTGGAAAGTAACAAGGCCCCTCCCATCCAAGGGACATAGGGTGGGATGTTTCGACCCAGGATGGGGCAAACCGGACCAAATCAACAAGACCTGGGCCCAATCTAGCGTCGCCCCAGATCCGGTGCCCATCAATAATTATAACTATTCCCTGGAAAGCAACAAGGTCCCTCCCATCCAAGAGCCCACTTTACCATTTCACAGGGTGGAGGATGCCACAGGATGATTCGACCCAGGATGGGGCAAACCGGACCAAATCGGCAAGATCTGATTCCAATCTAGCTTCACCCTGCTTCCGAAGCCCATCAGTCATAACCATAACCATTACCTACATAGCTTAATACTAAATTTTCCTCTTCCTTCTATTTTCCTAATGTCCATTGTCACGTTCCCTCCTCCATTTCCCGTGAAGCTCGGCGTTACTTAGCAGCCTTTTCTTCTCGTTTCTCATTTGCCCCGAGCGAGGCTTTTATCTCGACTTTTAGCCAAAAGGCAGCTGCTAAAATATTTATGGGGCAGAAATTGTGCCATGGGTGGTTTTCCCTATTTTGTCCGGTTGCGAGCGGTTAAATTAAGGTTGAGCGAATATGATTTTGACACAGGAAACGAAAAAAAGAAAAGAAAAAAAAAGGCGTAATAGGCAATTAACCCTTTTCATATGCAGACGATTACATTTAAGGATATTACAGAAGATCCGGCCGCTTTGCCGAGGACTTCTCACATTGTTCCGTCGGAGAATCGGATGATTATCTCGGATGATGGATAGAAGATGATGTGAAAAGTCTGAAGGGGACTTTATATGAAGACAAGGAGACCCAGAGCCGCCGGAGAATGAGCCTTTTGAAGCATCACCGTGTAGATTTTTTTTTTTTTATTATTGTTATTAGAGAATGAGAATATTCAGAGATTCTAATATATAAAAAAAACTTATAGATAGGAAGGCGTTAGAAGAGACGGAGGCGAGATTCTGCCAATAGGTCCGGAAATATCTCTTATCAATGCAGGAGGTCAAGCAGAACATCAGCAGGTCAAGGTCATGGCCGGGGTCCGGAGAGGTCTGAATTTACCATTAGGCAACGCGAGGTTCCGAGGCCCATCAGTAATCATTGAAATATTAAACCTGACTTTCACCACGATTTAATGAAGAGCCCAATTCCCCAACTTTTAAAATTAATATATTTTAAGTTTTTAGTCGCTTACTTATTATTCTTTCCCCTCTGGGCTGCAACTCTGTTCGGGACTCTAGGATACGGGTGCCGCCATCTTGACTCAGAAGCATCACAATTACTGAGGAGAGAAGAGGGATGAAATGTGCAGGGGTGGGGTTATAGCTGTGCTTTGCACAGGCAGAGCAGAGCTGGGGTTAGGGAAAGGGCAGCAATCCCAGAATGCAGAGCAGCATAGTCAGAAGACACTTCCTGTCTGCAGGCAGCCTGAGACCCCAGGGGCCAATCCAATCCATTGTCGATTGCTGTGCCCATAACTCCCCAACACACAATCTGTATGTACGGGGGGGGACATGCAAGATAGGCTCTTATTCAGGGTGAAGGTCCGGATAAATTTGAGCAATCTGTATGTACAGGGTGTGGGAAACATATAAGATAGGCTCTTATTCAGGGTGAAGGTCTGGATTAATGTGGGCAATCTGTAGGTACGGGGTGTGGGAAACATACAAGATAGGCACTTATTCAGGGTGAAGGTCCGGATTAATGTGGGCAATCTGTATGTACAGGGTGTGGGAAACATATAAGATAGCTCTTATTCAGGGTGAGGGTCCGGATTAATGTGGGAAATCTGTATGTACAAGGTGTGGGAAACATTTAAGATATGCTCTTATTCAGGGTGAGGGTCCGGATTAATGTGGGCAATCTGTATGTACAGGGGGGGGGGCATACAAGATAGGCTCTTATTCAGGGTGAGGGTCCGGATTAATGTGGGCAATCTGTATGTACAGGGGGGAAACATACAAGATAGGCTCTTATTCAGGGTGAGGGTCCGGATTAATGTGGGCAACCTGTATGTACAAAGGGGAAGATATATTTTTTCCCTTGTTTTCTTTTCTTTTATGTGGATGAGTGATTTGCGCGTGACACGAAATGATTTCCGGGGGCCGCTCAGGTCGGCGTCGCAGTAGAGGATCATTTGAGGGATCGTCGGCGTTGGCACCTAGTTCCTCATTTTCTCCGGCGGCACGAGGAATTCTCCAGTCACTCCGGCTGACTTCTATGACATGCCGGGTGACATTAACAACCGCAGTTTTTTTTTTCTTTAGATAGCGTTTCTAAAAATGCGTCGGCGCGGGGCCGCAGTGGCTGATAGCAACCGCTGCGTTTTCCCGGCTCCTGATGAAAAACACACAGATTTTTTTATAGTGAAGAGAAGAAGCAGAGCGCGATCCTTTTCTCCCCCCTTTGAAAGCTAATATTGGAAATGGCTGTCAATGGCTTGAGATGACACCGCCGGGGTAGTGTAACCTGCTTTGCATGCGGAGAATCCTTACAACAGCTGCATCCGTCCTGACAGCGTCTAATTAGCGCTCCCGCCCCGCTCTTATATTGACTGGAGGAGACAGGAAGAGACAGCAATTTTCAAGAAAGGCTCCTTAACCCGTTCTGTCCCGGGACCGAGGGTGATAAAGCAAAAAGATCTTCCCGAGATTTAAAAATTTGCCAAAAATTGTCCCCAATGCAAGATTTCCTCTGGTGACTCCAAGAATGATTTCCTCTGGTGACCCCGAGAATGATTTCCTCTGGTGACCTCAAGAATGATTTCCTCTGGTGACCCCAAGAATGATTTCCTCTGGTGACTCTAAGAATGATTTCCTCTGGTGGCCCCAAGAATGATTTCCTCTGGTGACTCTAAGAATGATTTCCTCTGGTGGCCCCAAGAATGATTTCCTCTGGTGACCCCGAGAATGATTTCCTCTGGTGACCCCAAGAATGATTTCCTCTGGTGACTCTAAGAATGATTTCCTCTGGTGACCCCAAGAATGATTTCCTCTGGTGACTCTAAGAATGATTTCCTCTGGTGGCCCCAAGAATGATTTCCTCTGGTGACCCCGAGAATGATTTCCTCTGGAGACTCCAAGAATGATTTCCTCTGGTGACCCCGAGAATGATTTCTTCTGGTGACCCCAAGAATGATTTCCTCTGGTGACTCTAAGAATGATTTCCTCTGGTGACCCCGAGAATGACTTCTTCTGGTGACCCCAAGAAGATTTCCTCTGGTGGCTCCAAGAATGATTTCCTCTGGTGACCCCAAGAATGATTTCCTCTGGTGACCCCGAGAATGATTTCCTCTGGTGACCTCAAGAATGATTTCCTCTGGTGACTCTAAGAATGATTTCCTCTGGTGACCCCAAGAATGATTTCCTCTGGTGACCCCGATAATGATTTCCTCTGGTGACTCTAAGAATGATTTCCTCTGGTGGCCCCAAGAATGATTTCCTCTGGTGACCCCGAGAATGATTTCCTCTGGTAAACTCCAAGAATGATTTCCTCTGGTGACCCCGAGAATGATTTCCTCTGGTAAACTCCAAGAATGATTTCCTCTGGTGACCCCGAGAATGATTTCCTCTGGTGACCCCAAGAATGATTTCCTCTGGTGACTCTAAGAATGATTTCCTCTGGTGACCCCGAGAATGATTTCCTCTGGTGACTCTAAGAATGATTTCCTCTGGTGACCCCGAGAATGATTTCCTCTGGTGACTCTAAGAATGATTTCCTCTGGTGACCCCGAGAATGATTTCCTCTGGTGGCCCCAAGAAGATTTCCTCTGGTGGCCCTAAGAATGATTTCCTCTGGTGACCCCAAGAATGATTTCCTCTGGTGGCCCCAAGAATGATTCCCTCTGGTGACCCCAAGAATCACTTCCACTGGTGACCCAAGAATGATTTCCTCTGGTGACTCCAAGAATGATTTCCTCTGGTGACCCCAAGAATGATTTCTTCTGTTGACCACAAGAATAATTTCCTCTGGTGACTCCAATAATGATTTCCTCTGGTGACCCCGAGAATGATTTCCTCTGGTGACCCCAAGAATGATTTTCTCTGGTGACCCCAAGAATGATTTCCTCTGGTGACCCCAAGAATGATTTCCTCTGGTGACCCCGAGAATGATTTTCTCTGGTGACCACAAGAATAATTTCCTCTGGTGGCCCCAAAAATGATTTCCTCTGGTGGCCCCAAGAAGATTTCCTCTGGTGGCCCCAAGAATGATTTCCTCTGGTGGCCCCAAGAAGATTTTCTCTGGTTGCCCCGAGAATGATTTCTTCTGGTGACCACAAGAATAATTTCCTCTGGTGACCCTAGGAATGATTTCCTCTGGTGACCCTAAGAATGATTTCCTCTGGTGACCCTAAAAATGACTTCCTCTGGTGGCAACAAGAATGATTTCCTCTGGTGACCCCAAGAATGATTTTCTCTGGTGACCACAAGAATGATTTCCTCTGGTGACCCCAAGAATGATTTCCTCTGGTGAAACCAATATTGATTTCCTCTGGTGACCCCAATAATGATTTCCTCTGGTGACCCCAAGAAGGATTGCCTCTGGTGACCCCAAGAATGATTTCCTCTGGTGGCCCCAAGAATGATTCCTCTGATGACTCCAAGAATGATTTCCTCTGGTTACCCCAAGAATGATTTCCTCTGGTGACCCCAAGAATGATTTCCTCTGGTGACCCCAAGAATTATTTCCTCTGGTGACCCCGAGAATGATTTCCTCTGGTGGCCCCAAGAATGATTTCCTCTGGTGGCCCCCAGAATGATTTCCTCTGTTGGACCCAAAAATGATTTCCTTTGGTGGCCCCAAAAATTATTTCCTCTGGTGACCCCAATAATGATTTCCTCTGGTGACCCCAAGAATGATTTCCTCTGGTGACCCCAAGAATGATTAACTCTGGTGACCCCAAAAATGATTTCCTCTGGTGACCCCAAAAATGATTTCCTCTGGTGACCCCAAAAATGATTTCCTCTGGTGGCCCCAAGAATGATTTCCTCTGGTGGCCCCAAGAATGATTTCCTCTGGTGGCCCCAAGAATGATTTCCTCTGGTGGCCCCAAGAATGATTTCCTCTGGTGGCCCCAAGAATGATTTCCTCTGGTGACCCCAAGAATGATTTCCTCTGGTGACCCCAATATTGATTTCCTCTGGTGACCCCAATAAAGATTTCCTCTGGTGACCCCAAGAATGATTTCCTCTGGTGGCCCCAAGAATGATTTTCTCTGGTGACCCCAAGAATGATTTCCTCTGGTGGCCCCAAGAATGATTTCCTCTGGTGACCCCAAGAATGATTTTCTCTGGTTGCCCCGAGAAAGATTTCCTCTGGTGGCCCCAAGAATGATTTCCTCTGGTGGCCCCAAGAATGATTTCCTCTGGTGGCCCCAAGAATGATTTCCTCTGGTGGCCCCAAGAATGATTTCCTCTGGTGGCCCCAAGAATGATTTCCTCTGGTGACCCCAAGAATGATTTCCTCTGGTGACCCCAAGAATGATTTCCTCTTGTGGCCCCAAGAATAATTTCCTCTGGTGGCCCCAAGAATGATTTCCTCTGGTGACCCCAAGAATGATTTCCTCTGGTGACCCCAAGAATGATTTTCTCTGGTTGCCCCGAGAATGATTTCCTCTGGTGGCCCCAAGAATGATTTCCTCTGGTGACCCCAAGAATGATTTCCTCTGGTGACCCCAAGAATGATTTCCTCTGGTGACCCCAATATTGATTTCCTCTGGTGACCCCATTAATGATTACCTCTGGTGACCCCAAGAATGATTTCCTCTGGTGGCCCCAAGAATGATTTTCTCTGGTGACCCCAAGAATGATTTCCTCTGGTGGCCCCAAGAATGATTTCCTCTGGTGACCCCAAGAATGAATTTCTCTGGTTGCCCCGAGAATGATTTCCTCTGGTGGCCCCAAGAATGATTTCCTCTGGTGACCCCAAGAATGATTTCCTCTGGTGACCCCAAGAATGATTTCCTCTGGTGACCCCAAGAATGATTTTCTCTGGTGGCCCCAAGAATGATTTCCTCTGGTGGCCCCAAGAATGATTTCCTCTGGTGGCCCCAAGAATGATTTCCTCTGGTGGCCCCAAGAATGATTTCCTCTGGTGACCCCAAGAATGATTTCCTCTGGTGACCCCGAGAATGATTTCCTCTGGTTGCTCTAAGAATGATTTCCTCTGGTGACTCCGAGAATGATTTCCTTTGGTGACCCCAAGAATGATTTCCTCTGGTGGCCCCAAGAATGACTTCCTCTGGTGGCCCCAAGAATGATTTCCTCTGGTGACCCCAAGAATGTTTTCCTCTGGTGGCCCCAAGAATGATTTCCACTGGTGGCCCCAAGAATGATTTCCTCTGGTGACCCCAAGAATGATTTCCTCTGGTGGCCCCAAGAATGATTTCTTCTGGTGACCACAAGAATAATTTCCTCTGGTGGCCCCAAGAATGATTTCCTCTGGTGGCCCCAAGAATGATTTCCTCTGGTGACCACAAGAATAATTTCCTCTGGTGACCCTAAGAATGATTTCCTCTGGTGACCCCAAGAATGATTTCCTCTGGTGACCCCAAGAATGATTTTCTCTGGTGGCCCCAAGAATGATTTCCTCTGGTGGCCCCAAGAATAATTTCCTCTGGTGGCTCCAAGAATGATTTCCTCTGGTGGCCCCAAGAATGATTTCCTCTGGTGGCCCCAAGAATGATTTCCTCTGGTGGCTCCAAGAATGATTTCCTCTGGTGGCCCCAAGAATGATTTCCTCTGGTGATCCCAAGAATGATTTCCTCTGGTGGCCCCAAGAATGATTTCCTCTGGTGGCCCCAAGAATGATTTCCTCTGGTGATCCCAAGAATGATTTCCTCTGGTGGCCCCAAGAATGATTTCTTCTGGTGACCACAAGAATGATTTCCTCTGGTGGCTCCAAGAATGATTTCCTCTGGTGGCCCCAAGAATGATTTCCTCTGGTGACCACAAGAATAATTTTCTCTGGTGGCCCCAAGAATGATTTCCTCTGGTGGCCCCAAGAATGATTTCCTCTGGTGACCACAAGAATAATTTCCTCTGGTGGCCCCAAAAATGATTTCCTCTGGTGGCAACAAGAATGATTTCCTCTGGTGGCCCCAAGAATGATTTCCTCTGGTGACCCCAAGAATGATTCCTCTGATGACTCCAAGAATGATTTCCTCTGGTGGCCCCAAGAATGATTTCCTCTGGTGACCCCAAGAATGATTTCCTCTGGTGGCCCCAAGAATGATTTCCTCTGGTGGCCCCAAGAATGATTCCTCTGATGACTCCAAGAATGATTTCCTCTGGTGGCCCCAAGAATGATTTCCTCTGGTGGCCCCAAGAATGATTTCCTCTGGTGGCTCCAAGAATGATTTCCTCTGGTGGCCCCAAGAATGATTTCCTCTGGTGGCCCCAAGAATGATTTCCTCTGGTGGCTCCAAGAATGATTTCCTCTGGTGGCCCCAAGAATGATTTCCTCTGGTGACCCCAAGAATGATTTCCTCTGGTGGCCCCAAGAATGATTTCTTCTGGTGACCACAAGAATGATTTCCTCTGGTGGCCCCAAGAATGATTTCCTCTGGTGACCCCAAGAATGATTTCCTCTGGTGGCCCCAAAAATGATTTTCTCTGGTGGCCCCAAGAATGATTTCCTCTGGTGGCCCCAAGAATGAATTCCTCTGGTGACCCCAATAATGATTTCCTCTGGGACCCCAAGAATGATTTCCTCTGGTGGCCCCAAGAATGATTTCCTCTGGTGGCTCCAAGAATGATTTCCTCTGGTGACCCCAAGAATGATTTCCTCTGGTGACCCCAAGAATGATTTCCTCTGGTGGCTCCAAGAATGATTTCCTCTGGTGACCCCAAGAATGATTTCCTCTGGTGACCCCAAGAATGATTTCCTCTGGTGACCCCAAGAATGATTTCCTCTTGTGACCCCAAGAATGATTTCCTCTCGCCCCAGTACCATGTTCCCAAGACTTTCCGACAGAAAACTGCGATCCTTATTAGAACGACTTAGGTACCTAACATACTTTTCATCTGCTCATTTTAATTGTAACTTAGCACTTGCATTTTGCCCTTCTGACCTGTATATATATCTATTCATTGTATGTATATAATTTGTCTAGTGTGCTCCTAAAGTGATACAATATCTAATATCTAAATGTAATTTAGCGCTTCACACAAGCGCATGGCATTTGGTGTGATCAGCATGTACGCCGTGTGTTCGCACGAAGCCATGAATCAGGCGCTTAGGCCATGTCTCTCAAGTGTCCCTGATTTGCAGGGACTGTCCCTCTTTTGCATCCATGTTCCCCTGTCCCTGGTTGTTCTCATTTTTTCCTCTTTGAGGTGCAACATGCAGATCTGCAGCAATCTCCTATTCACCCCTCAATGAGGGGCGTGGCTTCATTTACATATTGTCCCAATTTTGATATCATGTCCCCCTGTCCCTCGTTGTTCTCCTTTGTCCCTCTTTGAGGTGTAACATGCAGATCTTGTAAACAATATTAATCTGATATACTGAAATATTATATTCAATATCTCCTGAATGGCTCTTAGCCAAATGTAAACAATATTATAACTAGATATTAATAATATTGTGTATATATTTATATCCTGCCCGGCTCGACTAAAATAGGCAACACATATACCAATATTGTCAATATCTGGCCAATGATCACACAATGGATACACGCATAAGACTATAAGACTAGGTTCTTTTGACTTCTGGTAAATGCAAGAGACACTGGGACAAGTAGTAAATAAAGAGATATATTGTTGACAAAATAACACAATAATGCAATCAAATCTCAAATCAAACACAATACATGAGACAGGCATACAGTTATGAGACTGGCATACATATATACAGGGAAAGACACATTACCCTCCTGATACGGCACTCACAAGCTTCTCCTGTCCCAGCAGTCTCAGCTCCAAGCCGTCTCCCCTGTCTTGCCTTTCCTTCTGCCTCCTTCCCCGGCTGCACTCCTCATCTCCTAATTATACTAAAAGTGGGCTTCTGGTATTCCTTTGATCTTTTACGACCCTAGTCTTCTCCTCCCTTGGGCTTGACCCACCGGTCATGCAAAAGAGGGTGCATCTGCTATTTCAGGTCTATATGTCTATTTACAACATATTTATGGTATGGTCACAGAATGTTGATATTATCTAGTGCCCTCTCAGATGTCTTTTGTTCTATTTTCTGGTTTTCGAATGCAGATATTATCTAGCTTGGAAAACGTGCCTTAGGCCTTCCCACTTCATGTCATGCCCTGCTGTATATTCAAATATATATATATATATATATATATATATATATATATATATACCATTATTAACAATATTGATTTTCCATAAAGGCCCATTATTTACAATCTGCAGCAATAAATGATTCATTTGCCTGTTCAAAGTGTTTCTATTGTTGTAACTGTTACAATGTATCTCCTATCCATCAATCAATGAGGGGGCGTGGCTTCATCTATCCCTCAATGGGGGGCGTGGCTTCATCCATCCCTCAATGAGGGGGCATGGTTTCATCCATCCCTCAATGAGGGGGCGTGGCTTCGTACCTCAATGAGGGGGCGTGGCTTTATACATCCCTCAATGAGGTGGTGTGGCTTCATCCATCCCTCAATGTTGGGTGTGGCTTGATCCATCCCTCAATGAAGGGCGTGGCTTCATCCATCCATCAATGAGGGGGCGTGGCTTCATCCATCCCTCAATGAGGGTGTGTGGCTTCATCCATCCCTCAATGAGGGGCGTGGCTTCATCCATCCCTCAATGCGGGGGTGTGGCTTCACCCATCCATCAATGAGGGGGCGTGGCTTTATCAATCCCTCAATGAGGGGGTGTGGCTTCATCCATCCCTCATTGAGGGGTGTGGCTTCATTTACATATTGTCCCTCTTTGAGGTGTAACATGCAGATCTGCAGCAATAAATGATTCATTTGCCTATTCAAAGTGTTTCTATTGTTGTAACTGTTACAATGTATCTGCTATCCATTATTCAATTAATTTAACAACTGTCCCTCTTCCCCACACTGAAAAGTAATCATTGGCGATTGGTTTAGGGTTAACAGGCGCATAACCCTAATGAGTATATAAATAAATAAATAAATATATTCATATATGTAATATATATATATATATATATATATATATATATATATATATATATATATGTAATTTTTATTGATTCTTTATGATTATTTTATTAGTAATACAATACAGAATACACATTTTGATAAAGCACAAAAGAGAAACTTCCTTAAAAATAAAAAATAAAATGGCGTGCAATCCTCCTGATAGACCTTTTGTGACGACTGCAAGTCTGGGCTTTGGCAGTTTAATGAGTTGTTGAGTGTCCTGGCGGCGCGATGTCCTGGTAATAGCACCGAGGGAGTTCTGCAAGTCCCGACAGCCTCCCACCCAGGTTCCCGGGCTCCCCGCACGCCATCCCGTGTCATCCAAGTCTTTGTTTTGCAGGTAAGGGAGACGCGTCTCGGACTTCTCCTTGTTGACTTAAAGCGGCTTCTGGGCGAGAGAGAGGCTCCTGCGCTTAATTACTGTCCCATTGTTGGTTTGCATTCATAAATGATGACGCCGTTTCCCCCCTCGGGGCTCGCTGACAAGACCGCATCGGCTTGTCTAAAGCTGGCCTTAATCCCAAACTTTTCCCTTGGCTCAGCCGTGGAATGCAGGGTGAAGTTTGCCTTCTCCAAAAGTGACTTGTTCAGACCCAAGTGCGGCGCCGTGTGACGGACAGAGGACCCGCCTCCAACTTATTAAACTTACTAAGTAACAGTTCGGTTCATTCGTTTCCTTAACAGAACAGAGAATAAAGAGAAAGGGCGGCCAAAGCTCGTCAAGGTGTATTTGTCACATGCATATCCTTACTATGTATGACATACAGCGAAATGTGTTGTACGACTGTCCGCAGATACAATAATAACACTATAATAAGAGAAGAACAGGGCTTTGCAGATTACAATAGATATAATATATATAATGCAATCCAATACAACATAATAGGGTCGATTCATGGTTGGTGCACAAAAATGTTCAGGCGCAGCGCAAGCAATTTCGCATGATTGATGGCTGCGTGTGCTTGCCGGACGTACGTGCGAATTGCACCAAATGGAAAGCGTACGGCAAAGTGCAAATTGCGATTTTCTTGCGCCAGCTTGCATCTTCCGCAAGGAAACACAAATGGCCCCGTCCCAAATAAGGCAATATCTCTAATGTAGAGTACAGGTAGGTCCATCCTAATCTGGTCAGCGCATTCCACACCGCCGGAGTAGGTAACTTATTACATGTCCAGCTCTGCTCAGGGTGTGGTGTTCTTCTATAACGTAATCTTGTCTTTGGAATGTGAACTTAGAATTTATTTCTTATTCTTTGGGAAGTGGGGAGGGGCTCATCGTCCCATTATACCGATCCATTACGAATCGCACCAAATGGCAAGTCCATGGAAGAGTGCAAACTGCATTTTCTCGCGCCAATTTGCGCCTTCCGCAATGAAAATCTGCTGTTTTGAAACACAAATGGCCCCATCCGTTGCGCATTTGGCCGGCTAAACCACTGGTCCCGATGGTCTCCCATGTTTCTCCCCTTTCCTTTACTGTTTCTCCATAGCGATTTGATCTCTCCAGCTTCTGTGTTCTCTGTGAAACTTGTCTAAAGCTGGCCTTAATCTAAAACTTTTCCCTTGGCTCAGCCGTGGAATGCAGGGTGAAGTGTGCCTTCTCCAAAAGTGACTTGTTCAGACCCAAGTGCGGCGCCGTGTGACGGACAGAGGCCCCGCCTCCAACTTACTAAACTTACTAGGTAACAGTTCGGTTCATTCGTTTTCATGGCAGCACAGAGAATAAAGAAACTATTCCCACAAAGAGCGCCCAAAGCTCGCCAAGTTGTATTTGTCACATGCAAATCCTTACTATGTATGACATATAGCGAAATGCGTTGTACGACTGTCCGCAGATACAAGAAGCTGAAGAATAATACTATAATAAGAAATGATATATCATATATCAAATAGGATGTCAATACATGCAGTGGTAATTAACAGCATACATATCTGAGAAACGCTTCTGCTCCCTCCCCGCAGGCCAGCTTTATTTATACAAAACAGGAACCTACATAATCAAGCTAATTGGCTAACATGCGCTCCCATACAGCGCTGTACTGGTCAAATAGCGACTCCTCACAACTTATTCATCATTGCTGCACAGCGAATGAGTCGCTATGAACTAGCGACCCACGGGCGAACACAGCGACTACTAGCGGGCGCTCTGAAAATGCTCGCTACAGAAGCTCATCCGCCGCTACCTGGCGTTAGTGATGAATCAGCCTGCCCGTATCTTAAGTCTACTGTCGCATTCATTGAAATGTAACATTCGCAAGCTGCAACATCGTATATATTTATTCATTGGTTTATTTAACTGCAGCTAATAATAAATTAATAATGATTTATTTAAGATAGGCTCTTATAAGATAGGCTCTTATAAGATAGGCTCTTATTCCGAGTGAAGGTCCAGATTAATGTGAGCAATCTGTATGTACAGGGTGGGGGAAACATATAAGATAGGCTCTTATTCCGAGTGAAGGTCCAGATTAATGTGAGCAATCTGTATGTACAGGGTGTGGAAAACATAAAAGATAGGTTCTTATTCCGAGTGAAGATCCAGATTAATGTGAGGAATCTGTATGTACAGGGGGGGGGGGGGACGTATAAGGTATATAATAAATAAATAATGATTAATCATCTCCATTGATTGATCTGTATTTAAACACATAAGCGAACCTGTAAGAAAAAGATTCTAAAACTGAGAAGTGATTAACTCCTTACTGTCTGGCAAACGTTTCATTAGAGCGCGGCGCGGCGTAGGAGGAGGAAATCCTCAGACAACACAAATAAAGTGAATTTTGTTCCGGCCGAGAATTACGCGGACTAAGGGTCACTGGCCTGGTAGAGGCGCGCGGTAATTATATCTCAGCGCTCAGCTAGAGGTGAGCAGAAGCACCAGCCAACTACAGAGAGAATGGCGAAACGCACGCCGAGACGCGTTCTCCTGAGACGCCACAGCCGGGGCAGATACAATTATCCCTCTGACGGATAACTCTGCACCTGCCCCAATGGGCCGAACTATACGGCACCCATATACCCATCGCATACCGGCAACCTTTTTCAGGGTGAGATTGCCCACATTAATCTGGACCCTCACTTTGAATAAGAGCCTATCTTATATGTTTCCCACACCCTGTACATACAGATTGCCCACATTAATCCGGACCCTCACCCTGAATAATAGTCTATCTTATATGTTTCCCACACCCTGTACATACAGATTGCTCACATTAATCCGGACCCCCACCCTGAATAAGAGCCTATCTTATATGTTTCCCCCCTGTACATTCAGATTGCCCACATTAATCCAGACCCTCAACCTGAATAAGAGTCTATCTTAAATGTTACTCACACCCTGTACCTACAGATTGCCCACATTAATCCGGACCCTCACCCTGAATAAGAGCCTATCTTATATGTTTCCCACACCCTGTACATACAGATTGCTCACATTAATCCGGACCTTCACTCTGAATAAGAGCCTATCTTATATGTTTCCCACACCCTGTACATACAGATTGCTCACATTAATCCGGACCTTCACCCTGAATAAGAGCCTATCTTATATGTTTCCCCCACCCTGTACATACAGATTGCCCACATTAATCCGGACCTTCACCCTGAATAAGAACCTATCTTATATGTTTCCCACACCCTGTACATACAGATTGCTCACATTAATCCGGACCCTCACCCTGAATAAGAGCCTATCTTATATGTTTCCCACACCCTGTACATACAGATTGCTCACATTAATCCGGACCTTCACCCTGAATAAGAGCCTATCTTATATGTTTCCCCCCTGTACATACAGATTGCCCACATTAATACGGACCCTCACCCTGAATAAGAGCCTATCTTATATGTTTCCCACACCCTGTACATACAGATTGCTCACATTAAAAATCATCCTACCTGCATCTACTGCATGTTATGAGCCTTTAAACATCCAAGATGGCGGCTCATGGGGCTTCAGGCAGCCTGCAAACAGGAAGTGTCTTCTGACTGTGTTTTCCTGACCCCAGATCTGCGCTGTCTGAGCAAAGCACAGCTATAACCCCTCCCCCTGTACTTTATCCCACTCTCCTCAGTATGTGATGCTTCTGAGTCAAGATGGCGGCGCCCGTATCCTAGAGTCCTGAACAGAGTTGCAGCCCAGTGGGGGAAAGAATAATAAGTAAGTGACTAAAAACATAAAATATATTAATTTTAGATGCTGGGGAATCGTTTTTAAGGGTTTAGGCTTTTCATGAAATCACGGTGAAGGTCCGGTTTAAGTGTAGATTCAGATAGGTTGTGCGCCATTTATTAGTTAGAATTGTATATTGTTGTTTTGTTCCTCCGCTCTGGTATGCTCACCTTTCCTCGCTCCTGTCCAGCGCTGGGGGGTGGACGCGAGCCCAGACTCCTTGAACTGGCCTGCTTACCTCCTGCCCGTGGAATGTGCGCTCAACCTCTGATGCGTTTTGTGACTATGGGTGTCCTCGGCGCGTGGGATCTGGGGGGGGGGGGTGAGTATATAGGGGTAGGTTATGGGGACCCTGGAAGTGCTTAGCTGCCCTGAAGAAGTGATGCGCTGATGTCATGAAACGCGTCGGCGCTGGGCGGGGGGGCTGCTGCTTGGCTTTACACTGGACACGTAAGACCCTTTGTGTATTGAACGTTGTAAATTCGTTTGTCCCTACCTGACTGGTCCTCTTGTAATATTTTTCAAATGTAGCACCCCCGTACTTATTGTTTCGTAATCCATAGACTCAATCCCATACACATCAAGAGAAGGTAGGCAAAACGCACTCCATAAACAATAAAATCATTCCATTTATTTAAATGCGATTAAAATCATCTCCATAGAAATGGGCAGACCTTAAATTCCTGGTACAGTAGTAATAAAGCAGCAGACGCGTTTCGGACATTCTCCAGTCCTTAGTCATAGAGGGATATTTGGTAAATTAGGCCACACCCCCTCGCTGAGGGATGGATGAAGCCACGCCCCCTCATTGAGGGATGGATAGGAGATACATTGTAACAGTTACAACAATAGAAACACTATGAATACAATTAATAATTTATTGCTGCAGATCTGCATGTTACACCTCAAAGAGGAACAGTATGCAAATGAAGCCACACTCTCTCATTGAGGGATAGATGAAGCCACACACTCTCATTGAGGGATGGATGAAGCCACACTCTCTCATTGAGGGATAGATGAAGCCACACTCTCTCATTGAGGGATAGATGAAGCCACACTCTCTCATTGAGGGATAGATGAAGCCACACTCTCTCATTGAGGGATAGATGAAGCCACACTCTCTCATTGAGGGATAGATGAAGCCACATTCTCTCATTGAGGGATAGATGAAGCCACACTCTCTCATTGAGGGATGGATGAAGCCACACTCTCTCATTGAGGGATAGATGAAGCCACGCTCTCTCATTGAGGGATAGATGAAGCCACACTCTCTCATTGAGGGATAGATAAAGCCACGCTCTCTCATTGAGGGATAGATGAAGCCACGCTCTCTCATTGAGGGATAGATGAAGCCACAGTCTCTCATTGAGGGATAGATGAAGCCACACTCTCTCATTGAGGGATAGATGAAGCCACGCTCTCTCATTGAGGGATAGATGAAGCCACGCCCCCTCATTGAGGGATGGATGAAGCCACACTCTCTCATTGAGGGATAGATGAAGCCACAGTCTCTCATTGAGGGATAGATGAAGCCACAGTCTCTCATTGAGGGATAGATGAAGCCACGCTCTCTCATTGAGAGATAGATGAAGCCACACTCTCTCATTGAGGGATAGATGAAGCCACACTCTCTCATTGAGGGATAGATGAAGCCACACTCTCTCACTGAGGGATAGATGAAGCCACAGTCTCTCATTGAGGGATAGATGAAGCCACACTCTCTCATTGAGGGATAGATGAAGCCACACTCTCTCATTGAGGGATAGATGAAGCCACGCTCTCTCATTGAGGGATAGATGAAGCCACGCTCTCTCATTGAGGGATAGATGAAGCCACAGTCTCTCATTGAGGGATAGATGAAGCCACACTCTCTCATTGAGGGATAGATGAAGCCACACTCTCTCATTGAGGGATAGATGAAGCCACGCTCTCTCATTGAGGGATAGATGAAGCCACGCCCCCTCATTGAGGGATGGATGAAGCCACACTCTCTCATTGAGGGATAGATGAAGCCACACTCTCTCATTGAGGGATAGATGAAGCCACAGTCTCTCATTGAGGGATAGATGAAGCCACACTCTCTCATTGAGGGATAGATGAAGCCACGCTCTCTCATTGAGGGATAGATGAAGCCACGCCCCCTCATTGAGGGATGGATGAAGCCACACTCTCTCATTGAGGGATAGATGAAGCCACACTCTCTCATTGAGGGATAGATGAAGCCACATTCTCTCATTGAGGGATAGATGAAGCCACAGTCTCTCATTGAGGGATAGATGAAGCCACACTCTCTCATTGAGGGATAGATGAAGCCACGCTCTCTCATTGAGGGATAGATGAAACCACACTCTCTCATTGAGGGATAGATGAATCCACACTCTCTCATTGAGGGATAGATGAATCCACACTCTCTCATTGAGGGATAGATGAAGCCACGCTCTCTCATTGAGGGATAGATGAAGCCACACTCTCTCATTGAGGGATAGATGAATCCACACTCTCTCATTGAGGGATAGATGAAGCCACAGTCTCTCATTGAGGGATAGATGAAGCCACGCCCTCTCATTGAGGGATAGATGAAGCCACGCTCTCTCATTGAGGGATAGATGAAGCCACGCCCCCTCATTGAGGGATGGATGAAGCCACGCTCTCTCATTGAGGGATAGATGAAGCCACGCCCCCTCATTGAGGGATAGATGAAGCCACGCCCTCTCATTGAGGGATAGATGAAGCCACGCTCTCTCATTGAGGGATAGATGAAGCCACGCCCTCTCATTGAGGGATAGATGAAGCCACACTCTCTCATTGAGGGATAGATGAAGCCACGCTCTCTCATTGAGGGATAGATGAAGCCACACTCTCTCATTGAGGGATAGATGAAGCCACACTCTCTCATTGAGGGATAGATGAAGCCACACTCTCTCATTGAGGGATAGATGAAGCCACACTCTCTCATTGAGGGATAGATGAAGCCACGCTCTCTCATTGAGGGATAGATGAAGCCACAGTCTCTCATTGAGGGATAGATGAAGCCACACTCTCTCATTGAGGGATAGATGAAGCCACACTCTCTCATTGAGGGATAGATGAAGCCACGCTCTCTCATTGAGGGATAGATGAAGCCACGCCCCCTCATTGAGGGATGGATGAAGCCACACTCTCTCATTGAGGGATAGATGAAGCCACACTCTCTCATTGAGGGATAGATGAAGCCACAGTCTCTCATTGAGGGATAGATGAAGCCACACTCTCTCATTGAGGGATAGATGAAGCCACGCTCTCTCATTGAGGGATAGATGAAGCCACGCCCCCTCATTGAGGGATGGATGAAGCCACACTCTCTCATTGAGGGATAGATGAAGCCACACTCTCTCATTGAGGGATAGATGAAGCCACATTCTCTCATTGAGGGATAGATGAAGCCACAGTCTCTCATTGAGGGATAGATGAAGCCACACTCTCTCATTGAGGGATAGATGAAGCCACGCTCTCTCATTGAGGGATAGATGAATCCACACTCTCTCATTGAGGGATAGATGAAGCCACAGTCTCTCATTGAGGGATAGATGAAGCCACGCCCTCTCATTGAGGGATAGATGAAGCCACGCTCTCTCATTGAGGGATAGATGAAGCCACGCCCCCTCATTGAGGGATGGATGAAGCCACGCTCTCTCATTGAGGGATAGATGAAGCCACGCCCCCTCATTGAGGGATAGATGAAGCCACGCCCTCTCATTGAGGGATAGATGAAGCCACGCTCTCTCATTGAGGGATAGATGAAGCCACGCCCTCTCATTGAGGGATAGATGAAGCCACACTCTCTCATTGAGGGATAGATGAAGCCACACTCTCTCATTGAGGGATAGATGAAGCCACGCCCCCTCATTGAGGGATAGATGAAGCCACGCCCTCTCATTGAGGGATAGATGAAGCCACGCTCTCTCATTGAGGGATAGATGAAGCCACGCCCCCTCATTGAGAGATGGATGAAGCCACACTCTCTCATTGAGGGATAGATGAAGCCACGCTCTCTCATTGAGGGATAGATGAATTTGCAAAAAGGGGGCGTTGGTTCTCTCTCTGGGGAGGGAACCGGGGTGTGCCTGTTTTGTACCCTAAATTATGAGCTCTCCATGCTGTGCATATAGAGTAGTTCTGTTTATTCATGTGAGTACATCATTTACATTATTCATCTTTTTTTACATTTTTTTACACATATTTTTTCCAATGCACACATATTAATTCAACATATTTTACCTATTCACATATATTTACACAATTTTCCACATGTAGTGGTGTTCAGTCAATTTTACTGGTATTTCGCTGGTTGTCCATTGGTCAATTGAACCTTATAAGGGGGAAAGGGGTACAAGCATCTGTCGGCCTCGTCCCTCTCTAGTGCTCCCTTCGCAGTGTTGGGGGACCCCGTTTGTAGCCAGGTGTCCAAATTTCAGATTTGATACCTCCAGTTTGCAGCAATTGCATACGCGTTTCACTTTAAAACGTAGCTTCCTCAGTGCATTATGCTTGCATGGTAGGTTTGGCTTCTGCCCGTTGTTCCCTCGCAAGGTGCTATTGTGTTGTCCACTTTGGGGTAGCCTCCTTGTTAAAGTCCTGTTTGTAAAGGTCCAGGTTTGCCTGCCGTTTTTCCAGGTGTCCTGTAGATCTGGCACCGGGATGCTGGCTGGCTATGTACCTCGGAGGTCTCTCTGCTCACAGCGTGTTCTGCGCTGTGCTGTGTTTCTTGGCTGGTTTAACTGCAGCATGCGCGAACGGAGCCTCACACTGCCAGCCAACGGGCAGAAGCCAAACCTACCATGCAAGCATAATGCACTGAGGAAGCTACGTTGTAAAGCGAAACGCGTATGCAATTGCTGCAAACTGGAGGTATCAAATCTGAAATTTGGATACCTGGCTACAAACGGGGTCCCCCAACACTGCGAAGGGAGCACTAGAGAGGGACGAGGCCGACAGAGGCTCGTACCCCTTTCCCCCTTATAAGGTTCAATTGACCAATGGACAACCAGCGAAATACCAGTCAAATTGACTGAACACCACTACATGTGGAAAATTGTGTAAATATATGTGAATAGGTAAAATATGTTGAATTAATATGTGTGTATTGGAAAAAATATGTGTAAAAAATGTAAAAAAAGATGAATAATGTAAATGATGTACTCACATGAATAAACAGAACTACTCTATATGCACAGCATGTAGAGCTCATAATTTAGGGTACAAAACAGGCACACCCCGGTTCCCTCCCCAGAGAGAGAACCAACGCCCCCTTTTTGCAATTTCAGTTTCCCTGACGACCAGTCAGGAGCCTGTTACCCGACAGCACTAACACCCTCCCTAGAAGCACCCCTCCCCCCCAAACCACCTCTTCCCCTTCCCCCCAACCTGGTTAACAGGGATGGATGAAGCCACACTCTCTCATTGAGGGATGGATGAAGCCACACTCTCTCATTGAGGGATGGATGAAGCCACACTCTCTCATTGAAGGATAGATGAAGCCACGCTCTCTCATTAAAGGAATGGATGAAGCCACACCCTCTCATTGAGGAATAGATGAAGCCACACTCTCTCATTGAGGGATGGATGAAGCCACACTCTCTCATTGAGGGATAGATGAAGCCACACTCTCTCATTGAGGGATAGATGAAGCCACGCTCTCTCATTGAGGGATGGATGAAGCCACACTCTCTCATTGAGGAATAGATGAAGCCACACTCTCTCATTGAGGGATGGATGAAGCCACGCTCTCTCATTGAGGGATGGATGAAGCCACACTCTCTCATTGAGGGATAGATGAAGCCACACTCTCTCATTGAGGGATAGATGAAGCCACGCTCTCTCATTGAGGGATAGATGAAGCCACACTCTCTCATTGAGGTATAGATGAAGCCACACTCTCTCATTGAGGGATAGATGAAGCCACACTCTCTCATTGAGGGATGGATGAAGCCACACTCTCTCATTGAGGGATAGATGAAGCCACACTCTCTCATTGAGGGATGGATGAAGCCACACTCTCTCATTGAGGGATGGATGAAGCCACACTCTCTCATTGAGGGATAGATGAAGCCACACTCTCTCATTGAGGGATAGATGAAGCCACACTCTCTCATTGGGGGATAGATGAAGCCACACTCTCTCATTGAGGGATAGATGAAGCCACACTCTCTCATTGAGGGATGGATGAAGCCACACTCTCTCATTGAGGGATAGATGAAGCCACACTCTCTCATTGAGGGATGGATGAAGCCACACTCTCTCATTGAGGGATAGATGAAGCCACCATTGAGGGATAGATGAAGCCACCATTGAGGGATAGATGAAGCCACACTCTCTCATTGAGGGATGGATGAAGCCACACTCTCTCATTGAGGGATAGATGAAGCCACCATTGAGGGATAGATAAAGCCACGCTCTCTCATTGAGGGATAGATGAAGCCACGCTCTCACATTGAGGGATAGATGAAGCCACGCTCTCTCATTGAGGGATAGATGAAGCCACACTCTCTCATTCAGGGATGGATGAAGCCACACTCTCTCATTGAGGGATAGATGAAGCCACCATTGAGGGATAGATAAAGCCACGCTCTCTCATTGAGGGATAGATGAAGCCACGCTCTCACATTGAGGGATAGATGAAGCCACGCTCTCTCATTGAGGGATAGATGAAGCCACACTCTCTCATTGAGGGATAGATGCAGCCACACTCTCTCATTCAGGGATAGATGAAGCCACACTCTCTCATTGAGGGATAGATGATGCCACGCTCTCTCATTGAGGGATAGATAAAGCCACACTCTCTCATTGAGGGATAGATGAAGCCACACTCTCTCATTGAGGGATAGATGAAGCCACACTCTCTCATTGAGGGATAGATGAAGCCACACTCTCTTATTGAGGGATAGATGAAGCCACACTCTCTCATTGAGGGATAGATGAAGCCACACTCTCTCATTGAGGGATAGATGAAGCCATGCTCTCTCATTGAGGGATAGATGAAGCCACACTCTGTCATTGAGGGATGGATGAAGCCACGCTCTCTCATTGAGGGATAGATGAAGCCACACTCTCTCATTGAGGGATAGATGAAGCCACACTTTCTCATTGAGGGATAGATAAAGCCACGCTCTCTCATTGAGGGATAGATGAAGCCACACTCTCTCATTGAGGGATAGATGAAGCCACACTCTCTCATTGAGGGATAGATGAAGCCACACTCTCTCATTGAGGGATAGATGAAGCCACACTCTCTCATTGAGGGATAGATGAAGCCACACTTTCTCATTGAGGGATAGATAAAGCCACGCTCTCTCATTGAGGGATAGATGAAGCCACACTCTGTCATTGAGGGATAGATGAAGCCACACTCTGTCATGGAGGGATGGATGAAGCCACACTCTCCCATTGAGGGATGGATGAAGCCACGCTCTCTCATTGAGGGATAGATGAAGCCACGCTCTCTCATTGAGGGATGGATGAAGCCACACTCTCTCATTGAGGGATAGATGAAGCCACACTCTCCCATTGAGGGATGGATGAAGCCACGCTCTCTCATTGAGGGATAGATGAAGCCACACTCTCCCATTGAGGGATGGATGAAGCCACGCTCTCTCATTGAGGGATAGATGAAGCCACACTCTGTCATTGAGGGATAGATGAAGCCACACTCTCCCATTGAGGGATGGATGAAGCCACGCTCTCTCATTGAGGGATGGATGAAGCCACACTCTCTCATTGAGGAATGGATGAAGCCACACTCTCTCATTGAGGGATAGATGAAGCCACACTCTCCCATTGAGGGATAGATGAAGCCACACTCTGTCATTGAGGGATAGATGAAGCCACACTCTCTCATTGAGGGATAGATGAAGCCACGCTCTCTCATTGAGGGATGGATGAAGCCACGCTCTCTCATTGAGGGATAGATGAAGCCACACTCTGTCATTGAGGGATAGATGAAGCCACACTCTCTCATTGAGGGATAGATGAAGCCACGCTCTCTCATTGAGGGATGGATGAAGCCACGCTCTCTCATTGAGGGATGGGTGAAGCCACACTCTCTCATTGAGGGATAGATGAAGCCACACTCTCTCATTGAGGGATAGATGAAGCCACACTCCCTCATTGAGGGATAGATGAAGCCACACTCTCTCATTGAGGGATAGATGAAGCCACATTCTCTCATTGAGGGATAGATGAAGCCACACTCTCTCATTGAGGGATGGATGAAGCCACGCTCTCTCATTGAGGGATGGGTGAAGCCACACTCTCTCATTGAGGGATAGATGAAGCCACACTCTCTCATTGAGGGATAGATGAAGCCACACTCCCTCATTGAGGGATAGATGAAGCCACACTCTCTCATTGAGGGATAGATGAAGCCACATTCTCTCATTGAGGGATAGATGAAGCCACACTCTCTCATTGAGGGATGGATGAAGCCACACTCTCTCATTGAGGGATAGATGAAGCCACCATTGAGGGATAGATAAAGCCACGCTCTCTCATTGAGGGATAGATGAAGCCACGCTCTCACATTGAGGGATAGATGAAGCCACGCTCTCTCATTGAGGGATAGATGAAGCCACACTCTCTCATTCAGGGATGGATGAAGCCACACTCTCTCATTGAGGGATAGATGAAGCCACCATTGAGGGATAGATAAAGCCACGCTCTCTCATTGAGGGATAGATGAAGCCACGCTCTCACATTGAGGGATAGATGAAGCCACGCTCTCTCATTGAGGGATAGATGAAGCCACACTCTCTCATTGAGGGATAGATGCAGCCACACTCTCTCATTCAGGGATAGATGAAGCCACGCTCTCTCATTGAGGGATAGATGATGCCACGCTCTCTCATTGAGGGATAGATAAAGCCACACTCTCTCATTGAGGGATAGATGAAGCCACACTCTCTCATTGAGGGATAGATGATGCCACGCTCTCTCATTGAGGGATAGATAAAGCCACACTCTCTCATTGAGGGATAGATGATGCCACGCTCTCTCATTGAGGGATAGATAAAGCCACACTCTCTCATTGAGGGATAGATGAAGCCACACTCTCTCATTGAGGGATAGATGAAGCCACACTCTCTCATTGAGGGATAGATGAAGCCACACTCTCTTATTGAGGGATAGATGAAGCCACACTCTCTCATTGAGGGATAGATGAAGCCACACTCTCTCATTGAGGGATAGATGAAGCCATGCTCTCTCATTGAGGGATAGATGAAGCCACACTCTGTCATTGAGGGATGGATGAAGCCACGCTCTCTCATTGAGGGATAGATGAAGCCACACTCTCTCATTGAGGGATAGATGAAGCCACACTTTCTCATTGAGGGATAGATAAAGCCACGCTCTCTCATTGAGGGATAGATGAAGCCACACTCTCTCATTGAGGGATAGATGAAGCCACACTCTCTCATTGAGGGATAGATGAAGCCACACTCTCTCATTGAGGGATAGATGAAGCCACACTCTCTCATTGAGGGATAGATGAAGCCACACTTTCTCATTGAGGGATAGATAAAGCCACGCTCTCTCATTGAGGGATAGATGAAGCCATGCTCTCTCATTGAGGGATAGATGAAGCCACACTCTGTCATTGAGGGATAGATGAAGCCACACTCTCCCATTGAGGGATGGATGAAGCCACGCTCTCTCATTGAGGGATAGATGAAGCCACACTCTGTCATGGAGGGATGGATGAAGCCACACTCTCCCATTGAGGGATGGATGAAGCCACACTCTCTCATTGAGGGATAGATGAAGCCACGCTCTCTCATTGAGGGATGGATGAAGCCACACTCTCTCATTGAGGGATAGATGAAGCCACACTCTCCCATTGAGGGATGGATGAAGCCACGCTCTCTCATTGAGGGATAGATGAAGCCACACTCTCCCATTGAGGGATGGATGAAGCCACGCTCTCTCATTGAGGGATGGATGAAGCCACACTCTCTCATTGAGGGATAGATGAAGCCACACTCTCCCATTGAGGGATGGATGAAGCCACGCTCTCTCATTGAGGGATAGATGAAGCCACACTCTGTCATTGAGGGATAGATGAAGCCACACTCTCCCATTGAGGGATGGATGAAGCCACGCTCTCTCATTGAGGGATGGATGAAGCCACACTCTCTCATTGAGGAATGGATGAAGCCACACTCTCTCATTGAGGGATAGATGAAGCCACACTCTCCCATTGAGGGATAGATGAAGCCACACTCTGTCATTGAGGGATAGATGAAGCCACACTCTCTCATTGAGGGATAGATGAAGCCACGCTCTCTCATTGAGGGATGGATGAAGCCACGCTCTCTCATTGAGGGATAGATGAAGCCACACTCTGTCATTGAGGGATAGATGAAGCCACACTCTCTCATTGAGGGATAGATGAAGCCACGCTCTCTCATTGAGGGATGGATGAAGCCACGCTCTCTCATTGAGGGATGGGTGAAGCCACACTCTCTCATTGAGGGATAGATGAAGCCACACTCTCTCATTGAGGGATAGATGAAGCCACACTCCCTCATTGAGGGATAGATGAAGCCACACTCTCTCATTGAGGGATAGATGAAGCCACATTCTCTCATTGAGGGATAGATGAAGCCACACTCTCTCATTGAGGGATGGATGAAGCCACGCTCTCTCATTGAGGGATGGGTGAAGCCACACTCTCTCATTGAGGGATAGATGAAGCCACACTCTCTCATTGAGGGATAGATGAAGCCACACTCCCTCATTGAGGGATAGATGAAGCCACACTCTCTCATTGAGGGATAGATGAAGCCACATTCTCTCATTGAGGGATAGATGAAGCCACACTCTCTCATTGAGGGATAGATGAAGCCACACTCTCTCATTGAGGGATAGATGAAGCCACATTCTCTCACTGAGGGATAGATGAAGCCACACTCTCTCATTGAGGGATAGATGAAGCCACATTCTCTCACTGAGGGATAGATGAAGCCACACTCTCTCATTGAGGGATGGATGAAGCCAAATCCTCTCATTGAGGGATGGATGAAGCCACATTCTCTCATTGAGGGATAGATGAAGCCACACTCTCTCATTGAGGGATGGATGAAGCCACACTCTCTCATTGAGGGATAGATGAAGCCACACTCTCTCATTGAGGGATAAATGAAGCCACACCCTCTCATTGAGGGATGGATGAAGCCACACTCTCTCGTTGAGGGATAGATGAAGCCACACTCTCTCATTGAGGGATAGATGAAGCCACACTCTCTCATTGAGGGATGGATGAAGCCACGCTCTCTCATTGAGGAATAGATGAAGCCACACTCTCTCATTGAGGGATGGATGAAGCCACGCTCTCTCATTGAGGGATGGGTGAAGCCACGCTCTCTCATTGAGGGATAGATGAAGCCACACTCTCTCATTGAGGGATGGATGAAGCCACACTCTCTCATTGAGGGATAGATGAAGCCACACTCTCTCATTGAGGGATAGATGAAGCAGTCAGCAGTGACAGACCAGTCCTAGGCCATTACGAGGGGTAGGTCCCGCCCGAGGCACGTAGACCTTATACTTACCTGGCAGTCTTCCTGTAAAGGTATAGTAATATATATAAGCATCTTTTATTACACTCGGTAGTATAATACAACAGACAGTATGAAATGTCCAGGCAGCCTTAGGTGACAATCTGTCCTCCTTTTACAGGCTCCCAAAGCGAGACCCCCTCCCTTAGGCAACGCCTAGCTGCTATCACCTCTGGGGTAATCTTTTTACAAGCTCTTAACAGGTAAAGTGAACCAATTAACAATTTCACTAAATATCGTTTGCGTGCAAGAGATTATTTCTGCTGAGATATCTTAGGGGTCAATCGACCCCGATATACTTTAGCCTGACCTAATGGCCTGTATACATTTTTTAAAGGGCCAGTCGATCCGCAAAAGTTCATGAAGGTGTCCCTGCCACATCCCCCTTGGTGGTTTGTAATTGAATATGGACATATATACCAAATGATGAAGGATGTTGATCCATGCATTTTGCACTTAGACATAGGGCCTTATTTATCACGGGCTAGCGCCAGGTAGTGTCTGACGAGCGCCAGCTATCGGCGGCTACCGACTCAAGTACGCCCGGCGGCGGTCACAATGACGCATTTATCACGCTAAATGAGGCTAGCGCCGGCGAGAGCGTCAGCTAGCGCGGGATTCATCATGAAGCCGCCTGGAACGAACAGCGCCGCTGCAAATTTCTTCACAGCGCCAGGTATGACCTGTCGCTCCCTGGCATTGTCCAATGCATTTCAATGGAGCAATGTTTAATTAATCATAAATAATTGGTAATATTTTTTTTTTTTTTTTTTTTAATGTCAAAAATTCTGAGACCACTTCTGCAATGTTCGTTTTTTTTTTAAAGTAAAAAAAAAAAAAAAAAAAAAAAATTGTGCAGAATTGATCTTACAGGTCTGATATTAATGTATTCACATTACAAAATGATTCAAAAAACATGTATAATGTTACAATCAAAAAATATGGTTGTTTAGGGGTTAAAAACTAGTTAACACCCATCGCCGCCAGCGCACTGGGGTTTAAACAAGGAATGGACAGCGCCAGCAAATTCGGAGCGTGATTTTTTAATGAATATGAAGCAAGCCGTTCGCTCTGGCCATTCGTTGTCAGGCGCTCACATACAACGCTGAACCTGTGAAACAGCGACCCCTAAGCCCGTATTCAACATTACCGCACACCGACTGAGTCGCTGTCATCAAGCAAACGCCGGCCAAGCACAGCGAATACTGGCTGGCGCTGTAAAAATCACGCTACAGTCGCTCATCTGTCGCTACCTGGCGCTATTGATGAATCGGCCTCATAGATACAGGTACTGTTTGAGCTCATTTATGTTTCATTTCAAGTTTAATATATGAAAACGATGATGGTCAGATTTTGAAACATACATATTCTGATTTCTCATCTTTCCCAGAAGGGCATTGAGAAAGCCACCAAGAGGTGGCGAAACATGTCTGCCCGATATTAAGACAGTCTGTGGAGACTTTACATTCAACCCCATGAAATTCTTTGGGAGAGCGTGAGCAAACAGAAAACATATAACGTTATAAGCATTATCAATCATGGAACATGTAATTGTAATTGAATCGCGTGTTTTGTAATTTAGGAATTTGTATAATAAATGTGAAGCAAGACTTCTTTTTAAAAATATTGAGTAGTATGGTCATAATCAAATGCTCGATGCATACACCGGGGATAGCCTTAACCCGGACCAAACAATAGTAGTTTGATAGGGGTTTATAGGATTTTACTGTATGTAAATTATTTGTAAAGTTTTGGATACACTAACACAATATAGAATTTCCAGCGTGGATTAAAGCGGATACAAGGATTATAGCATATGATATACCAGTATGATGTACCAGTGTGTTACAAGCAGCAATTATGTCATCTTTCCCCCCCCCCCCTCTCTTCTTGGGTTATTAATGTTATATGTTTTTAGTGTGTTTTTAAAGTGTCTTATTGTATGGTATTGTAAATATATGCATTAATATAATTGTGGAAATTTTTGACTAAGTAGTGGTGCCACTGGGATTATTTGGGATTATTTAGAGCTCGGGAGTTGTGGGTTTCGTAATCCGTAGACGCAATTGTGACAGACGCTCTGTCTTTTGGATGTCATCACTATTCAGTTGCCCACCGGGTCATTCACTGGCCTTTTCTTAATTAGGTCATTGTATTTTGATACTGTTACAGGCAATGTCATTGTATTTTGACTGCCATTGTGTATTGTTGATTACGTCACTGTCAATGGCATTGTCCTGATTGATTATAATTATATTACGGCCTGCTATTGTTCTACTGATTGCGTCACCGGCAGAGTTAAGGGATTGTGTGCCCTGCTGCTATTGGTCAGTGTGGTTGCCATTGCATGGAGACTTGTGTATATAAGGCCTAGAGTGGCACTAATAAAAACACTTCACCTTCACCCTCAATACTGAGTTCTGTCTCTTATTGGGGGAAACGCTATATTACAATTCACTAGCCCTTGTAAGGGCTGTTCCTGTTTCCTCACGGACGACTCTGGAATTCCAGCAGCACCTCTTACGATTGGGAAAAGGACGTCTCGGGCGGTGAAGCCCTCCGGCGATAAGGGTTATCGCTACAATTGGTGGCAAGCGGTCGGATGGTCCTTTGTACCCAGAGAGAGTGCTACCCTGATGGAGAGTCAGTATGACAAGTTGAAAAGGCTGACCCTGAAGGATCTACTCGAGAGCCGGGGAAGGTCAGCTAGCAACCGCCCACGTCAGGAACTGATAGCCGAGCTGATCGAAATGGATCGTGCAGCAGTGAGGACCGAAACCAATATAGAGATCGATGAAGACGCGGCTCTCGTTCAAGCGGTTCGGAACAGATTGTCGGTCTATGGCCGAATCCATCACAGGAACTGATCGACCGAGTCTTCGCCGCAGCGGAGGCAGAGGCCAGTAAGCGAAGGGAAGATCGGCGACTCGCAACCCAGCAGCCTCTCAGCGCCCCTGTGTCTCCGAGCCTCAGTTACACTGGGGGGAAAAAGATTCCATTTGCAGCATTTAAGTCCATCCAGGAGAGTGACAATGAGTGATGGATTTTTGGCCGATTTTGAACGGCAGTGCGCTTTACACCGGGTACCCACGGAGGAATGGGTCACCATATTATCAGGGAAACTATCGGGGAAAGCTTCCGATGCTTTCCGGGCCATCCCTGATGCGGACATACCACACTACCATCTGGTAAAGGAGGCTTTGTTAGCCCGGCACGCTGTCACCCCGGAAGCCTACAGTTGTTTTTACTAGAACATTTTCTCAATGCCTTGCAACCAGAGCTAAGAGTCTGTGTGTGTACAAGACCAGCACCCTGTGAGTACATGTGTGTGTACAAGACCAGCACCCTGTGAGTACATGTGTGTGTACAAGACCAGCACCCTGTGAGTACATGTGGGTGTACAAGACCAGCACCCTGTGAGTACAACTGTGTGTGTGTGTGTGTGTGTGTGTGTGTGTGTGTGTGTGTGTACAAGACCAGCACCCTGTGAGTACATGTGTGTGTACAAGACCAGCACCCTGTGAGTACATGTGTGTGTACAAGACCAGCACCCTGTGAGTACATGTGTGTGTACAAGACCAGCACCCTGTGAGTACGTGTGTGTACAAGACCAGCACCCTGTGAGTACATGTGTGTGTACAAGACCAGCACCCTGTGAGTACATGTGTGTGTGTACAAGACCAGCACCCTGTGAGTACAACTGTATGTGTGTACAAGACCAGCACCCTGTGAGTACATGTGTGTGTACAAGACCAGCACCCTGTGAGTACAACTGTGTGTGTGTGTGTGTGTATCATCTTCACCCTCAATACTGAGTTCTGTCTCTTATTGGGGGGAAAAGACAAGACCAGCACCCTGTGAGTACAACTGTATGTGTGTACAAGACCAGCACCCTGTGAGTACAACTGTATGTGTGTATGGGTGTATCATCTTCACCCTCAATACTGAGTTCTGTCTCTTATTGGGGGGAAAAGACAAGACCAGCACCCTGTGAGTACAACTGTGTGTGTACCAGACCAGCACCCTGTGAGTACAACTGTATGTATGTGTGTGTGTGTGGGTATCATCTTTACCCTCAATACTGAGTTCTGTCTCTTATTGGGGGGAAATGACAAGACCAGCACCCTGTGAGTACAACTGTGTGTGTACAAGACCAGCACCCTGTGAGTACAACTGTGTGTGTACAAGACCAGCACCCTGTGAGTACAACTGTATATGTGTGTGTGTGTGTATACAGGCCCTGTAGACAAACCAGTAATGCAGATGGATTATCCTGGCAAACAGAACTCTGCCCCTAACAAGAGTCCGGACAGCCCCACGTTAACCCGAACAGGGTCAATCCGGGTCTGCCGGGTGTTCCACAAAAAGGGGGCATTGTGACAGACGCTCTGTCTTTTGGATGTCATCACTATTCAGTTGCCCACCGGGTCATTCACTGGCCTTTTCTTAATTAGGTCATTGTATTTTGATACTGTTACAGGCAATGTCATTGTATTTTGACTGCCATTGTGTATTGTTGATTACGTCACAGTCAATGGCATTGTCCTGATTGATTATAATTATATTACAGCCTGCTATTGTTCTACTGATTGCGTCACCGGCAGAGTTAAGGGATTGTGTGCCCTGCTGCTATTGGTCAGTGTGGTTGTCATTGCATGGAGACTTGTGTATATAAGGCCCAGTGTGGCACTAATAAAGACACTTCACCTTCACCCTCAATACTGAGTTCTGTCTCTTATTGAGGGAAACGCTATATTACAATGCACTAGCCCTTGTAAGGGCTGTTCCTGTTTCCTCACGGACGACTCTGGAATTTCAGCAGCACCTCTTACGATTGGGAAAAGGACGTCTCGGGCGGTGAAGCCCTCCGGCGATAAGGGTTATCGCTACAGCAATCCCATACACATCAAGAGAAGGTAGGCGAAACGCACTCCATAAACAATAAAATCATTCCATTAATTTATATCCGATTAAAATCATCTCCATAGAAATGGGCAAACCTTAAAGTACTGGTACAGTAGTAATAAAGCAGCTGATGCGTTTCGGACCTACCAGCTGACGCTTTTCGGATTTACCAAATATCCCTAGAGGGAGATTTGGTAAATTAGGCCACACCCCCCTCGTTGAGGGATGGGTGAGGCCACGCCCCTCATTGAGGGATGGATGAAGCCACACCCCCTCATTGAGGGATAGATGAAGCCACGCCCCCTCATTGACGGATGGATGAAGTCACACCCCCTCATTGAGGGATGGATGAAGCCACGCCCCCTTCATTGAGAAACAGACCCCATTTAGGGTGACCTGTTGAAACCTTTTCATAGGAAATATGTGGTAAAGTGGAGGCCATGAGTTACAGCTCATGAATTCAGGATTTCAGTCGGCACGTACCATGGCCCAAGTACGTGCCTGTGGCCAATCGCATGACTACCGGCGCTGGCTCGGATTGGTGTGTACAGGGTGAGGGAAACATAAAAGATAGGCTCTAATTCAGGGTTAGGGTCCAGATTAATGTGAGCAATCTGTATGTACAGGGTGTAGGAAACATCTAAGATAGGCTCTTATTCAGAGTGAAGATCCGGATTAATGTGGGCAATCTGTATGTATAGAGGGGGAAACATACAAGATAGGCTCTTATTCAGTGTGAAGGTCCGGAATAATGTGGGCAATCTGTATGTACAGGGGGGAAACATACAAGATAGGCTCTTATTCAGGGTGAAGGTCCAGAATAATGTGGGCAATCTGTATGTACAGGGGGGGAACATACAAGATAGGCTCTTATTCACTATCGCGAAAAAATTACCCAATGATAAAATAAAAATGGTGGGAGGAGGGGTCACTTATACACCCGACATAAGGAAATATCCAGCCAGGCTTGTTTTTCTTATTTTAATGGAAGGAAGTAGAAATCAAGGGTGACGGGCTCTGTCACCCCTGATAGACTAAACCTATAACCCCAGGATTTTATTCCTACCAGGGGAAGAAATCCACAGGCTTGGTGGGAGTTTTATCCAGTCGGGGTGTATAAGTGACCCCTCCTCTCATTAGCTAACGTGTTTATATGGATTTTTAATATTACACAATTTCGCAATAGTGCTCCTTTAAGTATTTTTCCGTTTAAAAAAAAAAAAGTCTCTGATCTGATCTGAACAGCACATCAAATATATTTTCGCCATTTTGAAATTTATGTTTAAAAAAAATAAACATTTTTATAGAGAAAAATATAAAAACAGACGACCAACGACTTAAATGACAAACCTAAAGCACTTTTGTTGATTTTAATGGATATCAATAAAAAGCTCGGCCCCCGGACAGTATAAACATGTCCCATAAATGTCACATAAATAAAGGTGTAAAGTGCCGGGTGGTGTCGGCGCGATCCCGCGGTGCTTTTAATGAACATAAATATGTGTCGGACACCGATCCGCACCATCAATTTTTCATCCGTTTTATGCCTCCTGCTCTCCGAGGGGTTATATCAACTCCAGCAACAACACTAACTGCCACGGGACCTTTTTTTTTTAGGGTCAGTATTGGATCAATGCGACCTAACAATCGTCATCCTGGGCCCCTCTGATTTATTGTATTACGTATTCAGGGGCTTATGTAAAGGAATAGAGGCGTTTGCTATCATTTACCTTTTTACACAGGGCTTTCTGGTCTTGTTAGTCCCCCTATATTAATATTTTGCAAATAATATATATATATATATATATATATATATATATATAATATATAATAATAATAATAATAATAATAATAATAATAATAGTAATAATAATAATATAATATTAATAGTTATATAATATTTCACTTATATTATATTATATATATATATATATATATATATATATATATATATATATATATATATATATATATAATATATAATAATAGTTATATAATATTTCACTTATTTTATATAATATAAATAATAATAATAATAATAATAATAATAATAATAATATAATATAATAATACTAGTTATATAATATTTCGCTTATAATATATAATAATATATATATAATATAATATAATATAATGATAGTTATATAACATTCCGCTTATATTATATAATATATAATAGTATATATAATATTATATAATATATGTAATAATATATTTATTATTATATAATATAAATTATATATATATATATATATATATATATATATATATATATATATATATTATAAGACTAATTATAATAATAATATATGTATATAATATATTATAATAATAATAGTTATTATAATAATAATAATAATAATAATAATAATAATAATAATAATAATAATAATAATAATAATATATAATATATTAAACCGGACCTTCACCATGAATTATTGAAAAGCCCAAACCCTTAAAAAACGATTCCCCAGCATCTAAAATTAATATATTTTAAGTTTTTAGTCACTTCCTTATTATTCTTTCCCCCGCTGGGCTGCAACTCTGTTCAGGACTCTAGGATACGGGCGCCGCCATCTTGACTCTCTTGAGAAGCATCACACTTACTGAGGAGATGAGAGCGGGATAAAGTGCAGGGGGGGGGTTATAGCTGTGCTTTGCTCAGACAGAGCAGAGCTAGGGTCAGTAAAAGGTCAGCAATCCCAGAATGCAGAGTGACACAGTCAGAAGACACTTCCTGTTTGCAGGCTGCTTGATGTCCCATGAGCCGCCATCTTGGATGTTTAAAGGCTCATAACATGCAGTAGATGCAGGTAGGATGATTTTTAATGTGAGCAATCTGTATGTACAGGGTGTGGGAAACATAGAAGATAGGCTCTTATTCAAGGTGAGGGTCCGGATTAATGTGAGCAATCTGTATGTACAGGGGGGAAACATATAAGATAGGCTCTTATTTAGGGTGAAGGTCCGGATTAATGTGAGCAATCTGTATGTACAGGGTTATGTACAGCCTTGTGATGATGAGGACCGTATGCCAGAGAAACATGTCCACAAGTGGTAGTTTTTTGGGTTGTATAAATGTTAAGCCACACCTCCCAACCTTTCAGGGTGAGAAAGGGACAATTGGTAAATTTAGCCACGCCCCTCCATTGAGGGATGGGTGAAGCCACGCCCCCTCATTGAGGGATGGATAGGAGATACATTGTAACAGTTACAACAATAGAAACACTTTGAATAGGAAATTAATCATTTATTGCTGCAGATCTGCATGTTACACCTCAAAGAGGGACAATATGTAAATGAAGCCACTCCCCTCATTGAGGGATGGGTGAAACAACGCCCCCTCATTGAGGGATGGACGAAGCCACGCCCCCTCATTGAGGGATGGATAGGAGATACCTACCGCCCACTTTACGGTACAGAAGACTACCTGAATGACTCAAGCGGCTCCTCTAGGTGGCTTCAATAATATCTTCCCCCATACAGTTCCCTGTGTACGGAGGTGCCCATTGAAGTCAATAGAGCGCTCTGTACTCAGGCCACTCCCACCCACCAGGGCTGGGCTTTCATAGCTCTTGGGGGTTAATAAACAGCAGCGTAGGAGTGGATAGCAAGGAAAGAAGGGGAGACTCTAGTCCTCTGGTCTGAGGGGTAAATCCACTGAGGCCCAGCAGCAGTTGTTGCCCCCTCTCGCTAATCTCTGGCCACCGGTCGTTTTACGGCACAGAATGACTCAAGCGGATCATCTAGGCGATCAAATCTTTTTAAGAAAAAATATCTTCCTCCATACAGTTCCCTGTGTACGGAGGTGCCTATTGAAATCAATAGAGCGCTCTGTACTCAGGCCACTCCCACCCACCAGGGCCGATGTCTCTTGGTGATGTGGGCGATTGAACAACAACTTGAGAGTGGCTGGCAGGTAAGCAGGGGAGTGTGGTGTCCTCTGGCACATTCTGGTCTTAGGGAAAGTCCAAGAAAGTGACCCGAAGCCCAAGACTAACTGCCACCGCCTCTCGCTCTTTGCAGGCCACCGGCCGTTTTAAGGCACAAGAGCCGACTTGAATGACTCAAGCGGCTCCTCTAGGTGGTTCAAAAAATATCTTCCTCCATACAGGTCCCTGTGTACGGAGGTGCCCATTGAAGTCAATGGAAGAGCTCTGCACTCAGGCCACTCCCACCCACCAGGGCTGCTGTCTCATGGCGATGTGGGTGATTGAACAGCAGTTTGAGAGTGGCTGGCAGGTAAGCAGGGGAGTGTGGTGCCCTCTGGCACATCCTGGTCCAAGAAAGTGACCCAAATCTGAAACCCAAGACAGGACGGCCGGAGCGCCACAAAGCCCATGTGACCACGCGGAAGTTCTCTATGTACGGAGGCGCCCATTAAGGTTAATGGAAGCCCTCTATACTCAGGCCACTCCCTCCCACCAGGGCCGGTGTCTCATGGTGATGAACAGCAGTGTGAGAGTTGTTGCTAGGTAAGCAGGGGAGTGTGCTGCCCTCTGGCACATTCTGGTCTCAGGGCAAGTCCAAGAAAGTGACCCGAATCTGAAGCCCGAGACTATCTGCCACCACTGAATGACTCAAGGGCTTCTCTAGGTGGCTCCACAAATATCTTCCTCCATACAGTTCCCTGTGTATGGAGGTGCCCATTGAAGTCAATAGAGAACTCTGTACTCAGGCCACTCCCACCCACCAGGGCCAGATTTTCATAGGTCTGGGGGTGAATAAACTGCAGGATGGGAGTGGATAGCGTTCGAGCAGGGTTGAGTCTCACGTCCTCTGTTTTGAGGCCCAGCAGCAGTTGTCGCCCCCTATCGCTCTTCTCTGTCCACCAGCTATTTTATAACATAGATGCCGACCTGAATGACTTAAGCGGCTCCTCTAGGCGATCAAATCTTTTCATGAAAATAGCTTCCTCCATACAGTTCCCTGTGTACGGAGGTGCCCATTGAAGTCAATAGAGTGCTCTGTACTCAGGCCACTCCCACTCACCAGGGCCGGTGATAGGTCCGGGGGTGAATAAACAGCAGGGTGGGAGTGGATAGCAGGCGAACAGGGGAGTCTTCTCAGGCCACGCCTATTTTACGGCACAGACGCCGACCTAATGACTCAAGCGGCTCCTCTAGGCGATCAAATCTTTTTAACAAAAATATCTTCCTCCATACAGTTCCTTGTGTACGGAGGTGACCATTGAAGTCAATAGAGCGCTCTGTACTCAGGCCACTCCCACCCACCAGGGCCAGCTTTTCATAGGTCTGGGGGGTGAACAAACAGCAGGATAGGAGTGAATAGCGTTCGAGCGGGGTTGAGTCTCACGTCCTCTGTTTTGAGGCCCAGCAGCAGTTGTCGCCCCCTGACGCTCTTCTTCGTCCACCAGCTATTTTATAACATAGAAGCCGACCTGAATGACTTAAGCGGCTCCTCTAGGCAATCAAATCTTTGCATGAAAATAACTTCCTCCATACAGTTCCCTGTGTACGGAGGTGCCTATTGAAGTCAATAGAGTGCTCTGTACTCAGGCCACTCCCACTCACCAGGGCCAGTGATAGGTCCGGGGTGAATAAACAGCAGAGTGGGAGTGGATAGAAGGCGAACAGGGGAGTCTTCTCAGGCCACGCCCATTTTACGCCACAGACGCCGACCTGAATGACTCAAGTGGCTCCTCTAGGCGATCAAATCTTTTTACGAAAACATCTTACTCCATACAGTTCCCTGTGTACGGAGGTGCCCATTGAAGTCAATAGGAGAGCTCTGTACTCAGGCCGCTCCCACCCACCAGGGCCGATGTCTTATGGCGATGTGGGCGATTGAACAGCACTTTGAGAGAGGCTGCCAGGTAAGCAGGTAGCCAAGAAAGAAAGGGACCAGAAACTGAAGCCCAAGACTGGGCGGCCGGAGCGTTACACAGCCCATGTGACCATGTGGAAGTTCTCCATGTAAGGAAGTGCCCATTAAGGTTAATGGAAGCGCTGTATACTCAGGCCACTCCCTCCCACCAAGGCCAGTGTCTCATAGTGATGAACAGCAATGTGAGAGTTGTTGCTAGGTAAGCAGGGGAGTGTGCTGCCCTCTGGCACATTCTGGTCTTAGGGGAAGTCCAAGAAAGGGACCCGAATCTGAAGCCCGAGACTAGCTGCCGCCACTGAATGACTCAAGCGGCTCCTCTAGGTGGCTCCAAAAATATCCTCCTCTATACAGTTCTCTGTGTACGGAGGTGCCCATTGAAGTCAATAGAGCGCTCTGTACTCAGGCCACTCCCACCCACCAGGGTCGGCTTTTCATAGCTCTGTGGGTTAATAAACTGCAATGTGGGAGTGGATAGCAGGCAGTCAGAGGAGTCTTCTCAGGCCACGCCTATTTTACGACACAGACGCCGACCTAAATGACTCAAGCGGCTCCTCTAGGCGATCAAATCTTTCCAACAAAAAATATCTTCCTCCATACAGTTCCCTGTGTACGGAGGTGCCCATTGAAGTCAATGGGAGAGCTCTGTACTCAGGCCACTCCCACCCACCAGGGTCGGCTTTTCATAGCTCTGTGGGTTAATAAACTGCAATGTGGGAGTGGATAGCAGGCAGTCAGAGGAGTCTTCTCAGGCCACGCCTATTTTACGACACAGACGCCGACCTAAATGACTCAAGCGGCTCCTCTAGGCGATCAAATCTTTCCAACAAAAAATATCTTCCTCCATACAGTTCCCTGTGTACGGAGGTGCCCATTGAAGTCAATGGGAGAGCTCTGTACTCAGGCCACTCCCACCCACCAGGATCGGCTTTTCATAGCTCTGGGGGGGGAATAAACAGCAGCGTGGGAGTGGATAGCAGACGAGCAGGTGAGTCTTGCGTCCTCTGGTCTGTGGCCCAACCACAGTTGTCGCCCCCTCTCGCTCTTCTCAGGCCGCCGCCCATTTTCAGGCACAGAAATGTCTCCCTCGGGCTCCCATTGGCCAATCAAACCTTTCAAATAAACATATCTTACCCCACGCGGAGCTGAAATGATTGTCGCCCGCCTCCCGCCGGATTATAGCGTTCGCCATAACAACCTTGGGAATAAATCACCGTCCTGAATATATAGATTAGGACACGGAACAATTCCTCCGCACCGACGTCTTTTACGGCCTCGTTTATAAAAGATAAATACGCTCTCCCCTCCTTTTATTTGTCGCCGAAAAGTTGCACGCGGCTTTGCGAAATCTACGACAGCGGTGGGGGCGCGGCACTCCGGGGGATAAAAAAAAAAAAAGCGGCTTATTCTACTTTGAATATTTCTTTTTTTTCTTGTTAACGTTTAAAGAAATGGTCGAAACGCGAGCTCACGCCGGCAGACATTATTATAACAACGCTCCCGCTATTATCCTCCCTTCCGGGGGACATATTGCCTGCGCGACGCCCGCTCAGATTTTCCGCTAATATCCGGATCAAGCGGAGGAAGCGGCTGGAGGGAGCGGGCGGCTGTTTGGTTTTAAATTAAGGGATTTATTTATCAGGCGAGAGACGCGCGAATCGCCGGCGCCATCAATCGTCTCCTTGTTTCCCAAAGTGGAACGATACAGAGGGACGAAATAATTAAAGCGGACCGAAAGCCAGCACAATCGGTCCGGGAATCTGTAAGATCTATAAGATTCCCGGATGATTCCCTCCCCCCCGGGGCATCCAAAATCGGGATGCCCCGCTGTGTGATACCCCCCAGGTCACCCGATACACTCACCTTGCTTCCCGGTCCAACGGCGCATGTGCGGAGCGCACCCCCGAATGGCCGCCGCGGGCACGCTCCCTGTTGGAGGGAAGCGGGGGATGCTGCCACCAGCACGCTCAGAGCTGCTCACCTAAGACGCTCCGAATGCGCTGATTGGACGAGCGGCCGCGCATGCGCCATAGGACCGGGAGGAGGTGAGTTTCTTTGGGCAATAGAAACACTTTGAATAGGCAAATGAATAATTTATTGCTGCAGATCTGCATGTTACACCTCAAAGAGGGACAAATGAGAACGAGGGACAGGGGGACATGGTCTCCAAAAGAGGGACAGTCCCTCCAAATCAGGGACAGTTGGGAGGTATGCCCCAGGGAGTACTTGGCAACGTTCAAGGATGCACCAGCAAGAGGGGTCTAGCAGCTCTGATATATTATTTTAACACATTATTCTACCTGGTCTATGTTGTAATTGCTGGTCACTTGGAGGCACTTGGTTGTAATTGCTGGTCACTTGGAGGCACTTGGTTGCAATTGCTGGTCACTTGGAGGCACTTGGTTGTAATTGCTGGTCACTTGGAGGCACTTGGTTGTAATTGCTGGTCATTTGGAGGCACTTGGTTGTAATTGCTGGTCACTTAATTGTAATTGCTGGTCACATGGAGGCACTTGGTTGTAATTGCTGGTCACTTGGAGGCACTTGGTTGCAATTGCTGGTCACTTGGAGGCACTTGGTTGTAATTGCTGGTCACTTGGAGGCACTTGGTTGTAATTGCTGGTCACTTAATTGTAATTGCTGGTCACATGGAGGCACTTGGTTGCAATTGCTGGTCACTTGGAGGCACTTGGTTGTAATTGCTGGTCACTTGGAGGCACTTGGTTGTAATTGCTGGTCACTTAATTGTAATTGCTGGTCACATGGAGGCACTTGGTTGTAATTGCTGGTCACTTGGAGGCACTTGGTTGTAATTGCTGGTCACTTGGAGGCACTTGGTTTTAATTGCTGGTCACTTGGAGGCACTTGGTTGTAATTGCTGATCACTTAATTGTAATTGCTGGTCACTTGGGGGCACTTGGCTGTAATTGCTGGTCACTTGGAGGCACTTGGTTGTAATTGCTGATCACTTAATTGTAATTGCTGGTCACTTGGAAGCACTTGGCTGTAATTGCTGGTCACTTGGAGGCACTTGGCTGTAATTGCTGGTCACTTGGAGGCACTTGGCTGTAATTGCTGGTCACTTGGAGGCACTTGATTGTAATTGCTGGTCACTTGGAGACACTTGGCTGTAATTGCTGGTCACTTGGAGGCACTTGGTTGTAATTGCTGGTCACTTGGAGGCACTTGGCTGTAATTGCTGGTCACTTGGAGGCACTTGGCTGTAATTGCTGGTCACTCGGAGGCACTCGGCTGTAATTGCTGGTCGCATGGAGGCACTTAACTGTAATTGATGGTCACTTGAAGGCACTTGGCTGTAATTGATGGTCACTTGAAGGCACTTGGCTGTAATTGCTGGTCGCATGGAGGCACTTGGTTGTAGTTGCTGATCACTTAATTGTAATTGCCAGTCACTTAATTGTAATTGCTGGTCACTTGGGGGCACTTGGCTGTAATTGCTGGTCACTTGGAGGCACTTGGTTGTAATTGCTGATCACTTGGAGACACTTGGCTGTAATTGCTGTTCACTTGGAGACACTTGGCTGTAATTGCTGGTCACTTGGAGGCACTTGATTGTAATTGCTGGTCACTTGGAGACACTTGGCTGTAATTGCTGGTCACTTGGAGGCACTTGGTTGTAATTGCTGGTCACTTGGAGGCACTTGGTTGTAATTGCTGGTCACTTGGAGGCACTTGGCTGTAATTGCTGGTCACTTGGAGGCACTTGGCTGTAATTGCTGGTCACTTAGATGCGCTTGGTTGTAATTGCTGGTCACTTGGAGGCACTTGGTTGTAATTGCTGGTCAATTGGAGGCACTTGGTTGTAATTGCTGGTCACTTGGAGGCACTTGGTTGTAATTGCTGGTCACTTGGAGGCACTTGGTTGTAATTGCTGGTCACTTGGAGGCACTTGGTTGTAATTGCTGGTCACTTGGAGGCACTTGGTTGTAATTGCTGGTCACTTGGAGGCACTTGGTTGTAATTGCTGGTCACTTGGAGGCACTTGGTTGTAATTTCTGGTCACTTGGAGGCACTTGGTTGTAATTTCTGGTCACTTGGAGGCACTTGGTTGTAATTGCTGGTCACTTGGAGGCACTTGGCTGTAATTGCTGGTCACTTGGAGGCACTTGGCTGTAATTGCTGGTCACTTAGATGCGCTTTGTTGTAATTGCTGGTCACTTGGAGGCACTTGGCTATAATTGCTGGTCACTTGGAGGCACTTGGCTGTAATTGCTGGTCACTTAGATGCGCTTGGTTGTAATTGCTGGTCACTTGGAGGCACTTGGTTGTAATTGCTGGTCAATTGGAGGCACTTGGTTGTAATTGCTGGTCACTTGGAGGCACTTGGTTGTAATTGCTGGTCACTTGGAGGCACTTGGTTGTAATTGTTGGTCACTTGGAGGCACTTGGTTGTAATTGCTGGTCACTTGGAGGCACTTGGTTGTAATTTCTGGTCACTTGGAGGCACTTGGCTATAATTGCTGGTCACTTGGAGGCACTTGGCTGTAATTGCTGGTCACTTGGAGGCACTTGGCTGTAATTGCTGGTCACTTGGAGGCACTTGGTTGTAATTGCTGGTCACTTGGAGGCACTTGGTTGTAATTTCTGGTCACTTGGAGGCACTTGGCTATAATTGCTGGTCACTTGGAGGCACTTGGCTATAATTGCTGGTCACTTGGAGGCACTTGGTTGTAATTGCTGGTCACTTGGAGGCACTTGGTTGTAATTGCTGGTCACTTGGAGGCACTTGGCTGTAATTGCTGGTCACTTGGAGGCACTTGGCTGTAATTGCTGGTCACTTAGATGCGCTTGGTTGTAATTGCTGGTCACTTGGAGGCACTTGGTTGTAATTGCTGGTCAATTGGAGGCACTTGGTTGTAATTGCTGGTCACTTGGAGGCACTTGGTTGTAATTGCTGGTCACTTGGAGGCACTTGGTTGTAATTGCTGGTCACTTGGAGGCACTTGGTTGTAATTGCTGGTCACTTGGAGGCACTTGGTTGTAATTGCTGGTCACTTGGAGGCACTTGGTTGTAATTGCTGGTCACTTGGAGGCACTTGGTTGTAATTTCTGGTCACTTGGAGGCACTTGGTTGTAATTGCTGGTCACTTGGAGGCACTTGGCTGTAATTGCTGGTCACTTGGAGGCACTTGGCTGTAATTGCTGGTCACTTAGATGCGCTTTGTTGTAATTGCTGGTCACTTGGAGGCACTTGGCTATAATTGCTGGTCACTTGGAGGCACTTGGCTGTAATTGCTGGTCACTTAGATGCGCTTGGTTGTAATTGCTGGTCACTTGGAGGCACTTGGTTGTAATTGCTGGTCAATTGGAGGCACTTGGTTGTAATTGCTGGTCACTTGGAGGCACTTGGTTGTAATTGCTGGTCACTTGGAGGCACTTGGTTGTAATTGTTGGTCACTTGGAGGCACTTGGTTGTAATTGCTGGTCACTTGGAGGCACTTGGTTGTAATTTCTGGTCACTTGGAGGCACTTGGCTATAATTGCTGGTCACTTGGAGGCACTTGGCTGTAATTGCTGGTCACTTGGAGGCACTTGGCTGTAATTGCTGGTCACTTGGAGGCACTTGGTTGTAATTGCTGGTCACTTGGAGGCACTTGGTTGTAATTTCTGGTCACTTGGAGGCACTTGGCTATAATTGCTGGTCACTTGGAGGCACTTGGCTATAATTGCTGGTCACTTGGAGGCACTTGGTTGTAATTGCTGGTCACTTGGAGGCACTTGGTTGTAATTGCTGGTCACTTGGAGGCACTTGGCTGTAATTGCTGGTCACTTGGAGGCACTTGGCTGTAATTGCTGGTCACTTAGATGCGCTTGGTTGTAATTGCTGGTCACTTGGAGGCACTTGGTTGTAATTGCTGGTCAATTGGAGGCACTTGGTTGTAATTGCTGGTCACTTGGAGGCACTTGGTTGTAATTGCTGGTCACTTGGAGGCACTTGGTTGTAATTGCTGGTCACTTGGAGGCACTTGGTTGTAATTGCTGGTCACTTGGAGGCACTTGGTTGTAATTGCTGGTCACTTGGAGGCACTTGGTTGTAATTGCTGGTCACTTGGAGGCACTTGGTTGTAATTTCTGGTCACTTGGAGGCACTTGGTTGTAATTTCTGGTCACTTGGAGGCACTTGGTTGTAATTGCTGGTCACTTGGAGGCACTTGGCTGTAATTGCTGGTCACTTGGAGGCACTTGGCTGTAATTGCTGGTCACTTGGAGGCACTTGGTTGTAATTGCTGGTCACTTGGAGGCACTTGGTTGTAATTTCTGGTCACTTGGAGGCACTTGGCTATAATTGCTGGTCACTTGGAGGCACTTGGCTATAATTGCTGGTCACTTGGAGGCACTTGGTTGTAATTGCTGGTCACTTGGAGGCACTTGGTTGAAATTGCTGGTCACTTGGAGGCACTTGGTTGTAATTGCTGGTCACTTGGAGGCACTTATCTGTAATTGCTGGTCACTTAATTGTATTTGCTGGTCACTTGGGGGCACTTGTTGTAAATAAAAAAATCCGTTAACCACTGTAGAAGGGCTGGCAGATTAGCCACCATTCCTCTAGGGGTTAATGTGAGAGTAGCCCAGGTTTTGGAGTTACTGGTCTAGACTAGGGGGAGGAACCCGAGGGGTTAATCCACTTCCTGCCTCTAGGGGGTGGAGCTTAAGATTTAGGGTAGTCAGGTCCCGCCCCTCATTATGGATGGAGGCTGGGCCTATATAAGGGAGGCCCAGCCAGTGGTGCTTCAGTCTGGAAACACCGGGAGAGCTGGGCAGACGTGCGAGTTGGGGCAGAGAGGAAGTAGGCTGACGCCTTGGCCCCTGAGGGGTCATGGCATGGGAGTCCCCGTGAAGTTGAAGAGACCTCGGGGGGGGGGGGAGGTAATGCCCGTAGGGGGGCGCTGTCCTCACTGTCCTCGTGGAGGGGAAGCAGCAGGAGCTCCCAAAAGTGGACCAAAACCCAGCACGATTCCCTGCCCCCCAATAGGGATGCCCCACTGTGTGAAATCCCCCAGGTCGCCCCGATCACTTACCTTGCTTCCCAGGCCAACGGTGTATGCACCAGACATTTGTGAATGGCCGCTGCCTGTTAGAAGGAAGCGGGGGATGTGGCCTCCAGAGCACTCCGATACGCTGGCTTAGACGGCGTGACGTCAGCGGCTCCAGAGGCGCTGATTGGACGAGTGCCGCAGGACCGGGAAAAGGTGAGTTGGGGCTCGGCAATCTGGGGGGGGGGGGTTAACACAGCGGGGCATCCCCGATCGGAATGACCAAAACCCAGGATAATCAAAATCCTGGGTTTTGGTCCACTTTAATGGGGCTCTTGCCCGAAAAAGCCCCGGTTGTCGTATAGTCTCTGCGTGGCTACTTATCCGGACTCGCATTGGATAGCCGCCTGACGGGGAGTGAGTACTACCAACCATGAGCCCAAGTGTGCACTCCTATCTGGACTGCCTATGGCCTAGAGGTGCCTCTGTCCACTTTGCTGCCCAGATCACTTTTTCCTTACGTGTTTCTATTGTTGTAACTCTTACATCCTATCCATCAATGAATGAGGGGGCGTGGCCTAATTTAACAATTGTCCCTCTTACCCACCCTGAAAAGTTGGAAGGTATATAAAAGGCAGACCACTCATCTTCCCATGAATGAATTGGGCTTGAGACTGTGCGTGGCCGAGCACCCAGCTTCACATGCAGTAGAGCATTAACTCCTTCCTACCTGCCGTTGTCCCGGGGGTCCCTATGGCCTGTCCGCCCTTTTTGAGCACCAAACTGCCTCCGACTCCTGATTTATGGTAAATTTAGAGGGCAGAAAAGCGAGCGCAAATGTGGCCATTTGAAGAGTGAATTTCCTCCAGCAAATTGGCAGAGGAGGAAACTGAGTAACAGCCTTATTTCATTCTGAAAACACATGCCAGCAGCGTCCGGCGTGTGTTTGAACTATGAAAGTGTCAGCTGTATTTTTC
>CM051244.1:8489972-8550333 GCA_027917425.1 Gastrophryne carolinensis | reverse complement strand
GGCCTTCCTTCTGGCACCCCCCCTCCCTGTACAGATAAGGGCCTTCCTTCTGGCACCACCCCCCCTCCCTGTACAGATAAGGGCCTTCCTTCTGGCATCCCCCCCCCCCTCCCTGTGCGGATAAGGGCCTTCCTTCTGGCATCCCCCCCCCTCCCTGTACGGATAAGGGCCATTCCTTCGGGCACCCCCCCCTCCCTGTACAGATAAGGGCCTTCCTTCTGGCATCCCCCCCCCCCCCTGTACAGATAAGGGCCTTCCTTCTGGCACCCCCCCCTCTCCTGTACAGATAAGGGCCTTCCTTCTGGCATCCCCCCCCTCCCTGTACAGATAAGGGCCTTCCTTCTGGCACCCCCCCTCCCTGTACAGATAAGGGCCTTCCTTCTGGCATCCCCCCCCCCTCCCTGTGCTGGATAAGGGCCTTCCTTCTGGCATCCCCCCCCCTCCCTGTACGGATAAGGGCCATTCCTTCTGTCACCCCCCCCCTCCCTGTACAGATAAGGGCCTTCCTTCTGGCACCCCCCCCCTCCCTGTACAGATAAGGGCCTTCCTTCTGGCACCCCCCCCCCTCCCTGTACAGATAAGGGCCTTCCTTCTGGCACCCCCCCCCCCTCCCTGTACAGATAAGGGCCTTCCTTCTGGCACCCCCCCTCCCTGTACAGATAAGGGCCTTCCTTCTGGCACCCCCCCCCCTCCCTGTACAGATAAGGGCCTTCCTTCGGGCACCCCCCCTCCCTGTACAGATAAGGGCCTTCCTTCTGGCATCCCCCCCTCCCTGTACAGATAAGGGCCTTCCTTCTGGCATCCCCCCCTCCCTGTACAGATAAGGGCCTTCCTTCTGGCATCCCCCCCTTCCCTGTACAGATAAGGGCCTTCCTTCTGGCATCCCCCTCTCCCTGTACAGATAAGGGCCTTCCTTCTGGCACCCCCCCCCCCTACCTGTACAGATAAGGGCCTTCCTTCTGGCACCCCCCCCTCCCTGTACAGATAAGGGCCTTCCTTCTGGCACCCCCCCCCTCCCTGTACAGATAAGGGCCTTCCTTCTGGCATCCCCCCCCCTCCCTGTACAGATAAGGGCCTTCCTTCTTGCACCCCCCCTCCCTGTACAGATAAGGGCCTTCCTTCTGGCACCCCCCCTCCCTGTACAGATAAGGGCCATTCCTTCTGTCACCCCCCCCCTCCCTGTACAGATAAGGGCCTTCCTTCTGGCACCCCCCCCCCTCCCTGTACAGATAAGGGCCTTCCTTCGGGCACCCCCCCTCCCTGTACAGATAAGGGCCTTCCTTCTGGCACCCCCCCTCCCTGTACAGATAAGGGCCTTCCTTCTGGCACCCCCCTCTCCCTGTACAGATAAGGGCCTTCCTTCTGGCATCCCCCCCTCCCTGTACAGATAAGGGCCTTCCTTCTGGCACCCCCCCTCTCCCTGTACAGATAAGGGCCTTCCTTCTGGCATCCCCCCCCTCCCTGTACAGATAAGGGCCTTCCTTCTGGCACCCCCCTCTCCCTGTACAGATAAGGGCCTTCCTTCTGGCATCCCCCCCTCCCTGTACAGATAAGGGCCTTCCTTCTGGCACCCCCCTCTCCCTGTACAGATAAGGGCCTTCCTTCTGGCATCCCCCCCCCTCTCCCTGTACAGATAAGGGCCTTCCTTCTGGCACCCCCCTCTCCTGTACAGATAAGGGCCTTCCTTCTGGCACCCCCCCCTCCCTGTACAGATAAGGGCCTTCCTTCTTGCACCCCCCTCTCCCTGTACAGATAAGGGCCTTCCTTCTGGCACCCCCCCCCCTCCCTGTACAGATAAGGGCCATTCCTTCTGGCACCCCCCCCCTCCCTGTACAGATAAGGGCCTTCCTTCTGGCACCCCCCCCCCCTCCCTGTACAGATAAGGGCCTTCCTTCTTGCACCCCCCTCTCCCTGTACAGATAAGGGCCTTCCTTCTGGCACCCCCCCCCCTACCTGTACAGATAAAGGCCTTCCTTCTGGCACCCCCCCCCTCCCTGTACAGATAAGGGCCTTCCTTCTGGCATCCCCCCCCCTCCCTGTACAGATAAGGGCCTTCCTTCTTGCACCCCCCTCTCCCTGTACAGATAAGGGGCCTTCCTTCTGGCACCCCCCCCCCTCCCTGTACAGATAAGGGCCATTCCTTCTGGCACCCCCCCCCCTCCCTGTACAGATAAGGGCCTTCCTTCTGGCACCCCCCCCCCCTCCCTGTACAGATAAGGGCCTTCCTTCTTGCACCCCCCTCTCCCTGTACAGAATAAGGGCCTTCCTTCTGGCACCCCCCCCCCTACCTGTACAGATAAAGGCCTTCCTTCTGGCACCCCCCCCTCCCTGTACAGATAAGGGCCTTCCTTCTGGCACCCCCCCCCTCTCTGTACAGATAAGGGCCTTCCTTCTGGCATCCCCCCCCCTCCCTGTACAGATAAGGGCCTTCCTTCTGGCACCCCCCCCTCCCTGTACAGATAAGGGCCTTCCTTCTGGCATCCCCCCCCTGTACAGATAAGGGCCTTCCTTCTGGCATCCCCCCCCCCTCCCTGTACAGATAAGGGCCTTCCTTCTGGCACCCCCCCCCCTCCCTGTACAGATAAGGGCCATTCCTTCTGTCACCCCCCCCCTCCCTGTACAGATAAGGGCCTTCCTTCTGGCACCCCCCCCCCTCCCTGTACAGATAAGGGCCTTCCTTCTGGCACCCCCCCCCTCCCTGTACAGATAAGGGCCTTCCTTCGGGCACCCCCCCTCCCTGTACAGATAAGGGCCTTCCTTCGGGTACCCCCCCTCCCTGTACAGATAAGGGCCTTCCTTCTGGCACCCCCCCCTCCCTGTACAGATAAGGGCCTTCCTTCTGGCACCCCCCCCCCCTCCCTGTACAGATAAGGGCCTTCCTTCTGGCACCCCCCCCCTACCTGTACAGATAAGGGCCTTCCTTCTGGCATCCCCCCCTCCCTGTACAGATAAGGGCCTTCCTTCTGGCATCCCCCCCTCCCTGTACAGATAAGGGCCTTCCTTCTGGCACCCCCCCTCCCTGTACAGATAAGGGCCTTCCTTCGGGCACCCCCCCTCCCTGTACAGATAAGAGCCTTCCTTCTTGCACCCCCTCTCCCTGTACAGATAAGGGCCTTCCTTCTGGCACCCCCCCTCCCTGTACAGATAAGGGCCTTCCTTCTGGCACCCCCCTCTTCCTGTACAGATAAGAGCCTTCCTTCTTGCACCCCCCTCTCCCTGTACAGATAAGGGCCTTCCTTCTGGCACCCCCCCCTCCCTGTACAGATAAGGGCCTTCCTTCTGGCACCCCCCCCCTCCCTGTACAGATAAGGGCCTTCCTTCTGGCACCCCCCTCTCCCTGTACAGATAAGGGCCTTCCTTCTGGCACCCCCCTCTCCCTGTACAGATAAGGGCCTTCCTTCTGGCACCCCCCTCTCCCAGTACAGATAAGGGCCTTCCTTCTGGCACCCCCCTCTCCCTGTACAGATAAGGGCCTTCCTTCTGGCACCCCCCTCTCCCTGTACAGATAAGGGCCTTCCTTCTGGCACCCCCCCCTCCCTGTACAGATAAGGGCCTTCCTTCTGGCACCCCCCCCCCTCCCTGTACAGATAAGGGCCTTCCTTCTGGCATCCCCCCCCCTCCCTGTACAGATAAGGGCCTTCCTTCTGGCACCCCCCCTCCCTGTACAGATAAGGGCCTTCCTTCTGGCATCCCCCCCTGTACAGATAAGGGCCTTCCTTCTGGCACCCCCCCTCCCTGTACAGATAAGGGCCTTCCTTCTGGCACCCCCCCCTCCCTGTACAGATAAGGGCCTTCCTTCTGGCACCCCCCCCCCTCCCTGTACAGATAAGGGCCTTCCTTCTGGCACCCCCCCCTCCCTGTACAGATAAGGGCCTTCCTTCGGGCACCCCCCCCTCCCTGTACAGATAAGGGCCTTCCTTCTGGCGCCCCCCCCTCCCTGTACAGATAAGGGCCTTCCTTCTGGCACCCCCCCCCCCCCCCCTCCCTGTACAGATAAGGGCCTTCCTTCGGGCACCCCCCCCTCCCTGTACAGATAAGGGCCATTCCTTCTGGCACCCCCCCCTCCCTGTACAGATAAGGGCCTTACTTCTGGCACCCCCCCTCCCTGTACAGATAAGGGCCTTCCTTCTGGCACCCCCCTCTCCCTGTACAGATAAGGGCCTTCCTTCTGGCACCCCCCCTCCCTGTACAGATAAGGGCCTTCCTTCTGGCACCCCCCCCCCTCCCTGTACAGATAAGGGCCTTCCTTCTGGCATCCCCCCCCCTCCCTGTACAGATAAGGGCCTTACTTCTGGCACCCCCCCCCTCCCTGTACAGATAAGGGCCTTCCTTCTGGCACCCCCCCTCCCTGTACAGATAAGGGCCTTCCTTCTGGCATCCCCCCCCTGTACAGATAAGGGCCTTCCTTCTGGCACCCCCCCTCCCTGTACAGATAAGGGCCTTCCTTCTGGCACCCCCCCCCCCTCCCTGTACAGATAAGGGCCTTCCTTCTGGCACCCCCCCCCCCTCCCTGTACAGATAAGGGCCTTCCTTCTGGCACCCCCCCTCCCTGTACAGATAAGGGCCTTCCTTCGGGCACCCCCCCCTCCCTGTACAGATAAGGGCCTTCCTTCTGGCGCCCCCCCCTCCCTGTACAGATAAGGGCCTTCCTTCTGGCATCCCCCCCCCCTCCCTGTACAGATAAGGGCCTTCCTTCTGGCACCCCCCCCTCCCTGTACAGATAAGGGCCTTCCTTCGGGCACCCCCCCCTCCCTGTACAGATAAGGGCCTTACTTCTGGCACCCCCCCTCCCTGTACAGATAAGGGCCTTCCTTCTGGCACCCCCCTCTCCCTGTACAGATAAGGGCCTTCCTTCTGGCACCCCCCCCTCCCTGTACAGATAAGGGCCTTCCTTCTGGCACCCCCCCCCCTCCCTGTACAGATAAGGGCCTTCCTTCTGGCATCCCCCCCCCTCCCTGTACAGATAAGGGCCTTCCTTCTGGCACCCCCCCCTCCCTGTACAGATAAGGGCCTTCCTTCTGGCATCCCCCCCCTGTACAGATAAGGGCCTTCCTTCTGGCACCCCCCCTCCCTGTACAGATAAGGGCCTTCCTTCTGGCACCCCCCCTCCCTGTACAGATAAGGGCCTTCCTTCTGGCACCCCCCCCCCTCCTGTACAGATAAGGGCCTTCCTTCGGGCACCCCCCCCTCCCTGTACAGATAAGGGCCTTCCTTCTGGCACCCCCCCCCTCCCTGTACAGATAAGGGCCTTCCTTCGGGCACCCCCCCCTCCCTGTACAGATAAGGGCCTTCCTTCTGGTACCCCCCCCCTCCCTGTACAGATAAGGGCCTTCCTTCGGGCACCCCCCCCTCCCTGTACAGATAAGGGCCATTCCTTCTGGCACCCCCCCCTCCCTGTACAGATAAGGGCCTTCCTTCTGGCACCCCCCCTCCCTGTACAGATAAGGGCCTTCCTTCTGGCACCCCCCCCCTCCCTGTACAGATAAGGGCCTTCCTTCTGGCATCCCCCCCCCCTCCCTGTACAGATAAGGGCCTTCCTTCGGGCACCCCCCCCTCCCTGTACAGATAAGGGCCTTCCTTCTGGCACCCCCCCCCCCCTCCCTGTACAGATAAGGGCCTTCCTTCGGGCACCCCCCCCCTCCCTGTACAGATAAGGGCCTTCCTTCTGGCACCCCCCCCCTCCCTGTACAGATAAGGGCCTTCCTTCGGGCACCCCCCCCTCCCTGTACAGATAAGGCCTTCCTTCTGGTACCCCCCCCCCTCCCTGTACAGATAAGGGCCTTCCTTCGGGCACCCCCCCCCTCCCTGTACAGATAAGGGCCATTCCTTCTGGCACCCCCCCCTCCCTGTACAGATAAGGGCCTTCCTTCTGGCACCCCCCCTCCCTGTACAGATAAGGGCCTTCCTTCTGGCACCCCCCCCCTCCCTGTACAGATAAGGGCCTTCCTTCTGGCATCCCCCCCCCCTCCCTGTACAGATAAGGGCCTTCCTTCTGGCATCCCCCCCCCTCCCTGTACAGATAAGGGCCTTCCTTCTGGCACCCCCCCCTCCCTGTACAGATAAGGGCCTTCCTTCTGGCACCCCCCCCCCCCTCCCTGTACAGATAAGGGCCTTCGGTCTGGCACCCCCCCCCCCTCCCTGTACAGATAAGGGCCTTCCTTCTGGCACCCCCCCTCCCTGTACAGATAAGGGCCTTCCTTCTGGCACCCCCCCCCTCCCTGTACAGATAAGGGCCATTCCTTCTGGCACCCCCCCCTCCCTGTACAGATAAGGGCCTTCCTTCGGGCACCCCCCCCTCCCTGTACAGATAAGGGCCTTACTTCTGGCACCCCCCCTCCCTGTACAGATAAGGGCCTTCCTTCTGGCACCCCCCCTCCCTGTACAGATAAGGGCCTTCCTTCTGGCACCCCCCCCCTCCCTGTACAGATAAGGGCCTTCCTTCTGGCATCCCCCCCCCTCCCTGTACAGATAAGGGCCTTCCTTCTGGCACCCCCCCTCCCTGTACAGATAAGGGCCTTCCTTCTGGCATCCCCCCCTGTACAGATAAGGGCCTTCCTTCTGGCACCCCCCCTCCCTGTACAGATAAGGGCCTTCCTTCTGGCACCCCCCCTCCCTGTACAGATAAGGGCCTTCCTTCTGGCACCCCCCCCCCTCCCTGTACAGATAAGGGCCTTCCTTCGGGCACTAGATAAGGGCCTTCCTTCTGGCGCCCCCCCCCTCCCTGTACAGATAAGGGCCTTCCTTCTGGTACCCCCCCCCCTCCCTCTACAGATAAGGGCCTTCCTTCGGGCACCCCCCCTCCCTGTACAGATAAGGGCCATTCCTTCTGGCACCCCCCCCTCCCTGTACAGATAAGGGCCTTCCTTCTGGCACCCCCCCTCCCTGTACAGATAAGGGCCTTCCTTCTGGCACCCCCCCCCCCCCCTCCCTGTACAGATAAGGGCCTTCCTTCTGGCATCCCCCCCCCCTCCCTGTACAGATAAGGGCCTTCCTTCTGGCATCCCCCCCCCTCCCTGTACAGATAAGGGCCTTCCTTCTGGCACCCCCCCTCCCTGTACAGATAAGGGCCTTCCTTCTGGCACCCCCCCCCCTCCCTGTACAGATAAGGGCCTTCCTTCTGGCACCCCCCCCCCCTCCCTGTACAGATAAGGGCCTTCCTTCTGGCACCCCCCCCTCCCTGTACAGATAAGGGCCTTCCTTCTGGCACCCCCCCCCCCTCCCTGTACGGATAAGGGCCTTCCTTCTGGCACCCCCCCTCCCTGTACAGATAAGGGCCTTCCTTCTGGCACCCCCCCCTCCCTGTACAGATAAGGGCCTTCCTTCTGGCATCCCCCCCCCCTCCCTGTACAGATAAGGGCCTTCCTTCTGGCACCCCCCCCTCCCTGTACAGATAAGGGCCTTCCTTCTGGTACCCCCCCCCCCCTGTACAGATAAGGGCCTTCCTTCGGGCACCCCCCCTCCCTGTACAGATAAGGGCCATTCCTTCTGGCACCCCCCCCTCCCTGTACAGATAAGGGCCTTCCTTCTGGCACCCCCCCCCTCCCTGTACAGATAAGGGCCTTCCTTCTGGCATCCCCCCCTCCCTGTACAGATAAGGGCCTTCCTTCTGGCACCCCCCCCTCCCTGTACAGATAAGGGCCTTCCTTCTGGCACCCCCCCCTCCCTGTACAGATAAGGGCCTTCCTTCTGGCATCCCCCCCCCTCCCTGTACAGATAAGGGCCTTCCTTCTGGCACCCCCCCCCTCCCTGTACAGATAAGGGCCTTCCTTCTGGCATCCCCCCCCCCTCCCTGTACAGATAAGGGCCTTCCTTCTGGCACCCCCCCCCCTCCCTGTACAGATAAGGGCCTTCCTTCTGGCACCCCCCCTCCCTGTACAGATAAGGGCCTTCCTTCTGGCATCCCCCCCCTCCCTGTACAGATAAGGGCCTTCCTTCTGGCACCCCCCCCTCCCTGTACAGATAAGGGCCTTCCTTCTGGCACCCCCCCTCCCTGTACAGATAAGGGCCTTCCTTCTGGCATCCCCCCCTCCCTGTACAGATAAGGGCCTTCCTTCTGGCACCCCCCCCTCCCTGTACAGATAAGGGCCTTCCTTCTGGCACCCCCCCTCCCTGTACAGATAAGGGCCTTCCTTCTGGCATCCCCCCCCCCTCCCTGTACAGATAAGGGCCTTCCTTCTGGCACCCCCCCCTCTCCCTGTACAGATAAGGGCCTTCCTTCTGGCACCCCCCCCCCCTGTACAGATAAGGGCCTTCCTTCTGGCATCCCCCCCCCTCCCTGTACAGATAAGGGCCTTCCTTCTGGCACCCCCCCCCCCTGTACAGATAAGGGCCTTCCTTCTGGCACCCCCCCCTCCCTGTACAGATAAGGGCCTTCCTTCTGGCACCCCCCCCCTCCCTGTACAGATAAGGGCCTTCCTTCTGGCACCCCCCCCCTCCCTGTACAGATAAGGGCCTTCCTTCTGGCACCCCCCCCTCCCTGTACAGATAAGGGCCTTCCTTCTGGCACCCCCCCCCTCCCTGTACAGATAAGGGCCTTCCTTCTGGCACCCCCCCCCTCCCTGTACAGATAAGGGCCTTCCTTCTGGCACCCCCCCCTCCCTGTACAGATAAGGGCCTTCCTTCTGGCACCCCCCCCTCCCTGTACAGATAAGGGCCTTCCTTCTGGCACCCCCCCCCTCCCTGTACAGATAAGGGCCTTCCTTCTGGCACCCCCCCTCCCTGTACAGATAAGGGCCTTCCTTCTGGCACCCCCCCTCCCTGTACAGATAAGGGCCTTCCTTCTGGCACCCCCCCCCCTCCCTGTACAGATAAGGGCCTTCCTTCTGGCATCCCCCCCCCCTCCCTGTACAGATAAGGGCCTTCCTTCTTGCACCCCCCCCTCCCTGTACAGATAAGGGCCTTCCTTCTGGCACCCCCCCCCTCCCTGTACAGATAAGGGCCATTCCTTCTGTCACCCCCCCCTCCCTGTACAGATAAGGGCCTTCCTTCTGGCACCCCCCCCCCTCCCTGTACAGATAAGGGCCTTCCTTCGGGCACCCCCCCCTCCCTGTACAGATAAGGGCCTTCCTTCTGGCACCCCCCCTCCCTGTACAGATAAGGGCCTTCCTTCTGGCACCCCCCTCTCCCTGTACAGATAAGGGCCTTCCTTCTGGCATCCCCCCCCTCCCTGTACAGATAAGGGCCTTCCTTCTGGCACCCCCCTCTCCCTGTACAGATAAGGGCCTTCCTTCTGGCATCCCCCCCTCCCTGTACAGATAAGGGCCTTCCTTCTGGCACCCCCCCTCTCCCTGTACAGATAAGGGCCTTCCTTCTGGCATCCCCCCCTCCCTGTACAGATAAGGGCCTTCCTTCTGGCACCCCCCTCTCCCTGTACAGATAAGGGCCTTCCTTCTGGCATCCCCCCCCCCTCTCCCTGTACAGATAAGGGCCTTCCTTCTGGCACCCCCCCTCTCCCTGTACAGATAAGGGCCTTCCTTCTGGCACCCCCCCCTCCCTGTACAGATAAGGGCCTTCCTTCTTGCACCCCCCTCTCCCTGTACAGATAAGGGCCTTCCTTCTGGCACCCCCCCCCCTCCCTGTACAGATAAGGGCCATTCCTTCTGGCACCCCCCCCCCTCCCTGTACAGATAAGGGCCTTCCTTCTGGCACCCCCCCCCCCTCCCTGTACAGATAAGGGCCTTCCTTCTTGCACCCCCCTCTCCCTGTACAGATAAGGGCCTTCCTTCTGGCACCCCCCCCCTACCTGTACAGATAAAGGCCTTCCTTCTGGCACCCCCCCTCCCTGTACAGATAAGGGCCTTCCTTCTGGCATCCCCCCCCCTCCCTGTACAGATAAGGGCCTTCCTTCTTGCACCCCCCTCTCCCTGTACAGATAAGGGCCTTCCTTCTGGCACCCCCCCCATTCTGTACAGATAAGGGCCTTCCTTCTGGCACCCCCCCCCTACCTGTACAGATAAAGGCCTTCCTTCTGGCACCCCCCCCTCCCTGTACAGATAAGGGCCTTCCTTCTGGCACCCCCCCCCTCTCTGTACAGATAAGGGCCTTCCTTCTGGCATCCCCCCCCCTCCCTGTACAGATAAGGGCCTTCCTTCTGGCACCCCCCCTCCCTGTACAGATAAGGGCCTTCCTTCTGGCATCCCCCCCCTGTACAGATAAGGGCCTTCCTTCTGGCATCCCCCCCCCCCTCCCTGTACAGATAAGGGCCTTCCTTCTGGCACCCCCCCCCCCCCCTCCCTGTACAGATAAGGGCCATTCCTTCTGTCACCCCCCCCTCCCTGTACAGATAAGGGCCTTCCTTCTGGCACCCCCCCCCCCTCCCTGTACAGATAAGGGCCTTCCTTCTGGCACCCCCCCCCCCTCCCTGTACAGATAAGGGCCTTCCTTCGGGCACCCCCCCTCCCTGTACAGATAAGGGCCTTCCTTCGGGTACCCCCCCCTCCCTGTACAGATAAGGGCCTTCCTTCTGGCACCCCCCCTCCCTGTACAGATAAGGGCCTTCCTTCTGGCACCCCCCCCCCCCCTCCCTGTACAGATAAGGGCCTTCCTTCTGGCACCCCCCACTACCTGTACAGATAAGGGCCTTCCTTCTGGCATCCCCCCCTCCCTGTACAGATAAGGGCCTTCCTTCTGGCATCCCCCCCTCCCTGTACAGATAAGGGCCTTCCTTCTGGCACCCCCCCTCCCTGTACAGATAAGGGCCTTCCTTCGGGCACCCCCCCTCCCTGTACAGATAAGAGCCTTCCTTCTTGCACCCCCCTCTCCCTGTACAGATAAGGGCCTTCCTTCTGGCACCCCCCCTCCCTGTACAGATAAGGGCCTTCCTTCTGGCACCCCCCTCTTCCTGTACAGATAAGAGCCTTCCTTCTTGCACCCCCCTCTCCCTGTACAGATAAGGGCCTTCCTTCTGGCACCCCCCCCTCCCTGTACAGATAAGGGCCTTCCTTCTGGCACCCCCCCCCCTCCCTGTACAGATAAGGGCCTTCCTTCTGGCACCCCCCTCTCCCTGTACAGATAAGGGCCTTCCTTCTGGCACCCCCCTCTCCCTGTACAGATAAGGGCCTTCCTTCTGGCACCCCCCTCTCCCTGTACAGATAAGGGCCTTCCTTCTGGCACCCCCCTCTCCCTGTACAGATAAGGGCCTTCCTTCTGGCACCCCCCTCTCCCTGTACAGATAAGGGCCTTCCTTCTGGCACCCCCCCCCTCCCTGTACAGATAAGGGCCTTCCTTCTGGCACCCCCCCCCTCCCTGTACAGATAAGGGCCTTCCTTCTGGCATCCCCCCCCCTCCCTGTACAGATAAGGGCCTTCCTTCTGGCACCCCCCCCTCCCTGTACAGATAAGGGCCTTCCTTCTGGCATCCCCCCCCTGTACAGATAAGGGCCTTCCTTCTGGCACCCCCCCTCCCTGTACAGATAAGGGCCTTCCTTCTGGCACCCCCCCCTCCCTGTACAGATAAGGGCCTTCCTTCTGGCACCCCCCCCCTCCCTGTACAGATAAGGGCCTTCCTTCTGGCACCCCCCCCTCCCTGTACAGATAAGGGCCTTCCTTCGGGCACCCCCCCCCCTCCCTGTACAGATAAGGGCCTTCCTTCTGGCGCCCCCCCCTCCCTGTACAGATAAGGGCCTTCCTTCTGGCACCCCCCCCCCCCCTCCCTGTACAGATAAGGGCCTTCCTTCGGGCACCCCCCCCTCCCTGTACAGATAAGGGCCATTCCTTCTGGCACCCCCCCCTCCCTGTACAGATAAGGGCCTTACTTCTGGCACCCCCCCTCCCTGTACAGATAAGGGCCTTCCTTCTGGCACCCCCCTCTCCCTGTACAGATAAGGGCCCTTCCTTCTGGCACCCCCCCTCCCTGTACAGATAAGGGCCTTCCTTCTGGCACCCCCCCCCCTCCCTGTACAGATAAGGGCCTTCCTTCTGGCATCCCCCCCCCCTCCATGTACAGATAAGGGCCTTACTTCTGGCACCCCCCCCCTCCCTGTACAGATAAGGGCCTTCCTTCTGGCACCCCCCCTCCCTGTACAGATAAGGGCCTTCCTTCTGGCATCCCCCCCCTGTACAGATAAGGGCCTTCCTTCTGGCACCCCCCCTCCCTGTACAGATAAGGGCCTTCCTTCTGGCACCCCCCCCCCCTCCCTGTACAGATAAGGGCCTTCCTTCTGGCACCCCCCCCCCCTCCCTGTACAGATAAGGGCCTTCCTTCTGGCACCCCCCCTCCCTGTACAGATAAGGGCCTTCCTTCGGGCACCCCCCCCTCACTGTACAGATAAGGGCCTTCCTTCTGGCGCCCCCCCCCTCCCTGTACAGATAAGGGCCTTCCTTCTGGCATCCCCCCCCCCTCCCTGTACAGATAAGGGCCTTCCTTCTGGCACCCCCCCCTCCCTGTACAGATAAGGGCCTTCCTTCGGGCACCCCCCCCCTCCCTGTACAGATAAGGGCCTTACTTCTGGCACCCCCCCTCCCTGTACAGATAAGGGCCTTCCTTCTGGCACCCCCCTCTCCCTGTACAGATAAGGGCCTTCCTTCTGGCACCCCCCCTCCCTGTACAGATAAGGGCCTTCCTTCTGGCACCCCCCCCCCTCCCTGTACAGATAAGGGCCTTCCTTCTGGCATCCCCCCCCCTCCCTGTACAGATAAGGGCCTTCCTTCTGGCACCCCCCCTCCCTGTACAGATAAGGGCCTTCCTTCTGGCATCCCCCCCTGTACAGATAAGGGCCTTCCTTCTGGCACCCCCCCTCCCTGTACAGATAAGGGCCTTCCTTCTGGCACCCCCCCTCCCTGTACAGATAAGGGCCTTCCTTCTGGCACCCCCCCCCCTCCCTGTACAGATAAGGGCCTTCCTTCGGGCACCCCCCCCCTCCCTGTACAGATAAGGGCCTTCCTTCTGGCACCCCCCCCCTCCCTGTACAGATAAGGGCCTTCCTTCGGGCACCCCCCCCTCCCTGTACAGATAAGGGCCTTCCTTCTGGTACCCCCCCCCCTCCCTGTACAGATAAGGGCCTTCCTTCGGGCACCCCCCCCCTCCCTGTACAGATAAGGGCCATTCCTTCTGGCACCCCCCCCCTCCCTGTACAGATAAGGGCCTTCCTTCTGGCACCCCCCCTCCCTGTACAGATAAGGGCCTTCCTTCTGGCACCCCCCCCCTCCCTGTACAGATAAGGGCCTTCCTTCTGGCATCCCCCCCCCCCTCCCTGTACAGATAAGGGCCTTCCTTCGGGCACCCCCCCCCTCCCTGTACAGATAAGGGCCTTCCTTCTGGCACCCCCCCCCTCCCTGTACAGATAAGGGCCTTCCTTCGGGCACCCCCCCCTCCCTGTACAGATAAGGGCCTTCCTTCTGGCACCCCCCCCCTCCCTGTACAGATAAGGGCCTTCCTTCGGGCACCCCCCCCTCCCTGTACAGATAAGGGCCTTCCTTCTGGTACCCCCCCCCCTCCCTGTACAGATAAGGGCCTTCCTTCGGGCACCCCCCCCCCTCCCTGTACAGATAAGGGCCATTCCTTCTGGCACCCCCCCCTCCCTGTACAGATAAGGGCCTTCCTTCTGGCACCCCCCCTCCCTGTACAGATAAGGGCCTTCCTTCTGGCACCCCCCCCCTCCCTGTACAGATAAGGGCCTTCCTTCTGGCATCCCCCCCCCCCTCCCTGTACAGATAAGGGCCTTCCTTCTGGCATCCCCCCCCCCTCCCTGTACAGATAAGGGCCTTCCTTCTGGCACCCCCCCCTCCCTGTACAGATAAGGGCCTTCCTTCTGGCACCCCCCCCCCTCCCTGTACAGATAAGGGCCTTCCGTCTGGCACCCCCCCCCCCTCCCTGTACAGATAAGGGCCTTCCTTCTGGCACCCCCCCCCCTCCCTGTACAGATAAGGGCCTTCCTTCTGGCACCCCCCCCCCTCCCTGTACAGATAAGGGCCATTCCTTCTGGCACCCCCCCCCCTCCCTGTACAGATAAGGGCCTTCCTTCGGGCACCCCCCCCTCCCTGTACAGATAAGGGCCTTACTTCTGGCACCCCCCCTCCCTGTACAGATAAGGGCCTTCCTTCTGGCACCCCCCCTCCCTGTACAGATAAGGGCCTTCCTTCTGGCACCCCCCCTCCCTGTACAGATAAGGGCCTTCCTTCTGGCACCCCCCCCCTCCCTGTACAGATAAGGGCCTTCCTTCTGGCATCCCCCCCCCTCCCTGTACAGATAAGGGCCTTCCTTCTGGCACCCCCCCTCCCTGTACAGATAAGGGCCTTCCTTCTGGCATCCCCCCCTGTACAGATAAGGGCCTTCCTTCTGGCACCCCCCCCTCCCTGTACAGATAAGGGCCTTCCTTCTGGCACCCCCCCTCCCTGTACAGATAAGGGCCTTCCTTCTGGCACCCCCCCCCCCTCCCTGTACAGATAAGGGCCTTCCTTCGGGCACCCCCCCCCTCCCTGTACAGATAAGGGCCTTCCTTCTGGCGCCCCCCCCCTCCCTGTACAGATAAGGGCCTTCCTTCTGGTACCCCCCCCCTCCCTCTACAGATAAGGGCCTTCCTTCGGGCACCCCCCCCTCCCTGTACAGATAAGGGCCATTCCTTCTGGCACCCCCCCCTCCCTGTACAGATAAGGGCCTTCCTTCTGGCACCCCCCCTCCCTGTACAGATAAGGGCCTTCCTTCTGGCACCCCCCCCCCTCCCTGTACAGATAAGGGCCTTCCTTCTGGCATCCCCCCCCCCTCCCTGTACAGATAAGGGCCTTCCTTCTGGCATCCCCCCCCCTCCCTGTACAGATAAGGGCCTTCCTTCTGGCACCCCCCTCCCTGTACAGATAAGGGCCTTCCTTCTGGCACCCCCCCCCCCTCCCTGTACAGATAAGGGCCTTCCTTCTGGCACCCCCCCCCCCCTCCCTGTACAGATAAGGGCCTTCCTTCTGGCACCCCCCCCCTCCCTGTACAGATAAGGGCCTTCCTTCTGGCACCCCCCCCCCCTCCCTGTACGGATAAGGGCCTTCCTTCTGGCACCCCCCCTCCCTGTACAGATAAGGGCCTTCCTTCTGGCACCCCCCCCCCCTCCCTGTACAGATAAGGGCCTTCCTTCTGGCATCCCCCCCCCCTCCCTGTACAGATAAGGGCCTTCCTTCTGGCACCCCCCCTCCCTGTACAGATAAGGGCCTTCCTTCTGGTACCCCCCCCCCTCCCTGTACAGATAAGGGCCTTCCTTCGGGCACCCCCCCCCTCCCTGTACAGATAAGGGCCATTCCTTCTGGCACCCCCCCCTCCCTGTACAGATAAGGGCCTTCCTTCTGGCATCCCCCCCCCTGTACAGATAAGGGCCTTCCTTCTGGCACCCCCCCTCCCTGTACAGATAAGGGCCTTCCTTCTGGCATCCCCCCCCCTCCCTGTACAGATAAGGGCCTTCTTTCTGGCATCCCCCCCCCCCTGTACAGATAAGGGCCTTCCTTCTGGCACCCCCCCTCCCTGTACAGATAAGGGCCTTCCTTCTGGCACCCCCCCCTCCCTGTACAGATAAGGGCCTTCCTTCTGGCACCCCCCCCCCCTCCCTGTACAGATAAGGGCCTTCCTTCTGGCACCCCCCCCCTCCCTGTACAGATAAGGGCCTTCCTTCTGGCATCCCCCCCCTCCCTGTACAGATAAGGGCCTTCCTTCTGGCACCCCCCCTCCCTGTACAGATAAGGGCCTTCCTTCTGGCACCCCCCCTCCCTGTACAGATAAGGGCCTTCCTTCTGGCATCCCCCCCCCCCCTCCCTGTACAGATAAGGGCCTTCCTTCTGGCACCCCCCCCTCCCTGTACAGATAAGGGCCTTCCTTCTGGCATCCCCCCCCCCCTCCCTGTACAGATAAGGGCCTTCCTTCTGGCACCCCCCCCCCTCCCTGTACAGATAAGGGCCTTCCTTCTGGCACCCCCCCCTCCCTGTACAGATAAGGGCCTTCCTTCTGGCATCCCCCCCCTCCCTGTACAGATAAGGGCCTTCCTTCTGGCACCCCCCCCTCCCTGTACAGATAAGGGCCTTCCTTCTGGCACCCCCCCTCCCTGTACAGATAAGGGCCTTCCTTCTGGCACCCCCCCTCCCTGTACAGATAAGGGCCTTCCTTCTGGCACCCCCCCCCTCCCTGTACAGATAAGGGCCTTCCTTCTGGCACCCCCCCCCCCCTCCCTGTACAGATAAGGGCCTTCCTTCTGGCACCCCCCCCTCCCTGTACAGATAAGGGCCTTCCTTCTGGCACCCCCCCTCCCTGTACAGATAAGGGCCTTCCTTCTGGCACCCCCCCTCCCTGTACAGATAAGGGCCTTCCTTCTGGCACCCCCCCTCCCTGTACAGATAAGGGCCTTCCTTCTGGCACCCCCCCCTCCCTGTACAGATAAGGGCCTTCCTTCTGGCATCCCCCCCCTCCCTGTACAGATAAGGGCCTTCCTTCTGGCACCCCCCCCTCCCTGTACAGATAAGGGCCTTCCTTCTGGCACCCCCCCCCCCCTCCCTGTATGGGGCTCTATCATTCAGCAGGGTCACTGGCTGCTGAGCCACATGCAGCAACATGGAGGAGAGGGGTGATGGGCTCTGCATGAAGAAGGTTATGGCAAATGGTTGATTACCTCAGCCAAACTACACTTGTATATTCTCCTCTCTAGTCCAGGCTTGGTCTCTGAGAAGGTGGACAGGAAACTGCAGCATACATTTTAGCAGTTAGTAGGTGTGTGTGCTCTGATATCCAGTCCCCCATCTTGGAGACCATTTACTAGATAAGTATAAGTGCAGGACTGTAAGCTGCATTATGGCATGCTTCACCCCCTGGGGTGCCCTAAAAATGTACCTTTCAACTAGTCCCATGGTGCATGTGCAGCACTGTATGACGTGTATAAGGCTAGATATACAGCTCCGAATGGGGATGCCTGAGGGTTACTTAAACATTTTCACAAAATGGGCGTTGTTCCTAGGGCAGCGGGCATCTCTTGCCAGTGCCCCCTGCACATTAACCCCAGTGAACCCTCAAAATCTTTTCTTTCACCTCAGTCCCTCATGAAATCGAGAAATGCGATTGGCCGTCATAGTCATCTGGTTGCCGATGGCCAGATACCCAAAAGAAGCCAGTGACTGTGGCTGCTAATAACTGCTCGATTTTGCCAGGGGACCAATAACATGGTTGGTTGAATGGAAAAATCCACAGACCTCAGGCAAACTCGCGAGTGTGGGTACAAAGCTACCCATAATCCTTGGCACCGCTCCTGCGCCAGCCTATTATTTTCAATGGAAACTGGGCTGTACACAGGCCACGCCAACCCCACAGCTGGAACCAGGAAGCGGAACTCCCGGGCTGCAGAAGACTGATAAGCGACACAGGTACAGCCATTAAATAAGTGGGTTGCTGTGTGCCCACTGGCACTAGCTGGTCTGAGGTCTGAGGGAATGGGCCCCAAAACCAGACTGTTACTTCTTTAATAATTAATTTGGGGATCTGATCCTTTTTTTGTGGTGATTTTGGTGATATTTTTCAATGATGGGATCAGTGGCTAATGCTGGGTGTTGTTGCTCTGCAGAAGAAGAGCACAGCTTATCCACTCATATTAGGGGGGGGCTGTTTTTTAGTTTCTTTGTAGTGTCGACTTCTGTGATAGTAAAGTGTTATGTATTTATATCTTACTTGCACTATGTATAAACCAAACCCCCCACCACACTCATCACCCTGTAAACTGGTCTCTGGTGGATGTATGTCACCCCCCCGAAGTGCCCATTTACATTTATTCCTCCTTATTTCCATATTTCCCCTTTCTTTCCCCCTTCTCCTCATATCCCCCTTTCTCTCCTGTATATCTCAATATCCCCCCATTCTCTGCTTCTTCTCCCCGTTCCACCTTTCTCTCCTCTTTCTCTTCAAATTCCCTCTTTCTCTCATCCTTCTCTCCATATCCCCTCTTTCTCTACCCCTTTTTTCCATATTCCCTCTTTGTCTCCTCCTTCTCTACGTATCCCCTCTTTCTCTCCATATCCCCTCTTTCTCTACCCCTTTTTTCCATATTCCCTCTTTGTCTCCTACTTCTTTCCACTTTCCCCCTTGCTCTCCTACATATCTCCATATTCCCTGTTTCTCTCTCCTATCTTCTCATATCCCCCTTTCCATATTCTGTCTTTCTCCCCTTCTCTCCATGTTCTCCCGTGTCTCCTCCTTCTCTCCATGTTCTCCCGTGTCTCCTCCTTCTCTCCATGTTCCCCCTTTCTCTCCCCCTTCTCTCACTTTCCCCCTTTCTCTCCTCCTCTCAATATCCCCCCTTCTCTCCTCATCCCCCCTGTATCTGCCTTTCTCTCCATATTCCCTCTATCTCTCCTCCTTTCAGTATTCCCCCTTTCTCTCCTCATTCCCCCTGTATTTACCTTCCTCTCCATATTCCCACTATCTCTCCTCCTCCTCTCCATATTCCCTCTCTATCTTCCTTCTCTCCATGTTTCCTCTCTCTGCTTAGTCTCTCCATATTCCCTCTCTGTCTTCCTTCTCTCCATGTTTCCTCTCTCTGCTTAGTCTCTCCATATTCCCTCTCTGTCTTCCTTCTCTCCATGTTTCCTCTCTCTGCCTAGTCTCTCCATATTCCCTCTCTATCTTCCTTCTCTCCATGTTTCCTCTCTCTGCCTAGTCTCTCCATATTCCCTCTCTGTCTTCCTTCTCTCCATGTTTCCTCTCTCTGCCTAGTCTCTCCATATTCCCTCTCTATCTTCCTTCTCTCCATGTTTCCTCTCTCTGCCTAGTCTCTCCATATTCCCTCTCTGTCTTCCTTCTCTCCATGTTTCCTCTCTCTGCTTAGTCTCTCCATATTCCCTCTCTGTCTTCCTTCTCTCCATGTTTCCTCTCTCTGCCTAGTCTCTCCATATTCCCTCTCTATCTTCCTTCTCTCCATGTTTCCTCTCTCTGCCTAGTCTCTCCATATTCCCTCTCTATCTTCCTTCTCTCCATGTTTCCTCTCTCTGCCTAGTCTCTCCATATTCCCTCTCTGTCTTCCTTCTCTCCATGTTTCCTCTCTCTACCTAGTCTCTCCATATTCCCTCTCTGTCTTCCTTCTCTCCATGTTTCCTCTCTCTACCTAGTCTCTCCATATTCCCTATCTTCCTTCTCTCCATGTTTCCTCTCTCTGCCTAGTCTCTCCATATTCCCTCTCTACCTTCCTTCTCTCCATGTTTCCTCTCTCTGCCTAGTCTCTCCATATTCCCTCTCTACCTTCCTTCTCTCCATGTTTCCTCTCTCTGCCTAGTCTCTCCATATTCCCTCTCTGTCTTCCTTCTCTCCATGTTTCCTCTCTCTGCCTAGTCTCTCCATATTCCCTATCTTCCTTCTGTCCATGTTTCCTCTCTCTGCCTAGTCTCTCCATATTCCCTCTCTGTCTTCCTTCTCTCCATGTTTCCTCTCTCTACCTAGTCTCTCCATATTCCCTCTCTGTCTTCCTTCTCTCCATGTTTCCTCTCTCTACCTAGTCTCCCCATATTCCCTCTCTATCTTCCTTCTCTCCATATTCCCTCTCTCTGCCTAGTCTCTCCATATTCCCTATCTTCCTTCTCTCCATGTTTCCTCTCTCTGCCTAGTCTCTCCATATTCCCTCTCTATCTTCCTTCTGTCCATGTTTCCTCTCTCCACCTAGTCTCTCCATATTCCATCTCTATCTTCCTTCTCTCCATGTTTCCTTTCTCTGCTTAGTCTCTCCATATTCCCTCTCTGTCTTCCTTCTCTCCATGTTTCCTCTCTCTGCCTAGTCTCTCCATATTCCCTCTCTATCTTCCTTCTCTCCATGTTTCCTCTCTCTGCCTAGTCTCTCCATATTCCCTCTCTATCTTCCTTCTCTCCATGTTTCCTCTCTCTGCTTAGTCTCTCCATATTCCCTCTCTATCTTCCTTCTCTCCATGTTTCCTCTCTCTGCCTAGTCTCTCCATATTCCCTCTCTATCTTCCTTCTCTCCATGTTTCCTCTCTCTGCCTAGTCTCTCCATATTCCCTCTCTGTCTTCCTTCTCTCCATGTTTCCTCTCTCTGCTTAGTCTCTCCATATTCCCTCTCTATCTTCCTTCTCTCCATGTTTCCTCTCTCTGCCTAGTCTCTCCATATTCCATCTCTATCTTCCTTCTCTCCATGTTACCTCTCTCTGCCTAGTCTCTCCATATTCCATCTCTATCTTCCTTCTCTCCATGTTTCCTCTCTCTGCCTAGTCTCTCCATATTCCATCTCTATCTTCCTTCTCTCCATGTTACCTCTCTCTGCCTAGTCTCTCCATATTCCATCTCTATCTTCCTTCTCTCCATGTTTCCTCTCTCTGCCTAGTCTCTCCATATTCCCTCTCTATCTTCCTTCTCTCCATGTTTCCTCTCTCTGCTTAGTCTCTCCATATTCCCTCTCTATCTTCCTTCTCTCCATGTTTCCTCTCTCTGCCTAGTCTCTCCATATTCCCTCTCTATCTTCCTTCTCTCCATGTTTCCTCTCTCTGCTTAGTCTCTCCATATTCCCTCTCTATCTTCCTTCTCTCCATGTTTCCTCTCTCTGCCTAGTCTCTCCATATTCCATCTCTATCTTCCTTCTCTCCATGTTTCCTCTCTCTGCCTAGTCTCTCCATATTCCATCTCTATCTTCCTTCTCTCCATGTTACCTCTCTCTGCCTAGTCTCTCCATATTCCATCTCTATCTTCCTTCTCTCCATGTTTCCTCTCTCTGCCTAGTCTCTCCATATTCCCTCTCTGTCTTCCTTCTCTCCATGTTTCCTCTCTCTGCCTAGTCTCTCCATATTCCCTCTCTGTCTTCCTTCTCTCCATGTTTCCTCTCTCTGCCTAGTCTCTCCATATTCCCTCTCTGTCTTCCTTCTCTCCATGTTTCCTCTCTCTGCCTAGTCTCTCCATATTCCCTCTCTATCTTCCTTCTCTCCATGTTTCCTCTCTCTGCCTAGTCTCTCCATATTCCCTCTCTATCTTCCTTCTCTCCATGTTTCCTCTCTCTGCCTAGTCTCTCCATATTCCCTCTCTGTCTTCCTTCTCTCCATGTTTCCTCTCTCTGCCTAGTCTCTCCATATTCCCTCTCTGTCTTCCTTCTCTCCATGTTTCCTCTCTCTGCCTAGTCTCTCCATGTTTCCTCTCTGTCTTCCTTCTCTCCATGTTACCTCTCTATGCCTAGTCTCTCCATATTCCCTATCTTCCTTCTCTCCATGTTTCCTCTCTCTGCCTAGTCTCTCCATATTCCCTATCTTCCTTCTGTCCATGTTTCCTCTCTCTGCCTAGTCTCTCCATATTCCCTCTCTGTCTTCCTTCTCTCCATGTTTCCTCTCTCTGCCTAGTCTCTCCATATTCCCTCTCTATCTTCCTTCTCTCCATGTTTCCTCTCTCTGCCTAGTCTCTCCATATTCCCTCTCTGTCTTCCTTCTCTCCATGTTTCCTCCCTCTGCCTAGTCTCTCCATATTCCCTCTCTTCCTTCTCTCCATGTTTCCTCTCTCTGCCTAGTCTCTCCATATTCCCTATCTTCCTTCTCTCCATGTTTCCTCTCTCTGCCTAGTCTCTCCATATTCCCTCTCTGTCTTCCTTCTCTCCATGTTTCCTCTCTCTGCCTAGTCTCTCCATATTCCCTCTCTGTCTTCCTTCTCTCCATGTTTCCTCTCTCTGCCTAGTCTCTCCATATTCCCTATCTTCCTTCTCTCCATGTTTCCTCCCTCTGCCTAGTCTCTCCATATTCCCTCTCTGTCTTCCTTCTCTCCATGTTTCCTCTCTCTGCCTAGTCTCTCCATATTCCCTCTCTGTCTTCCTTCTCTCCATGTTTCCTCTCTCTGCTTAGTCTCTCCATATTCCCTCTCTGTCTTCCTTCTCTCCATGTTTCCTCTCTCTGCCTAGTCTCTCCATATTCCCTCTCTGTCTTCCTTCTCTCCATGTTTCCTCTCTCTGCCTAGTCTCTCCATATTCCCTCTCTGTCTTCCTTCTCTCCATGTTTCCTCTCTCTGCCTAGTCTCTCCATATTCCCTATCTTCCTTCTCTCCATGTTTCCTCTCTCTGCCTAGTCTCTCCATATTCCCTCTCTATCTTCCTTCTCTCCATGTTTCCTCTCTCTGCCTAGTCTCTCCATATTTCCTCTCTATCTTCCTTCTCTCCATGTTTCCTCTCTCTGCCTAGTCTCTCCATATTTCCTCTCTATCTTCCTTCTCTCCATGTTTCCTCTCTCTGCCTAGTCTCTCCATATTCCTCTCTATCTTCCTTCTCTCCATGTTTCCTCTCTCTGCCTAGTCTCTCCATATTCCCTCTCTATCTTCCTTCTCTCCATGTTTCCTCTCTCTGCCTAGTCTCTCCATATTTCCTCTCTATCTTCCTTCTCTCCATGTTTCCTCTCTCTGCCTAGTCTCTCCATATTCCCTCTCTGTCTTCCTTCTCTCCATGTTTCCTCTCTCTGCCTAGTCTCTCCATATTCCCTATCTTCCTTCTCTCCATGTTTCCTCTCTCTGCCTAGTCTCTCCATATTCCCTCTCTATCTTCCTTCTCTCCATGTTTCCTCTCTCTGCCTAGTCTCTCCATATTTCCTCTCTATCTTCCTTCTCTCCATGTTTCCTCTCTCTGCCTAGTCTCTCCATATTTCCTCTCTATCTTCCTTCTCTCCATGTTTCCTCTCTCTGCCTAGTCTCTCCATATTCCTCTCTATCTTCCTTCTCTCCATGTTTCCTCTCTCTGCCTAGTCTCTCCATATTCCCTCTCTGTCTTCCTTCTCTCCATGTTTCCTCTCTCTGCCTAGTCTCTCCATATTCCCTATCTTCCTTCTCTCCATGTTTCCTCTCTCTGCCTAGTCTCTCCATATTCCCTCTCTGTCTTCCTTCTCTCCATGTTTCCTCTCTCTGCCTAGTCTCTCCATATTCCCTCTCTGTCTTCCTTCTCTCCATGTTTCCTCTCTCTGCCTAGTCTCTCCATATTCCCTCTCTGTCTTCCTTCTCTCCATGTTTCCTCTCTCTGCCTAGTCTCTCCATATTCCCTCTCTATCTTCCTTCGCTCCATGTTTCCTCCCTCTGCCTAGTCTCTCCATATTCCCTCTCTATCTTCCTTCTCTCCATGTTTCCTCCCTCTGCCTAGTCTCTCCATATTCCCTATCTTCCTTCTCTCCATGTTTCCTCTCTCTGCCTAGTCTCTCCATATTCCCTCTCTGTCTTCCTTCTCTCCATGTTTCCTCTCTCTGCCTAGTCTCTCCATATTCCTCTCTATCTTCCTTCTCTCCATGTTTCCTCTCTCTGCCTAGTCTCTCCATATTCCTCTCTATCTTCCTTCTCTCCATGTTTCCTCTCTCTGCCTAGTCTCTCCATATTCCCTCTCTATCTTCCTTCTCTCCATGTTTCCTCTCTCTGCCTAGTCTCTCCATATTCCCTCTCTGTCTTCCTTCTCTCCATGTTTCCTCTCTCTGCCTAGTCTCTCCATATTCCCTCTCTGTCTTCCTTCTCTCCATGTTTCCTCTCTCTGCCTAGTCTCTCCATATTCCCTCTCTGTCTTCCTTCTCTCCATGTTTCCTCTCTCTGCTTAGTCTCTCCATATTCCCTCTCTGTCTTCCTTCTCTCCATGTTTCCTCTCTCTGCCTAGTCTCTCCATATTCCCTCTCTGTCTTCCTTCTCTCCATGTTTCCTCTCTCTGCCTAGTCTCTCCATATTCCCTCTCTATCTTCCTTCTCTCCATGTTTCCTCCCTCTGCCTAGTCTCTCCATATTCCCTCTCTGTCTTCCTTCTCTCCATGTTTCCTCTCTCTGCCTAGTCTCTCCATATTCCCTCTCTGTCTTCCTTCTCTCCATGTTTCCTCTCTCTGCCTAGTCTCTCCATATTCCCTCTCTATCTTCCTTCTCTCCATGTTTCCTCTCTCTGCCTAGTCTCTCCATATTCCCTCTCTATCTTCCTTCTCTCCATGTTTCCTCTCTCTGCCTAGTCTCTCCATATTCCCTATCTTCCTTCTCTCCATGTTTCCTCTCTCTGCCTAGTCTCTCCATATTCCCTCTCTATCTTCCTTCTCTCCATGTTTCCTCTCTCTGCCTAGTCTCTCCATATTCCCTCTCTGTCTTCCTTCTCTCCATGTTTCCTCTCTCTGCCTAGTCTCTCCATATTCCTCTCTATCTTCCTTCTCTCCATGTTTCCTCTCTCTGCCTAGTCTCTCCATATTCCTCTCTATCTTCCTTCTCTCCATGTTTCCTCTCTCTGCCTAGTCTCTCCATATTCCCTCTCTATCTTCCTTCTCTCCATGTTTCCTCTCTCTGCCTAGTCTCTCCATATTCCCTCTCTGTCTTCCTTCTCTCCATGTTTCCTCTCTCTGCCTAGTCTCTCCATATTCCCTCTCTATCTTCCTTCTCTCCATGTTTCCTCTCTCTGCCTAGTCTCTCCATATTCCCTCTCTGTCTTCCTTCTCTCCATGTTTCCTCTCTCTGCCTAGTCTCTCCATATTCCCTCTCTGTCTTCCTTCTCTCCATGTTTCCTCTCTCTGCCTAGTCTCTCCATATTCCCTCTCTGTCTTCCTTCTCTCCATGTTTCCTCTCTCTGCCTAGTCTCTCCATATTCCCTCTCTATCTTCCTTCTCTCCATGTTTCCTCCCTCTGCCTAGTCTCTCCATATTCCCTCTCTGTCTTCCTTCTCTCCATGTTTCCTCTCTCTGCCTAGTCTCTCCATATTCCCTCTCTGTCTTCCTTCTCTCCATGTTTCCTCTCTCTGCCTAGTCTCTCCATATTCCCTCTCTATCTTCCTTCTCTCCATGTTTCCTCTCTCTGCCTAGTCTCTCCATATTCCCTCTCTATCTTCCTTCTCTCCATGTTTCCTCTCTCTGCCTAGTCTCTCCATATTCCCTATCTTCCTTCTCTCCATGTTTCCTCTCTCTGCCTAGTCTCTCCATATTCCCTCTCTATCTTCCTTCTCTCCATGTTTCCTCTCTCTGCCTAGTCTCTCCATATTCCCTCTCTGTCTTCCTTCTCTCCATGTTTCCTCTCTCTGCCTAGTCTCTCCATATTCCCTATCTTCCTTCTCTCCATGTTTCCTCTCTCTGCCTAGTCTCTCCATATTACCTCTCTATCTTCCTTCTCTCCATGTTTCCTCTCTCTACCTAGTCTCCCCATATTCCCTTTTTCTCTCCTGTATATCTCCATAGTCCCCCTTTCCCCCCTCCTTCTCCCCATATCCGCCTTTCTATCCATATTCTCTCTTTCTCTCCTCTGTCTCCTCATATTCCCCCTTTTTTTCTTAAGTTTCTCCATATCCCCCTTTCTCTCCTCTCCTTATCCTCCCTTTCTCTTTTTCTTTTCATCATACCCCCCCCCCCCTTTATTTCACATCTCTCCACATCCCCCTATTCTAACCTCTTTCTATATTTCTTCTTTCTCTTCTTCATAACTCTCTATTCCCCCCTTTTCTCCCCTCTGGCTCTATATCACCCCATTCTCTCCTTTATGTCACCATATTCTCTTTTTTTTTGTTTTTGTCTTTGGTTGTGAGCTAAGACAGTTGGGGGCATAGGGGGCTTGTGATGGAGGGTGTGATGGTGAGGGCCCCCAAGATTGAACTGCTCCATACCATGAATGTCCTTAATCTGGGCCTGAACACTGGGTTTTCCTTCCCTAGTCCTGCACTTTTCCAGGTGGAACCAGTACAACTGTTGGTACCAGCAAAAAAAAATCCCAGTCAAGCATAGTGGTGAGGAGATGCTTGTATTTATATAAGTTTTGTGGACAGATTATCTTATGTTAATTTGTTGGTGTCACTGTATATTTATACATACCCTAATGAAAAAGTGACCACCTCATTTAAAAAAATAAAAGTATACTCACCTTTGCCCCCAGCTGATCCAGGGGCGTAGCTGGGGGTGCAGGAGGGGCACATGTCAGGTCAGGGGGGCCCCAAAGTGTGCAGTCCCCATGATGTAGGGCCACTCCACTATCACTCTACAGTAGAGGGGCGCGTTCATCGTCGGAGATCGGCCAGCAGCCACCTTAGGTGGGGCATTGTCCAGCTCTCTTGTTACTCCGCACAGCAGCAGCTGAGGCTTAGAGGGAACATTGGTTGCAGGTAAGGTGGGCAACAGAGATACAACATAAGGTCAGATTACCTTGATGAGTTCAGATGCGGGGCTCACAGGCAGGGGTGTACCTACCATAGAGACAGGGTAGGCAGCTGCTACCAGGCCCTTGACAGAAAGGGGCTCCACCTGCAGAACCTGCGGCAATGTTTGGAGTTTTAGTTAACCACGGTGCCAGGCTCATCCTCAACGGAAAGGGCGGGCTCTCTCCAGGGCAAAAAGATCTGAGAGCTCGGGCCACTCTTGTCTGTCACCTGGGGGTCACGTGTGACGTGTGGAGGAGGGACCAGGATTCAGCAAGCTCTGCACGCCCCCCCCCCCCCCCGTAGCTATTTGCATTATATCGCTAAAGACCAGAAACTTAGAGACTTAGAAACATACGTTTTCTCTGATAACTCTGACTGTAGCTCAATTCTATTCCTTCTGACCTGTGTATATTTCTATTCAGTGTATGTATATAGTTTGTCTAGTGCGCTCTTGAAGCGATTAGATATATAGCTTAATCTTGGGCCGCTCTGTTATCTTGTTTCAGAACTCACTTATCCAGGTATCCAGGTAGCGTGCTGCATGTAGGCTACAGGGTTGGACACTAGGGTTTACCTCCCAGAAGACCTGGAGCTTCAGATTTGAAAGTCAAACCCCAATCTCTACTAGAGCCCCCCTGCAAGGGAGGATAGGCTGGGCTTGGGTCATGCCCCAGGGAATCAAGAATGTGGATAGGCAAGCAAGCAGCAAATCTCCTGGTCCAGGAGGTTCAGAAGTAAGGAGGTTACGGGGGTGAGGTTTGAGGAAACGTGTATCACGTCATTTGGGATCATGCAACAAACTCCTGGTCCATTACCCAGCCCAAAGGCCTAAATATCTATCCAATGACAAACTTGTTTTGGTTAAGGCAGACGGATCAAGTTGAATATATATTTTAACATCATTTAACTCATTTTAACCTTCCTGAGCGATGATGCAGGCAGGGTGCTGTATGTATGCTGACACGGAACGGCTTCCAGGTTGGACTCCAGAGTTTACCTCCCAGAAGACCTGGAGCTCCAGATTTGAAAGTCAAACCCTGATCTCCACTAGAGCCTCCCCTGCAAGAGAGGATAGGCAAGCAAGCAGCAAATCCCCTGGTCCAGGAGGTTCGGAAGCAAGGAGGTTATGGGGGTGGTGTGAGGAAACGGATATCATGTCATCACGCTACAGCAAAGCATTTAGGATCACGCAACAAGCTGTCCTAGTCCTAGTCCGTTACCCAGCCCAAAAGCCTAAAATTCTAGCCACAGACAAACTTGCTTTGGTTAAGGCAGAGTGTGGATAGACAAGCAAGCAGCAAAACCCCCTGTTCCAGGAGGTTTGGAAGCAAGGAGGTTACGGGCGGGGGGTGGGGGTGAGGAAACGCGTATCACGTCATCAAGCTAACAGCAAAGCATATAGGATCACGCAACAAGCTTCCCTACTCCTGGTCCTCCGAAGGCCTAAGATTCTATCCACGGACAAACTTGTTTTGGTTAAGGCAGACGGATCAATTTAGATATATATGAAGACCTGGAGCTCCAGATTTGAAAGTCAAGCCCCGATCTCCAATAGAACCTCCCCTCCAACTGAGGATAGGCTGGGCCCAGGCAATCAGGAGTGTGGCTAGGCAAGCAAGCAGCAAATCCCCTGGTCCAGGAGATTCGGAAGCAATGAGGTTATGGGGCGGTATGAGGAAGCGCATATCATGTCATCATGCTAACAGCAAAGCATATAGGATCACGCAACAAGCTTTCCTACTCCTGATCCTCCAAAGGCCTAAAATTCTAGCCATGGGCAAACTTGCTTTGGTTAAGGCAGACGGATCAGGTGGAATATATATTTTAACATATCCACTTTAACCATTCTGAGTGATGGCGCGGACAGCGTGCTGCATGTAGGCCAACAAGGAACTGCTGCCAGGTTGGACTCCAGACTTTACTTCCCAGAAGACCTGGAGCTCCAGATTTGACAGTCAAACCCTGATCTCCACTAGAGCCTCCCCTGCAAGGGCGGATAGGCTGGGCCCAGGTCATGCCCTGTGGAGTCAAGAGTGTGGATAGGCAAGCAAGCAGCAAATCTCTTGGTCCAGGAGGTTCGGAAGCAAGAAGGTTATGGGGCGGTATGAGGAAGCGCATATCATGTCATCACGCTAACAGCAAAGCATAAAGGATCACGCAACAAGCTTCCATACTCCTGGTCCTCCAAAGGCATAAAGTTCTATACACAGACAAACTTGTTTTGGTTAAGGCAGACGGATCAAGTTGAATATATATTTTAATATAATCAAATGTTATTGTTTTTCAAAAGGAATAGAAAGGGGGTACAGAAAGGAAGAAAGGAGGGGGGAGGGGCAGGAGGGGTACATCACACTATTACAATCTACAATGTATACATATCCTGTGACGTTTCCAACAAAGTGATTCAAGCGATAACCTCTAGGGAACATTTCTAAAGGTGTGTGTTATAATGTGCTGTGCAGAGGGTGGGAAGGCCCAGGAGTCAGTAGAGCAATTGAGGGGGTAGGAGGGCCAGTGGGTGAATAGGGGGCCAGGGGCACACCGAGGCTGCGCAAGATTTACTAGAGCCATAGACTCTGTTCACATTCGCGATGCCTACCCTGTTGGCACCCCAGACTGTACTAGCCCCACCACTCAAGGTCCCCGAGGACCCATGGGGGGTGAAGAGTCGTTCCTATGTCCCGAGGGTTGAAGTAAAGCTACGAGGCGTGAGTCTCGGTATACTATCCACCCGGTCCATGTACGTAAAATCCTCTGATCTGTAGAGTCCCTCTCTCTAGCGATTAGGTCCTCCATATAATGGATTACCTCTAGTTCCTGTACCCACTCCATTAGTGTGGGGGGGGGGTCTTTTGCCTTCCAGTGCTTCGGGATGATGGCCTTCATAGCTGATATAAAGTGCTTCAAGATCCCCTTCTTAATGTCAGAGAGTGGACCCGAGACAAGTGACAGGAGTGCCGACAGAATATATATTTTAATATACTTGCTTTGACCATTCTGAGCGATGGTGCGATGGTTTCTTGATTCATCTCCCTACCCAGTTCATGGTGCCAATGTTTGGTATAGGACGGGCATGTATCCGTACCCCTTGATCTCCCAGGTTTTATAATTTATCCGCTTCTAGAGGTAGATCGACGTAGAAAGGCCGTTGCGTCGACCGCAATTCTACGTCTCTCTGAGACAAAGAGATACAACGGGCAAAGTGGAATCTCCAGTGCTAAGTTTCCTTTAATACCCACCCACCGAATGCCAAGATTTTTTTTTTAAATAACGATCATTAGCTAAGAATAAATAACAATAATTTGCAGTGGAAAAAAAAAAAAGTAGCCGCGTTAATTATTTCCAAAGAAACGTTTAACTTTTCTCCAATTCTCTGGCTAATTCAAAAAAACAAATTCGCGAAGAAGCGGAGCCAGCTGGAAATCCTCCAGTCTCACAATATTAATTAACGGCAGATAAAAGTAATCGTATATTACATCAGTGGTGTGTTATAATATTTAATTACCGCCTTGATGAATGGCTTCCACACCTGTCCAGATAAGGTTCCGTTTTGTATTAATTTGATGAACTTTTTTTTTTTTCCATTTTTTTTTCTTAGACAAAAGAACGTAATGAAAAGAGAGCTGAGGACTTTTGTCTTGTTTTTTTTTAATTTTTTTTTACCTCCTAAGTAGACCACAGGTGCTACCTTTAGGAAAATGGTGGCGTAAATCACCTAGGGGCTATTGGAGGCCCCGCATTAGATGATTAAATGCTTCCTTTGGAATGTCGGTTTGGCACCGAGCGAAATAGACGTGAACCGATCTGCCCGCACCTAAACCGCGGCCTGCGAAAGGAAAACTTTCTATCTCTTTTTTGTTTGCCAGGCACAAGATCGGCATTGTCATAGCGAGCGATCGCCTTGGAGAAGTTGAGGGTTTGAGAGGAGGCCCAACACAAACTCTATTGTCTGGTTTGCTATTTAATTAAAGAGCGCTCCGCTCTCAATTATCCCAATTATAGGAGAAGAACTGCGCGGCGTGGCTAAATAGTTACCTCTCCCCACGCTCTTGTTCTTAGGTGGTCTGAAGCTGACCTCAAGGTGTTTTTGAAGACAGAACTAAATATAATAGGCTCTCTTTAATCCAGGTGTGGGATTAAAATTCTTGAATTATACTTAAATCTGTTTTGCTTTTCGTATAGACAGCGGTGGACTGGGGCCAAAAATCAGCCTTGGATTTTACCAGCCCATGGCCCTGCTGAGCCCCCCCCCCCCCCCCAACCATGATGCCGGGGCTATAGCATTCAGGGCTGGGGTTCCTTGGCTTGTGGGTACAGTGGGACTGAGGCACCTCCAACCTATAACATTGGGGGATTGGTTCCTTGGCTTGTGGGTACAGTGGGGCTGAGGCTCCTCCAACCTATAACATTGGGGGATGGGTTCCTTGGCTTGTGGGTACAGTGGGGCTGAGGCTCCTCCAACCTATAACATTGGGGGATGGGTACCTTGGCTTGTGGGTACAGTGGGGCTGAGGCTCCTCCAACCTATAACATTGGGGGGTGGGTTCCTTGGCTTGTGGGTACAGTGAGGCTGAGGCTCCTCCAACCTATAACATTGGGGGATGGGTTCCTTGGCTTGTGGGTACAGTGGGGCTGGGGATCCTTGGCTTGTGGGTACAGTGGGGCTGGGGTTCCTTGGCTTGTGGATACAGTGGGGCTGGGGATCCTTGGCTTGTGGGTACAGTGGGGCTGGGGTTCCTTGGCTTGTGGGTACAGTGGGGCTGGGGATCGTTGGCTTGTGGGTACAGTGGGGCTGGGTTCCTTGGCTTGTGTTTACAGTGGGACTGGGGTTTCTTGGCTTGTGGGTATAGTGGGGCTGGAGTTCCTTGGCTTCTGGGTACAGTGGGGCTGGGGTTCCTTGGCTTGTGGGTACAGTGAGGCTGGGGTTCCTTAGCTTCTGGCTACAGTGGGGCTGGGGTTCTTCGGCTTGTGGTTACAGTGGGGCTGGGGTTCTTTGCCTTATGGGTACAGTGGGGCTGGGGTTCCTTGGCTTCTGGGTACAGTGGGGCTGGAGATCCTTGGCTTGTGAGTACAGTGGGACTGGGGTTTCTTGGCTTGTGAGTACAGGGGGCTGGGCTGCCTTGGCTTGTGGGTACAGTGGGGCTGGGGATCTTTGGCTTGTGGCTACAGTGGAGCTGGGGTTCCTTGGCTTGTGGGTACAGTGAGACTGGGGTTCCTTGACTTGTGAGTACATGGGGCTGGGGTTCTTTGGCTTGTGAGTACAGTGGGGCTGGGGTTCCTTGTCTTGGGGGTACAGTGGGGCTGGGGTTCCTTGGCTTGTGGGTACAGTGGGGCTGGGGATCGTTGGCTTGTGGCTACAGTGTGGCTGGGGTTCCTTGGCTTGTGGGTACAGCGGGACTGGAGATCTTTGGCTTGTGGCTACAGTGTGGCTGGGGTTCCTTGGCTTGTGGGTACAGTGAGGCTGGGGTTCATTGGCTTGTGGATACAGTGGGGCTGGGGATCCTTGGCTTGTGAGTACAGTGGGGCTGGGGTTCCTTCCTTGGCTTGTGGATACAGTAAGGCTGGGTTTCCTTGGCTTGTGCGTACAGTGGGATTGGGGTCCCTGGCTTGTGGATACAGTGAGGCTGGGGTTCCTTGGCTTGTGGGTACAGTGGGGCTGGGGATCCTTGGCTTGTGGGTACAGTGGGGCTGGGGTTCCTTCGCTTATGGGTACAGTGGAGCTGGGTATAGGGGGCCGAGAGGGAGACTAAGGGCGCAGGGATTGAATGTGGGTGTAAAAAGCAGCAGCCCAACTGGTCCCAAAACAGTGCAGTCTCCCTATGGTCCCTGCATATAGATATGGCCAAACCCTGAGGACCCCCGTCTTCACACAACCCCCAATCTCCTTAGCTAGCTTCACCTATAGTCAAGCCCCTGTTCGCCGGGATGCTTTAAGTGCCTCACTGGACACGGCTGCCCCCAGGACTTGGTAGCTCAAAGGTTGTGAACTCACAGGGGCGAAGGCGGATGAACCAGAAGTAAGACTGGGCCTTATCGGGCAAGCAGGGGCCATACACAGATAATCAGTCCTCACGGTACGCAGTGCCAAGAGAGAAGCACGAGAAGGGTTAAAGGTCAAGCCAAGGGTCAAGCCGGGTAATCGGAGAGTTCGAAGTACAAGGGATGAGACGGGTTCGTTGTTGGGATCCAGGCAGGGGTCAGTTCAGGCACGGGATGGTCAGCCAAGCTAGGTTGGCAACGGTAAACAATCATAAGTAACAGGAACAACAGCACCCAGCAGTAAGCTATCATGGGCAGCGAGAGAGTGAGGGAGGAAACCCTATATAGGAATGGAACGGACGGGATTGGCCACGGGGGAACTGTTCTCATTGGACCATTAAACATATGCTGCGTTTGTTTTTTATCTTGGGAATGGGTAGGGAAGGGGGGGTGGGAGATGGGGAAGGGAGCATCAAACGAGCATCGGGATATGAACCATGCACACCAGAGAGGAGCCTGAAAACGTGCACCCCCCTCCTTCCTTGGGGGGTTCCTGGGCGGTGGAGCGAGCATTACACGCAGCACATACAAGGTGATACACAATAAAGGAGACAAGCTAGGCATTCTAAAAGAAACAGTAGGAAACATAGTACGCTAAGGAAGCCCAAGGGCGAAACGCGTCCGTACAAAACCAATGGGGAACGCTTGCTACAAACCAAGGGTGCTTGCTACAATCCTGAGAAGATTGCTACAAAAGGGGGACCCTAACCCACAAAGTATTAAGTGAAAAGGACTTTACGGCTGAGTATAAGCCAAAACAAATCATGAGCAAACCCCATAACGAGCCTTGGCATTAACCTTGGCACCAATGTGAAATTTTAACTGTATGTTTGTTTTTCATACTTATTCTTGTATATATGCAATGCACTAAACTAGCAAATAAATAAGATATTGACACCAATATCAGTGTGGGAGTACTGGCAAAATTATTTTGGGCATTCTCTGGCACTCTGGAAGGTGTCCCTCCTTACCCATCCCTCGTGACAGAACCCCCCCCCCCAAAAAAAAAAAAACCCTTTCTCATTAAACATATGGGCTGATTGCCCAGGCAATCCTTTAGGGCGTTTCGCCCACAGTAACATTTGGGCTCATAAACCTCATAAAGCGCCGCTGGAGGGCACAAGCCACGTGCAAACACGGTCAGACGAGCAGGGGATCCGACCGTGAGTGGTAGGAACGCTCTGCGCCGTTGACGCAGCTGCTGGACACCGTGGGAGCGAACAGGTAAGTGTGTCGTGACAGATATATGGAATGGGGACTCATTTCCACAGGCCGTTCCCAGATGTGAAAGCCTTCGGAGAAGACTGGCAAACTTCTCGGAGGTGGACTGTGCCAAGGAGAAGAGGGACATAATGTACCCTGGGCTGATATAGCTTCCAGAAGAGTTGGCTTGTTAATAGTATTGATGGGCTTCAGATCCTGGTCAAAAATTCTATCCCGATCTTGCTGATTTGCTCCAGTTACCGGCAATATTGGGGTCAAATTACCCAGCATGCCACCTTGCATAGAGAGAAGAAGAGATGAAATGAGGATCTGATGCACCAGGGTAGTCCCAGATGATAAAGCCATCGGCGAAGGCTTAAGGGTATCCAAGTGGCAAACCCAGTGGTGAACTGGGCCAGGGAAAAGAGGGGCAGGTGAGATCCACATGAAATGTAGATCTGATGTAACAAGGTAGTCCCAGATGTAGAAGCCTCCAGAGATGACTGGGGGCCTTCCAAACAGCCTACACAGTCAAGGAATGGGTTAAATGCAGGGGAATATTTGCCCCTTGAGATGGGCTGGTCCAAAATACTGGGCTGGTCAATGTCAGTCTAAATGTGCTTCTCTCTTTATATATGTATATGGAATGGGGATTAAATGCCACAGGACATTCCCAGATGTTAAAGCCATTCGAGAAGACTGAAGGGTGTCCAATTGGCAATTCCAGTGGTGGACTGGGCCAGGAAGATTAGGGGCATATGTGCCCTCAGATCCAGGCCGAAGATTCAACCCCAATCTTGGCAATTCGCTACGGTTTGCCCCATCCTGGATACTGGCAATATTGGGGTCAAATTATCCAGCATTCCACCTGCCAGAAGAGGGAGTGAATGAGGTGAAAAGGGGATCTGATGTAGCAGGGTAGTCCCAGAAGTCTGAGCCTCCAGAGATGATTGTGGATCTTTCAAACAGACTACCTAGTCAAGTCCTTGAGATGGCACTACCTCCAGAGGACAAGGCTGGTCAATGTCAAGCTAAATCTGCTTCTCTCTTGATACAGGTATATGAAATTGGGATTTAATTCCACAGGACATTCCCAGATGACAAAGCCAAATTAGAAAACCGGAGGGCATCTAAATGACATACCTAGTAGGGGACTGGCCCAGGGAGAAGAGGGGCTGGTGAGATGAAATGGGAATGTATCACCCTCCAGAGATGACTGGGGCCTTCCAAACAGCCTACACGGACAAGGACTGGGTTGAATTCAGGGGAATATTTGCCCCCTTAGATGGTACTACCTCCAGAAGACTGGGCTGGTCAATGTCAGACTAAATCTGCTTCTCTCTTTATATAGGTATATGGAATGGGGATTAAATTCCACAGGACATTCCCAGATGTTAAAGCCATCGGCAAGGTATCCACGTGGTTTTCCCGGTGGTGAACTGGGCCAGGATGAATAGAAGCATATGGGCACAGGGCAGGTATCCCTTCCAGAAGATTTGGCTTGCCAAGAATAGTGATGGGCTTCAGGTCTAGGCCAAAGATTCAACCCTGATCTTGGTGATTCGCTCCGGTTTGCCCCATTCTGGATACCAGCAGTATCGGGGTCATTTTATCCAGCATGCCACCTTGCAGAGAGAAAAGAAGAGATAAAATGAGAATCTGATGTAGCAGGGTAGTTCCAGATGTTTAAGCCTCTAGAGATGACTGGGGGCCTTCCAAACAGGACTTTTGCCCCTTGAGATGGCACCACTTCCAGAAGACTGGGCTGATCAATGTCAGTCTAAATTTGCTTCTCTCTTTATATAGTTATATGAAATGGGGACTAAATTCCACAGGACATTCCCAGATGCCAAAGCCAAATTAGAAAACTGTAGGCCAAACAAATGGCATACCTAGTAGGGGACTGGGCCGGGGGGAAGAGGGGCTGGTGAGATGAAATAAGGATCTGATGCAGCAGGGTAGTTCCAGATGTAGAAGCCTCCAGATATGACTGGGGGGCCTTCCAAACAGCCTACCTAGTCAAGGACTGGGTTGAATGCAGGGGAACATTTGCCCCTTGAGATGACACTTTTTTCAAAAGATTTATCTTGTCCCAAAACTGCCCTTAAATATTGAGTGAACTTTGAAAAGAGAGAGAGAGAGAAATGAATTGGAATCTGATGCCACAGGGTAGTTTAAGATGTGTAAACCAAAGTAGTTCCAAAAGAGTATATGTAAGGAACTTACCTCTGCCAGGGGGCCGGAGCCGAGCGTCCGCAGGGCGACGCAGCACTCCTGCTGCTGGAAACGCAGCGCGTCACTCTGGCAGCCTCCCCTCCCCTCTCTAGCTGTGCAGGCGTGCGTCCCGCAGTCTGTAGATTTCGCCACTAGGAGGCGCTGTGCTGCGAGTGGCAGGTAGCACAGAGTGCTCCACACCTGATGGGAATCAGGGGCTGATCAGCCTTGCAGCCAAGACTGTCCAGCCCCTGGATAGTGCCTCCAATCACTCACTGTGTTGTAAGTTGCACCAATCAGCACATACACTCCCCCCCAGGGTGGCCATTGGTCGATTCCCCAATAAATATGGAGTCAGCCCAGCACTCAGTGCCCATGATAGTCTCTTGTGATTAGGGTGTGATTCTGTTAGTTGTTATCTGATTCCGACCCGGCTTGATCGACCATCCCTGTCTGCTGCCTGTACCGACCTCTGCTTTGTCTGACCACGAACCTGCCTGCCCCTCTGGATACCCTGCGATCTCTGACCTCCCGGCTTGACCCTTTGGCTACCCCTGACTACGCACCTGTCTCATCCCTGTACTCTGACGCACCCTCTGGATTGACTACCTGTGAACGACCTCTGCTTTGGGATACCCTCGTGGTTCATCGGCCTTCACCGTAAGCAGCCATCCTTTGCGCCTATTAAGACCTGGGGGCAACCGTGTCCGGTGAGGCATACCTAGCGTCCCGGCAAACGGGGGCTTGACTATAGGCAGAAGCGGCGGTGGAGATTGGGGGTTGCCTGCTTACAGAAGGCTGGTGTCCCGCTGGGCATCACAGTATACTTAGTCAAGGACTAGGCTGAAAGCAGGAGAATCGTTGCCCCTTGAGATGGCACTTCTTACAGAATATTGGGCCGGTCAATGTCATGGAATTGGGACTAATTTCCAGGGCATTTCCAAGCTCTAAAAACCTTCAGTGGAGACTGGAGGACATCCAACTGGCAAATGTTCTCAAGGGGCAAATGTTCTCCTGCATTCAACCCAGTCCTTGACTGTGTAGGCTGTTTGGAAGGCCCCCAGTTATCTCTGGAGGCTTAAACATCTGGGACTACTCTGCTGCATCAGATCCCCATTTCATCTCACCATTCCCTCTTCTCCCTGGCCCAGTCCACCACTAGGTATCCATTTGGATGCCCTCCAGTTTTGCCAATTTGGCTGTTGCATCTGAGAATCTCCAACTGGGCCAGGAAAACGAGGGGCATATGTACCCTGGGCTGGTATTTGGGCAGGTCAATGGCTTGTCTAAATCTGCTTCTTTCATTATATAGATATATAAAATAGGGGGTTGTTTCTGCAGGCTGTTCCCAGATGTAAAAGTCTCCTGAGAAGACTGGAGGACATCCAACTGGCAGGAGAGGAGCATATGTACCACGATTTGCCTTGTCAAGACCCAGAACCAGCCTAAAAGATTAAGTAGACAGCCAAATATCATATCCAGTCAAGAACTGGGCTGAATGCAAGAGAACACTGGCCCTTTCGATGGTGCTTCCTTCAGAAGACGATCGTTATCAGTCTAAATCTGCTTCTCTCTTTGGAACGGAGAGTTGTTTCCGTAGGCCAGATGTAAAAAGTCTCCTGAGAAGACTGGAGGACATCCAACTGCCATTGCCCCCTGTGGTGGACTGGGCCAGGGAGAAGAGGAGCATATGTACCCCGATTTGGTTTGTCAAGGCCAAGAACTGCCCCAAAATATTGAGTAGACTTCCAAATAGCATATCCAGTCAAGAGATGGACTGAATGCAAGAGAACATTGGCCCTTTAGATGGCGCTTCTTTGGGAAGACGATCGTTATCAGTCTAAATCTGCTTCTCTCTTTATATAGATATATGGAACAGGGAGTTGTTTCCGCAGGCTGTTCCCAGATGTAAAAGTCTCCTGAGAAGACTGGAGGACATCTAACTTTCATACCCAGTGGTGGACTGGGCCAGGGAGAAGAGGAGCATATGTTCCCCAATTTGCCTTGTCAAGACCCAGAACTACCCAAAAATATTAAGTAGACGCCCAAATATCATATCCAGTCAAGTCCTGGGCTAAATGCAAGAGAACATTGGCCCTTTAGATGGTGCTTCTTTCAGAAGATGGTCGTTATCAGTCTAAATCTGCTTCTCTCTCTATATAGATATATGGAATGGGGAGTTGTATCCACAGGCTGTTCCCAGATGTAAATGTCTCCTGAGAAGACTGGAGGACATCCAACTGGCATACATTGGTGGACTGGGCCAGGGAGAAGAGGAGTATATATACCCTGATTTGGCTTGTCAAGACCCAGAACTGCCCCAAAATATAACAGCATATCCAGTCAAGATCTGGGCTGAATGCAAGAGAACATTGACCCTTTAGATATCGCTTCTTTCAGAAGACAGTCGTTATCAGTCTAAAACTGTAGGCTGTTCCCAGATGTAAAAGTATCCTGAGAAGACTGGAGGACATCCAACTGGCAGGAGAGGATCATATGTACTCCGATTTGGACCCAGAGCTGCCCCAAAATATTAAGTAGACACCCAAATAGCATATCCAGTCAAGAACTGGGCTGAATGCAAAGAGAACATTGACCCTTTAGATGGCGCTTCTTTCGGAAGACGGTCGTTATCAGTCTAAATCTGCTTCTCTCTTTATGTAGATATGTGGAATGGGGACTCGTTTCCCAGAAAGCTGGAGGACATCCAAATGGTATACCCAGTAGAGGAGTGGGCCAGGATGAAGAGAACAATACGTGCCATGAGCGGGTAACCCTTCCAGAAGATCTGGCTTGTCAAGACTGGTGATGGGCTTCAGGTCCAGGCCTGAAGATTCACTCCAGTTCACCCCGTCCCGTATACTGCCAAGATCCAGGTAAAATTATCTAGCATGCCACCTGCCGATGCTGCGTCCACCCTCACTACAGATACCGGCAGAACGGCTGAGATAGCGGCACCCAACGAGCACCGGACCAGAAGGGAGCCCCTGACATGTCAAACCTGCAGAGAGGACACCCCCCGTGAATAAATCCAGACAATATACACTTGGAATTGTGGACCACGGCCTTACTAAATCCCCACAATTTACACTTGTGGGTCCTTGTTTGAGTAAAACCTCAAAAGATTGCAGTTAAATTTGCAAGCCATTGCTTGATTAAGTCCCCACAATTTACACTAAGGGTTGTATGCCACTGTCTGAAAAAACCCCAACAACTTACGCTACACTTGAGTTTGATTGTCCCTCTCTGACTAAATCCAGGCAATTAACACTTAGGTTTGTGAGCCACAGTCTGAATAAATCCCCACAATTTACACTTTGGTTTGTGCGTTCCTCTCTGGCTATATCACTTGGGTTTGTGGTTCTCTGTCTGTTTAAATGCTGACAATTTACACTCAGGTTTGTGGATCATTCTATAACAAAATCACCACAATTTACACTTGGGCTTGTGTTTCCCTCGCTGACTAAATCCACAAAATTTACACTTGGGTTTGTGTGTCCCTCTCAGACTAAATCCCCACAATTCACATTTGGGTTTGTGGGTCATTCTCTAACTAGATCCCACAATATACGCTTGGGTTTGTGGGTCTCTGCTTGACTAAATCCAGACAATTACACTTGGGATCTATAATGAAATCTTCACTGGGTTTGTGTGTCCCTCTTTGATTAAATTCCCACAACTTTTATGCCACTGTCTGACTAAATCCAATTTACACTTGGATTTGTGGGTCATTTACCAAGTAAAGCTCCACAATTTACACTTGGGTCCCTCTCTGACCTCTTAGACTAAATCACCACAATTTATACTTGGGTTTGTATGTGTCTCTGACTAGATCACCACAATTTACCCTTGGGTTTTTGTTTCCCTCGTTGAAGAAGTCCACAAAATGTACGCTTGGGTTGATGGGGCTCTTGTTGACAAAATCCAAACAATTTACACTTGGGTTTGTGTACCCCTCTCAGACTAAATCACCACAATTTACATTTGGGTTTGTGTGTCCCTTTCAGACTAAATTACCACAATTTATATGTGGGTTTGTATACATCTGTTAGATTTAATCCCAATGTATACTTGGGTCTGTGAGTCACTGCTTCGCCAAATCTTAACAATTTACATTTGGGGTTCTACACCACAGTCTGACTAAAACCCAACAATTTCCACTTGGTTTTGCAGAGCACTGCCTCTCTAAATCCCAATAATTGACAACATGGATTTGTGAGTCATTCTCTAACTAGATCCCCATAATATACACTTGGGTTTGTGGAGCTCTTCTAAATCAAGGCAATTTACACTCGGGTTCTATAACGAAATCTTCACTGGGTTTGTGTGTTCCTCTCTGATTAAATCCCCACAACTTACACTTGGGTTTCTATGCCACTGTCTGACTAAATCCAATTTACACTTGGATTTGTGGGTCATTTACTAACTAACACAATTTACACTTGGGTCCCTCTCTGACCTAATTTCGTCAAGTTACACTTAGGTTTGTGTGTCTCTCTGACTAGATCACCACAATTTACTTGTGGGTTTGTGGGCCACCGCCCCTCTAAGTCCCCACAATTTACACTTGGGTTTGTGGGTCATTCCCTAACTAGATATGCTTGGGTTTGTGTGTCCCTTTCTAACTATATCACCTCAATATACACTTGGGTTTGTGTGTCCCTCTCAGACTATATCACCACAATTTACGTGTGGGTTTGTGGGCCACCGCCCCTCTAATTCCCCACAATTTACACTTGGGTTTGTGGGTCATTCCCTAACTAGATATGCTTGGGTTTGTGTGTCCCTTTCTAACTATATCACCTCAATATACACTTGGGTTTGTGTGTCCCTCTCTGACTATATCACCACAATTTACACTTGGGCTTGTGGGCCACCACCACTCTAATTCCCCACAATTTACACTTGGGTTTGTGGGCCACTGCTTCTCTAATTCCTGACAATTTACACTTGGGTTTGTGGGTCATTCCCTAACTAGATATGCTTGGGTTTGTGTGTCCCTTTCTAACTATATCACCTCAATATACACTTGGGTTTGTGTGTCCCTCTCTGACTATATCACCACAATTTACACTTGGGCTTGTGGGCCACCACCACTTGAATTCCCCACAATTTACACTTGGGTTTGTGGGCCACCACCACTCTAATTCCCGACAATTTACACTTGGGTTTGTGGACCACTTGTCTAAATAAACCCCAACGAACGAACACTTGGGTAGAGGCAACGGTTCCATCCAGGGCATGGAAACTTTTATTTTCTTCTGGAAAAAGAAAGAAAAAAAAAATGTAAACCAAAATGTTGATGTCTTTCTCCTTGAGTAAAACAAGACAATAAATATTTTATAACCAAAGCCCTTAGTATCTCCTTTACATTTGGGAATTTTTCGAAACATAAAACGAAAAGAGAGAAAAAAAAATGCCACTCGGAAGGCGCAGAAACTGATTTGAATATCGCCATGCAGTCGGAGGCGCCTTCACCTTCACATTTTTTTTTAACATATTCATTTTTTTTTTTTTTACCTTTAGCATAGTTCCCGTATAGGTGACTGATTACAGCGATGCCACTTCATATATCCTTTCAGTTAGCCCCTGCTGAGCTTATTAAGTTGGTATATCAAGTCGGCTTGTCTCTTAGTTACTGTACACAAACTGCAAGAGAGCGGCGCGCGTTTCGCTGCCTCTGTCCCCTCACCTGTCATTTCATCCCTCTTTACTGATGTTGAAAGAAATCTCTACTGCCAGTCATATAAGCAATTCACTTTGTTCACCGGCAGTGACAACCTTGTTTTGTTTCCCCCCGCAACACAGAAGCGGCTGCACCGAATTAGCATTCTCAAATTTTTAGACTCTGCCTCATTAGACTGAATAAATTTAAAAAAAAGCCTCGATGCTGATTGTAAAAAGGATGAGTCCTGACTCTTCACGGTGAATATTTTTGAAAGGAGTGACTGAAAAGACTGACTTGAAGGAATTTTTTTTTTTCCTTCTTGATGATTTTTTTTAGGACCATGGGGTGATTTAAAGCTTCAAAAATTTTCCTTAAAATAATCCCTTAATTATGATGTTTCTGTCTTAGCCTATATATCGCTTTATGGCGGTTCAGGAGTTAGCTTGGGAATTGCCGGGAAATAAAGGGATGGGTGACAGAGAGGTTTAATTGGGGATGAGATATGGAGAGGGAGAGAATGCTCCAGGTAAGTAAGAAGTCACAATTCATTAGGAAAAAAGGCACCTGGCACCGATGGTTCGCTCGTGTTTGTGAAAGTTATTTTCTTCTTCTTTTTCCTGCTGCCTAAAAGCAGAAGGTGGTGTATTTATAAAGTGTGACTAGTTTCCAGTATGATCGGCTTGTTGGGAGACACAAGATGACCCAGTGAATACACGAATACATCAACTAGAGCAAAGGATCTCGAAGCTCTAGGCTACGGAAGAAGAGGGCGCTATATACATAAATAATAATAATAATAATAACCAAAATAATAATAATAATAGGCTTGCAGGCCACTTTTTTTGAAATTTTATATGTAAGACAGAATGTTGGTCACCCTAAGAATGTAATTTATTAAATTATCCTAAAAAGAGCGAGTTTTGTCCGAACATGATCAATATCCTGATAAATACAAAAATACACATTGGTGCAACGGATCTCAAAGCTCTACGCTACGGTAGAAGATGGCGCTATATACATAAACAATAATAGTATTTAGGCCAATAGGCTTGTGGGGCACCTTTAGGGTCCCAACAGTAGCGAGTTTTGACCCAACAATATTGTTGGGAGATACAAGATGACGCAACAAATACAAAAATTCGCTCTAGGCTACAGCAGAAAATGGCGCTATATATATAAACAATAATAATAATAACCAAAATAATAATAGGCTTGCAGGCCACTTTTTAGGGAAATTTTATATGTAAGACAGAATGTTGGTCACCCTAAGAATTTAATTTAGTAAATGATCCCAAAAAGAGCCGGGATTGTCCCAACATGATCAATATCCTGATAAATACAGCTCGATACGGAAGAAGAGGGCGCTATGTACATAAACAATAATAATAATCAGGCCAATAGGCTTGTGGGATACCTTTAGAGGCATGTTTGAATTTTCCTTTGTAAGACGTCATGTTGGTCACCCCAAGAATTTAATTTATTAAAGGATCTCAAAATGAGTGATTATTTTTCCAACATGATCATCAGCTCCAAGATGACCTGATAAATACAAAAATACGATATAGTGCAACGGATCTCAAAGCTCTAGGCTTGTGGGGCACTTTTAAAGGTGTTTTTGAATTTACCTTTGTAAGACATGTTGGTCACCCTAGTAAATATTATTAAGGGATCTCATAAAGAGTGATTATTTTTCCAATGTTTTTGAATTTGTCTTTGTAAGACGTCATGTTGGTCACCCTAGGAATTTAACGTATTAAAGGATACGCTCCCAACACGAGCAATATCCTGATAAATACAAAAATACATTATAGTGCAACGGATCTCAATGCTCTAGGCTTGTGAGGCCACGTTAAAGGCGTTTTTGAATTTTGTCCACCCCAAGAATTTAATCTATTAAAGGGTCCCAACAGTAGTCAGTATTGCCCATTAACATTGTTGGGAGCTACAAGATGACAAAACAAATATATTTATATATATATTTAAAAATAAAATTTAGAGCAACGGATCTCAATGTTCTAGGCTACAGAAGAAGATGGTGCTATATAAATAAAAAATAATTATAATCAAAATAATAATTATAGGCTTGTGGGACACCTTTAGGGGCGTTTTTGAATTTTCCTTTGTAAGATGTCATGTTGGTCACCCCAAGAATTTAATTTATTAAAGGATCCCAACAGGAGTGAGTATTGACCCAACAACATTGTTGGGAGATACAAGATGACGCAACAAATACAAAAATACGCTCTAGGCTACAGAAGAAGAAGGCGCTATATGTATAAACAATAAAAATAATAACCAAAATAATAATATTAGGCTTGCAGGCCACTTTTTGGGAAATTTTATATGTAAGAAAGAATGTTGGTCACCCTAAGAATTTAATTTATTAAATTATCCCAAAAAGAGCCGGTATTGTCCCAACATGATCAATATCCTGATAAATACAAAAATAAATATTGGTGCAATGGATCTCAAAGCTCTAAGCTACGGAAGAAGATGACGCTATATACATAAACAATAATAATAATCAGGCCAATAGGCTTGTGGGGCACCTTTAGGGGCATTTTTCTTTATAAGACATCATATTGGTCACACCAAGAATTTAATTTATTAAAGAATCTCAAAAAGAGTGATTACCGGTATTTTTCCAACATGATCAGCTCATTGGGAGCTCCAAGATGACCTGATAAATACAAAAATACATTATAGTGCTATGGATCTCAAAGCTCTAGACTTTCGGGGCACTTTTAAAGGTGTTCTTGAATTTTCCTTTGTAAGACGTCATGTTAGTCACCCTAGGAATTTAATTTATTAAAGGATCTCAAAAAGAGTGATTATATTTCCAACATGATCAGCTTATTGGGAGCTCCAAGATTACCTGATTAATACAAAAATACATTTTAGAGCAACGTCTCTCAATGTTCTAGGCTACTGAAGATGGTGCTATATACATAAACAATAATTATAATCAAAATAATTATAATAGGCTCGTGGGGCACCTTTAGGGGCATTTTCGAATTTTCCTTTGTAAGACGTCATGCTGGTCACCCCAAGAATTTAATTTATTAAAGGATCTCAAAAATAGTGATTATTTTTCCAATGTCTTTGAATTTTCCTTTGTAAGACGTCATGTTGGTCACCCTAGTAAATATCATTTATTAAGGGATTTCATAAAGAGTGAATATTTTTCCAATGTTTTTGAATTTGTCTTTGTAAGACGTCATGTTGGTCACCCTAGGAATTTAATTTATTAAAGGATCTCAAAAAGAGTGATTATTTTTCCAACATGATCAGCTCATTGGGAGCTCCAGGATGACCTGATAAATACAAAAAATGTTGGAAATTTCTTATGTTGCTCACCCTAAGAATTTAATTTATTAAATGATCTCAAAAAGAGCCGGTATTGTCCCAACATGATCAATATCCTGATAAATACAAAAATACATACTAGTGCAATGGATCTCAAAGCTCTAGGCTTGTGGGACATTTTTAAAGGAGTTTTTGAATTTTTCTTTGTAAGACGTCATGTTGTCCACCCCCAGGAATTTAATTTATCAAAGGGTCCCAACAATAGTGAGTATTGTTCCAACAACATTGCTGGGTGCTACAAGATGACGCAACAAATACAAAAATACATTTTAGAGCGACGGATCTCAATGCTCTAGGCTACAGAAGAAGATGGTGCTATATACATAAACAATAATAATAATCAGGCCAATAGGCTTGTTGTTCACTCTTGGAATTTAATTTATTAAAGGATCTCAAAAAGAGTGATTATTTTTCCAATGTTTTTGAATTTTCCTTTGTAAGACGTCATGGTGGTCATCCTAGGAATTTATTTTATTTAAGGATCTTAAAAAAAATGATTATATTTCCAACATGATCGGATTATTGGGAGCTCCAAGATGACCTGATAAATACAAAAATAAATGATAGTGCTAGGGATCTCAAAGCTCTAGGCTTGTGGGGCACTTTTAAAGGTGTTTTTGAATTTTCCTTTGTATGATGTCATGTTGGTCACCCCAAGAATTTAATTTATTAAGGAATCTCAAAAAGAACGATTATTTTTCCAAGATGATCAGCTTATTGGGAGTCCAAGATGACCTGATAGATACAAAAATACATTATAGTGCAGAAAGAAAAAATGGCCGCACCAGCCTCAGGTACAAATGGGTGTGCCTGATTGGCTTATACTATATGAATAGAGACAAGTGTAGGGTCCCACACCACCCCAACAACAGCCAGACCAAAATATGGCACCACCACTCAAATCTGATCAAATAATAACTATTTTATTATTATCAAGTACATATGGACACATTAAAAAACTTTTAAAAAACATGTAACATAACAAACCACCGGGGGGCACTGTAAGCTGAATGTTCCTCCTACATACATGTACATATGCTATAATCCAATAAATATCGTAATAAATCCATATATATATATACATCAACCAATAAAGTGCAACAGTAATCCTCATAAATAACATATACGCATTATTCTAATACCTCTGAGGACCGCCAAGTGGAAAAGAGAGAGTCAGAACCATCAACATATATGCCATGTACATTACCCAAAGGGAACAATCACCTTAGCGCCACACCCCGTCCCAGTCGACGTGTTTCGTACCACTCCCAGTTACTTCATCTGGGCCACTTCATCTAATGCAACGGATCTCAAAGTTCTAGGCTTGTGGGCCACTTTTAAAGGCATTTTGAATTTTCCTTTGTAAGATGAAATGTTGTCCACCCCAAGAATTTAATTTATTGAAGGGTCCCAACAGTAGTGAGCATTGACCCAACAACATTGTTAGGAGCTACAAGATGACAAAACACACATACATTGTGTGTTTTGTCATACAAAATACATTTTAGAGCGACGGATCTCAACGCTCTATGCTACAGAAGAAAATATATACATAAACAATAATTATAATTAACAAAATAATAATAATAGGCTTAACTTTAGGGGCATTTTTGAATTTTCCTTTGTAAGACGTCAGGTCACCCTCGGAGTTTAATTTATTAAAGGATCTCAAAAAAAGTTAATATTTTTCCAATGCCTCCAAAGCTCTAGGCTTGTGGGACACTTTTAAATTTTGAATTCTCCCTTGTAGGGCAGAATGCTAAGAATTGAATTTATTGAAAGATCTCAATAAGAGTGAGTATTGTCCCACCATGATCTGTTTGTTGGGAGCTACAAGATGACCTGATAAATACAAGAATATATTATAGTGCAATGGAATGGATCTCAAATCTCTGGGCTTGGGGGACACTTTTACATTTTGAATTTTCCCCGTGTAAGATGAAATGCTTAGAATTTAATTTATTAAAGGGCCTCAACAAGAGTAACTATTCCCTCAACATGATTGTTGGGAGCTACCCAACACATACAAGACTACATCAGCCAGAGGACCATAATGTTCTTGGCTTGTGGGCCACTTTAAGGCTGACTGCAGGCTGAAGCACCGTCGTTTTTAGGTTTTCCTTTGTACAACGGAATGTTGGCCACACTAAGAGTTAAATTTTTTTAAAGAATTCCAACAAAAAAATCTATTTCCAACAAAAAATTCCCACTCACACATCGTCTCTACTTCTGTTTTCACACCGATACCAATACCTGACCCCTAAAAGCAAAGGTGGTGCATTTATTGACTTGTTGGGAGCTACAAGACAACCCAACAAATACAAGACTTCATCAGCTAGAGCAAAGAACCTCAAAGATCCAGGTGTGCGGTACAAGGTGTTTTTGGATTTTCCTTTGGAAGACGGAATGGGAGCGCACAATTTATTCTAGGCATGCTTCCCAGCCACACTTAATTTAGAGTTTTCGAGGGGGTGCTCCGGTACAATGCAAGAGGTGCCGTACTCAGAATCAGACTCAGCAGTCAGCTGGGCGCCCCCCATGCTTTTCTGATGCCCCGGGTGACAGCACTGCTCACCTGGGCCTTCAAATGACCCTGGGTGGCTTCTCACAGGAAACAGTGAATTTGCTGTCTTGTTTAGACTCCTGGGCTGAGCAGGGTTTTGGTGCTCTTTAAAGCATCATTGACCCAAATTTTTCAATGGTGAACATACAGCATTACAGAAGAAATGTCCCTAAAAGGAAAAGAAAACTTTGGCCCTTAGTGCATACCTCTCAAGTGTCCCTGATTTGGAGGGACTGTCCCTCTTTTGAGTCCATGTCCCCCTGTCCCTTGTCGTTCTCATTTGTCCCTCTTTGAGGTGTAACATGCAGATCTGTAGCAATAAATGATAAATTTGCCTATTCAAAGTGTTTCTATTGATGTAACTGTATCTCCTATACATCCCTCAATGAGGGGGCGTGGCTTCATCCATCCCTCAATGAGGGGGTGTGGCTTCATCAATCCCTCAATGAGGGGGTGTGGCTTCATCCATCCCTCAATGAGGGGGCGTGGCTTCATCCATCCCTCAATGAGAGAGTGTGGCTTCATCCATCCCTCAATGAGGGGGCGTGGCTTCATCCATCCCTCAATGCAGGGGCGTGGCTTCTTCCATCCCTCAATGAGGGGACGTGGCTTCATTTACATATTGCCCCTGTTTGAGGTTTAACATGCAGATCTGCAACAATAAATGATTCATTTGCCTATTCAAAGTGTTTCTATTGTTGTAACTTTTACAATGTATCTCTTATCCAACCCTCATTGAGGGGGCGTGGCTTCATCCATCCCTCAGTGAGGGTGTGTGGCTTCATCCATCCCCCAATGAGGGGGCGTGGCTTCATCCATCCCTCAGTGAGGGGCATGGCTTCATCCATCCCTCAGTGAGGGGCGTGGCTTCATCCATCCCTCAGTGAGGGGGTGTGGCTTCATCCATCCCCCCAATGAGGGGTCGTGGCTTCATCCATCCCTCATCGAGAACCAATATGAATGCACACCTGACAACTATAGTTGCTTTGCAAATAAAAAGAATGAATTTATTTATGTACAATATATTAAGCTAAAGTGGTGAATATAGGTCCACTTGAAGGGTTTACAATGTAACACGCGTTGGGGGAGAGGGTACATACACTTATACATTCAGGGTATATATACATGCACTATGTACACTATATACAAAGAAAGTAACCGATGAATCCTGAATACTGCGTTTATGAGGTACTCTGGAGCTGCTTATGTTGATAACAGTATCAGGAATTGATTTGATATGGAATGCTCTCAAGGAATAGAATTGCAAAGTTCAGTCATTGTTTGCTTATAAGTAGGATTTTTGTAATTGGAAGATATCAATAAAGGTTGAGCAATACCTTGAGAATATTGATTTTGAGGCACTTGCCAAAGTGGAAGTTTTTCCTTTGCTGCAGAGATATTGGGAAGTCCACTGTATCCAACAAGCGCTGCTGCTGGTGTAGAGAGCCACATGCACACTGACACGTGTTTCGGTTGTAGTAAAGTTAAACCTTCGTCAGAGCGTTTCAAAAATGCTTTGAGGTTCCCGAGCAGGATGCGGTGCCTGTTTGCTATGCTGTCTAGCTGTGTCTAAAAAGCCCTAATGGCGCCAATCCCCCGGGCCGGCCCTGGTGACGTGCGAATGACGCGAACGCTGTCATTTCGCGTCACTTCCGGTGACGTGCGTCCCGGCCCGGCACCAGCCAGGTTGCGGATAGCATATTGCCAGCCGCAAGATGGCGGCGCACGGGGCGCCCGTCATGTCGGAATCTAGCGGAACGATGCTAGGTGAGTATAGTGGATGTCGGGGGAATCTTCTCAAGGGGAATGCGCTCCATCTGAAAAAAGTAAACAAAAATACACATAAATAGAGGACATAGCCACACGCTTACAATAAAGGTTACAGCACTTCATGTCATTGCAGCCAGACTTATCTAATTCTATAGAGCGGTGTTAATCTAGGATTATGCAGCATATGTAAATGCTTAGAAGTACAGAAAAAATAGAGCAAAGGGATATGAGAGGAAATCCCTCCCTCTGGGATAAGGGGGAGGAATATTAAAAGGGTATTCCTCCTATAGATGAGCCCAGGGAAATATATGCCTCCCCGAACAACACGATAACATCCAAATGCTAGCCATGAACCGCATTTTTTAAGGTGGATCTTGTGAAAATGGAACTATATTGATAAGTAATAGACTATATTGATATGTAATAGGCCATTACTGAGCAGAGCCTTTAAGTACAACATTAAATTGGCTCATATGGAACGATTTAGTAAAGATGAGCACAAGAGTTATATGCAGTAGAGGGACTATCTACACAATTAGGTAGCCATGTAAGTCATAAAGAGTGTTGTGAGGAAATGGTACATAGGGGTGGGGGACTTATCTTGTGATGCCTAGTTGGAAAAAATTCATTAGTGTATAAAATATTCCTGTGATTTAGAAGATATCTTAAGGGTATATACGGATGGTCCCTGTTTCTGTATATCTTGTTGAGCTCTGAACAAGAGGTGGAGAGTTAACAGTCGTGACCAAAACAGTATCGGAAACAGAGGTTCAACTATAGGAATGGGGACAAGTCACACTCTTCATTCATACCTGTGGGATATCTTGTATTGAGTTCATAAATCCAGAACAGTTCTCTTCTGGATAGACTATTAGCTAGATCGCCTCCTCTCTTATGGGGGTGTACTTTTTCTATCACAAGAAACCGTAGTTGGGACACTTGATGGTTAGCTTCTGCAAAACGCCTAGCAACGGGTGAATCAAAATTAAAGCGACGTATATCGCTGCGATGTTCACGAGTTTTAATTTCTTTTTGCGTTTGTCCCACATAGGCTTTCCCACACGGGCATTTCAAAAGGTAGATTACGTTGCTAGTATTGCAGTTGAAAAAGTTTTTTTAATGAATATAATTTGCCAGTGGAAGGGTGATTGAATGAGGTGCATCGAATTACAGAATTGCATTGTGCACAGCTCCCACATGCAAACATCCCAATCGGTTTCGGAAGGGTGGTTAGCCAATCGCTGCTCGGAAGTGTGATGATCTTGTGTGATGTGTCCGCTCGTATGGGAGTGTCTTTGATGTTTTTGGAGCGTTTGTAGGTAAACATAGGTGGATCTCTGAATACTTCTGACATTTTCTCATCACATGTTAGAATTAGGGATGAGCCAATCGATCCGGGCGACCCGGATTCGTTCCGGCGATTCGATCAATCGAAGTTTCCCTTAAAACTCAATGACAGGCATTCTAAGATGGTGGACGGACATGTTCAGACATGTCCCCAGGGGCAAGTGACGATGGGACAGTCACATGCAGCCTATCAGCAGCCAGGAAGCCCGGTGACGTCACCGTGCTATATAAAGTGGCGGCCATTTTCCTTTCGCGCAGTTCAGACTTGCATTGCAGAGAAAACGGAGTTAGCTGCAGGGAGGGACAGACAGTCATAGTTAGGTGAGAGTTAGCTATAGCTAGAGACAGTTACAGACAGGTAAAGAGAGAGACAGATAGGGAGATTTATAGTGGTAACCAGAGCTAGGGAAAGATAGATTTAAAACCGGAACAATCCAGCAGCATACAAGTCACAGTGACAGGGTGCTTAGTGCTATGATTCATATTTCATAATAACTGGGTTACTGTTAATATATTTGGTTTGGTTTAAATACAGCTGCACACTGTGCATGCCATGCACATGCTATTTAGCCCTGAACGCTATTTTAACCCTATCTGTTAAACAAAAGCATTTCTCATAATTGGATTAGTGTTAATATATTCTGTTCAGCTTAAAATACACCAGGCCACACGGGCATCCCAAGGCATATGCTATTTTAACCCTATCTGTACAACATAAGCGTTGTTCAGCAGCAGCTTTATTAAGCTACTTTAGTTTGCACTTGTTTTTGACTGCTTTCAATAAACCAGGCCGCAGGGCACGCCAAAGCTGCACCTTGCACCCTATCTGTTATACAACATAAGCGTTGATCAGCATCAGCTTCATTAAGCTACTTCAGTTTGCACTTCCTTTTTGACTGCTTTCAATAAACCAGGCCGCAGGGCACCCCAAAGCTGCACCTTGCACCCTATCTGTTATACAACATAAGCGTTGTTCAGCATCAGCTTCATTAAGCTACTTCAGTTTGCACTTGTTTTTGACTGCTTTAAATAAACCAGGCCGCAGGGCACCCCAAAGCTGCACCTTGCACCCTATCTGTTATACAACATAATCGTTGATCAGCATCAGCTTTATTAAGCTACTTCAGTTTGCACTTGTTTTTGACTGCTTTCAATAAACCAGGCCGCAGGGCACCCCAAAGCTGCACCTTGCACTCTATCTGTTATACAACATAAACGTTGTTCAGCATCAGCTTCATTAAGCTACTTCAGTTTGCACTTGTTTTTGACTGCTTTCAATAAACCAGGCCGCAGGGCACCCCAAAGCTGCACCTTGCACCCTATCTGTTATACAACATAAGCATTGATCAGCATCAGCTGCTTTATTAAGCTACTTCAGTTTGCACTTCCTTTTTGACTGCTTTCAATAAACCAGGCCGCAGGGCACCCCAAAGCTGTACCTTGCACCCAATCTGTTTATACTAAATAAGCAAATACATAAAAATGTCAGGCAGACAAGTGCCAAGATGTTCAAAGAGGAGTGGCAGAGGTCAAGATTCAGCAGGCAGAGGTCGCAGCAGACTAGGGGCGAGTGGCAGCAGGAGTCACGGTGAGAGACCTGATCTGCCAGTATCTGCTAGCGGTCGTGTCTCCAGCAGTAACGCATCTGCCGTGGTAGATTGGTTAACGCGCTCATCAACATCAACACTAGGGTCGGTAGGTTCCTCTGACACAACCCTGAGTTGGCATGCCCCGAGAGCAGTCCCTGTCCTACACCGTTCCCTCCCCCAGCGACGTATCCTATGCTTTGGGCTCGGCTCCACTCTTTAGTGAGGAGGACGATCAGATAGAGGACAGTCAGCAGCTACTGCCCAGCCATGAAATGGAGGTGGCTTCTTTAGCTCGGCAGACAAATAGTGATGTGGACAGTGTCGTGGGTGTTGCAAGCTTTCCAGCTCCTGCGCCAGACACTGAGGAAACCGAGAACATCAGTGAGGTACAGCCACAACTCGGTGATGATGATGATGATGACAGCGATCGCACTTGGGAGCCGGGTGATGGAGGGGCTTCATCGTCATCATTAGGAGAAGAGGGGTGCAGGTTGCCCCGGAGTCAGCAGCTCAGGCAGCAAGGTGTTAGCTGCATGGTTGACAGTCAGCATGGGGGCACAAATGTAAAGCCTGGAGCCAAACGGGGCCGGGGTAGAGCACCTGCTGCGCGGCAGGCTACCTTATCGGGAGGTAGTGGAGCAGGGGTTCCTGGAGTTGGCGACAATAGCAGTGAATCAGTGAGGCCTGTTGGTTGAAAAAGTAGCTACTCGGCAGTGTGGCAGTTTTTCCAGAAGCATCCGCAGGAGGGTAACATGGCCATATGCAAGATATGTAGGCAGAAGGTGAAGCATGGCCAGGGTCCAAATGTTGGCACCACGGCCCTGCGTCAACATATGATGCGTCACCATAAAGCGACCTGGGAGAACCGAGGCTCCGAAGAGGTGGTCCAGCCTGCTTCCTCACCAAGTGGCACGCTGCTCCCAATTTCTGCCAGCCAAGCCTCCAGCACCTCAGCCAAAGGCAGCTGTACGTCATACCCGTCCTCTGTCGCTCCAGATGCTCCTGCTCCTCCTCCTCCTCCAAGTCATGCATCCCACCAGCAATCCATCAGCGAAGCCATGTCCAAGAGACAGCAGTATGCGCCCACTCATCCTATGGCGCAGAATCTGAATGTGCTCCTGTCCAAGTTGCTGGTGCTGCAGTCGCTTCCTTTTCAGGTGGTGGACTCTGCACTTTTCAGAGAACTGATGGCTTGTGCCGAGCCGAGGTGGAGAGTCCCAAGCCATCATTTCTTTGCCAAGAAGGCAGTGTCAGCGCTGCACACTTTTGTTGAACAGAAGGTGGGCCAGTCCTTGAGCCTGTCGATGTGTAGCAAAGTGCATGGCAGCGCCGACGTCTGGAGCTGTAACTACGGTCAGGGACAGTACATGTCGGCCCACTGGATGAATGTGGTCCCTTTGCAGCAGCAGCAGCAGCAACTTGGACAGGTCACGCCGTTTCGGCCTCCGCTCTCCCTGCCCGTTGGGCCTGTGACACTGTGCGACTCGGCCTCCTCATCCTCCGCCATCTCCTCACCCTCCACTGTAGGCTCAAGTCTCAGTGCCCCTCCAGTCTACCATGTGTGCAGGGTACGGAGGTGTCATGCTGTGCTTCACATGGTTTGTCTTGGCGAACGGAGTCACACAGGGGAGGAACTGCTTAAATTTATTCATCAGGAAATCCAAACATGGCTTACTCCAAGAAAACTTAAAATGGGAATCATGGTTAACGACAATGGGAAGAACATTTTGTCTGCATGGCTCACGTCTTCAATCTGGTTGTCAAGCGGTTTCTGAAGTGTTCCCCCTATATGCAAGACATCCTAACAACTTCAAGGAAACTTTGCATGCACTTCAGCCACTCATACACCGCCTAACACACCCTTCTTGAGCTACAGCGTCAGAACGGTATCCCCCAACATTGTCTGATTTGCGATGTTTCCACCCGTTGGAATTCCACCCTTCACATGTTGGACCGATTATATGAACAGAGAAAAGCCATCACGGATTTCCTGATGATCCAAGCAGATAAGGGGACTCCCCTGTGTAACTTCAATGTCAACCAGTGGCAGCTCATACGTGACACCTGCCGTTTGCTCAGGCCCTTTGAGGAAGCCACTTTATTTGTCAGTCGGCAGGATTACGGGATGAACGACGTGATTCCACTGCTTCATGTACTACAGCACATGTTGGAAACCATGGCTGGTCAGGGCACTGGAGACATGGCGTCTACATCTTACGGCCACATGAACCCCGTTGGAGCTGAACTGGAGGAGGAGGAGGAGGAGGAGGGGCACAGTGAAGCACAGTTTAGGCTTGGCGAAATGGCTGGTTTATCTAGTCAACTATATAACTATGTAACTATATAACTATGTATAACTATATAACTATGTAACTATATAACTATGTAACTATATAATTATGTAGCAATGTAACTATGTAACTGTATAACTATATAAATATGTAACCTAATAACTATATAACTATGTAACTATGTAACTATATATAACTATGTAACTATATAACTATGTAACTATATAACTATATAACTATGTAACTATATAACTATATAAATATGTAACCTAATAACTATATAACTATGTAACTATATAACTATATAACTATGTAACTATGTAACTATATAAATATGTAACTTAATAACTATATAACTATGTAACTATATAACTATATAACTATGCAACTATGTAACTATATGACTATGTAACTATATAACTATGTAACTATATAACTATATAACTATTTACCTATGTAACTATATAACTATGTAACTATATAACTATTTACCTATGTAACTATGTAACTATATAACTATATAACTATGTAACTATATAACTATATAACTATTTACCTATGTAACTATATAACTATGTAACTATGTAACTATATAACTATGTAACTATATAACTATGTAACTATATAACTATATAACTATTTACCTATGTAACTATATAACTATGTAACTATATAACTATATAACTATGTAACTATATAACTATGTAACTATATAACTATGTAACTATATAACTATATAACTATTTACCTATGTAACTATATAACTATGTAACTATATAACTATATAACTATGTAACTATATAACTATGTAACTAACTATGTAACTATATAACTATATAACTATGTAACTATATAACTATGTAACTATATAACTATGTAACTATATAACTATATAACTATTTACCTATGTAACTATATAACTATGTAACTATATAACTATATAACTATGTAACTATATAACTATGTAACTATATAACTATGTAACTATATAACTATATAACTATTTACCTATGTAACTATATAACTATGTAACTATATAACTATATAACTATTTACCTATGTAACTATATAACTATGTAACTATATAACTATATAACTATTTACCTATGTAACTATATAACTATGTAACTATATAACTATGTAACAGACAAAGCCTAACGAAATGTAGGAAAAGGATCAGCTCCTTCTGAGAATAAAAATATGCAAATCACGGAGACGGTGATGCGAGCAGAGGGGGCGGAGCTTCCGATAGTTCCGAGGGCCGCAGGGACCGAGGCGATTTTAACGTTTCTCGCTGATAAAAAAAAAAGGTCATCGGCGACGAGGTCGGGATTTTCTTAAGGTCATTTCACATTGAGATCTTTGCTCGTTTGTGACATTTCATAGAGGAGAACCCCGTGCAAGCTGACACATGAAATGGCTTCTTTACACAGCCAATGGCCATTCCTATCAACATCTGTTACTGTTCTGCGCGATGGAAATGCGTCCTGACCGCAGAGCACAACACGCGACCGAAGGAGAAGAAGAAGAAGAGGGACGCCGCAACTTCCCGTCATAAAAAGCCTGTGCGATGGAGAAGGGAGGGAGTAAACCTCAACAGGGGAGAGAGTGGCCCCATTATAGACCCTGTCCAGGCATTCAAAGTAAAAAGTCTCATATCTTCCGAGTGTCCCTAATTTGCAGGGACAGTCCCTCTTTTGAGTCCATGTCCCCCTGTCCCTCGTTGTTCCCATTTGTCCCTCTTTGAGGTGTAACATGCAGATCTGCAGCAATAAATGATTCATTTCCCTATTCAAAGTGTTTCTATTGTTGTAACTGTTACATTGTATCTCCTATCCATCCCTCAATGAGGGGGCGTGGCTTCATCCGTACCTCAATGAGAGAGCGTGGCTTCATCCATCCCCCAATGAGGGGGCGTGGCTTCATCCGTACCTCAATGAGAGAGCGTGGCTTCATCCATCCCCCAATGAGGGGGCGTGACTTCATCCGTACCTCAATGAGAGAGCGTGGCTTCATCCATCCCCCAATGAGGGGGCGTGACTTCATCCATCCCCCAATGAGGGGGCGTGACTTCATCCATCCCTCAATGAGGGGGCGTGGCTTCATCTATCCCTCAATGAGAGAGCGTGGCTTCATCCATCCCCCAATGAGGGGGCGTGACTTCATCCATCCCTCAATGAGGGGGCGTGGCTTCATCCATCCCTCAATGAGGGGGCGTGGCTTCATTCATTCCTCAGTGACTGGGCGTGGCTTCATCCATCCCTCAATGAGGGGGCGTGGCTTCATCAATTCCTCAATGACGGGCGTGGCTTCATCCATCCCTCAATGAGGGGGCATGGCTTCATCCTGAATGATACTGATAGGAAGAAAGAATAGAAGGAATGACACAGAAAGGAAGAAGGTGAGGAATATCAGAAAGAAGGATAGAAAGCAAGAAATAAAGGAAGAATAGAAGGAATGTCAAAAAGAATGAAAGAAAGTGAGAAATAAAAGAAGAAAAGAAAGAAAGACAAAGGAAGGAAGAAAGAAAGAACAGCAGGAATGACACGGAAATGAAGGAATGACAGAAAGAAGATAAGATAAGGCCAGAAAAAAAGAATAGACTGAATGACACAAAATGGAAGAAAAGAAGGAATGTCAGGAAAAAGGAAAGAAAATGAGATATAGGGGAAGAATAGAAGGACTAACAAAGGAAGAAAAGAAAGAATAGACTGAATGACACAGAAAAGAAGGAGTGACAGAAAGAAGGAAAGAAAGCAAGAAATAAAAGTGGAGGAAACGACAAAGGAAGAAAGAAAGAATAGAGTGAATGACACTAAAAGGCAGAAAAGAAGGTCGGATAGAAAGTGAGAAATAAAGAAAGAATAGAAGGAATGACACAGAAACGAAGGAGTGACGGAAGGAAAAGAAGGCCAGAAATAAATGAAGAATATAAGGAATGACACAAAAGGGGAGAAAAGAAGGAAAGAAATGAGAAATAAGGGAAGAATAGAAGGAATATCAAAGGAAGAAAAAAAAGAAAGAATAGACTGAATGTCGTAGAAAGGAGGAAAAGGAATGCCAGAAAGAGAATAGAGAGAATGAAAAAGAAAGACCAAAAGAAGGAAGGAATGAGAAAGTAAGTAAGAAAAGAAGGAATGACAAAAAAAGAAGATGGAGGGAAGAAAAAATGAAACGATGTTCCGCTGGTCAGTCCTGGTTGCTGCACGGCCCTGCGTCCGGCATAGGAGCTGCCTCGGGAGAAGGAATGACCTGCTCACCATTGGGAAGAGATGTGTCACATGACCACCATAAGAGATGGGCCCTCCCAAGGTGCAGGGGCCCCAGCACCCACCCTACTAAGCCCAGTGCTGACGCCGGTCCTAAGGCCGGCCCATAACCAAGCTCTAACCCCCCCCGCCCCCCTCCCCCGAAGTGTTCCCTGCACCATGGATGAGGCTATTGACCCAACCAATGGTATGGAAGCTTGACTCCAACCATTCCCCGGCCCACCAGGAATTCTCCCAGACTTCCCTATGACCAGTCCGCCCCTGTCCCTATATATATTGTGGTGACATCCAAATAACCGCAGTGACCCTGGAGCAGAGGATTCTGGGAGCAGAGGATTCTGGGATCCACCCCCCCTTCCCTGATACATCCGTTATACAAACACACGTTACCGCGCAGAGGACGTGAGTGATTCGCTCAATAAGACAACAGTAATAAATTCCTCCTGATCCATTGTATTAAATCCGTCCAAATAAATCCCCCGACTCTTCCCTTTATTTTTGAATTATTTTATTTTATTAAAAACGTTCTCTTTATTTTTTTATTATTTTATTTTATTTTAAACTTTCTCTTTATTTTTTTAATATTTTTATTTTGTTAAAAACTTTCTATTTATTTTTTGTAATGTTTTATTTGATTAAAATCTTTCTCTTTATTTTTTTTTTATTATTTTATTTTATTTTAAACTTTCTCTTTATTTTTTTAATATTTTTATTTTGTTAAAAGCTTTCTATTTATTTTTTGTATTGTTTTATTTTATTTTAAACTTTCTCTTTATTTTTTTAATATTTGTATTTTGTTAAAAACTTTCTATTTATTTTTGTATTATTTTATTTTATTAAAATGTTTCTCTTAATTTTTTTATTATTTTATTTTATTTTAAACTTTCTCTTTATTTTTTTAATATTTGTATTTTGTTAAAAACTTTCTATTTATTTTTGTATTATTTTATTTTATTAAAATGTTTCTCTTTATTTTTATTACTTTGTTTTATTAAAAACTTTCTCTTTATTTTTTTATTATTTTATTTTATCATAAACTTTCTCTTTATTTTTTTTTATATTTTTATTTTGTTAAAAACTTTCTATTTATTTTGTGTATTATTTTATTAAAATCTTTCTATTTATTTTTTTATTATTTTAATTTATTAAAAACTTTCTCTTTATTTTTTTTAATTTGAAATGGGAAAAAATTATCTTTTTTTTATTTCTTTTTCAGCGTCTGCGGCTTCTCCGGCAATAAATGAAATTCTGGGCAAATAAATGAATGTTTAACCTGCTGCATTCGGCGCATTCTCCACCGCAAGTCTAATAAGCTTTTATTACTAGTGACTTATTATTCAGGAAGGAAGACCTTAAAGTGGACCAAAACCAACACCCGGACGGCCCTGGAGTCTATAAGATTCCAGGGTCGCTTGATTCTCTCCCCCCAGGGCATCCACAATCGGGATGCCCCGGAAGGTCCGGTTTTCTTACCTGTCCAATGAGTCCACGGCGCAGCTCTCCTGTAATTAGAATCTCCGGCCGCCCAGATTAATGTACGGTTGGAGAAGATGAAAGAAATCATAGTCACACGTACGAATGGCACATGGCATCCTTCGGCTGTATGCGGCCATGAACAACCATTAAGTCATAGGTGGCGTGACCGTGCACAGCCAGAAAGGGCATAAATAACAACGTTTTAAAGCCACGCCCCCTCATTGAGGGATGGATGAAGCCACGCCCCCTCATTGAGGGATGGATGAAGCCATACCCCCTCATTGAGGGATAGATGAAGCCACAGCCCCTCATTGAGGGATGGATGAAGCCACGTCCCCTCATTGAGGGATATATGAAGCCACGCCCCCTCATTGAGGGATAGATGAAGCCACAGCCCCTCATTGAGGGATATATGAAGCCACAGCCCCTCATTGAGGGATAGATGAAGCCACGCCCCCTCATTGAGGGATGGATGGGAGATACATTTTAACAGTTACAACAATAGAAACACTTTGAATAGGGAAATGAATCATTTATTGCTGCAGATCTGCATGTTACACCTCAAAGAGGGACAAATGAGAACAACGAGGGACAGAGGGACATGGACTCAAAAGAGGGACAGTCCCTCCAAACCAGCGACACTTGGGAAGGGTGTGTGGCTTCATTTACATATTGTCCCTCTTTGAGGTGTAACATGTAGATCTGCAGCAATAAATGATTCATTTGTCTATTCAAAGTGTTTCTATTGTTGTAACTGTTACAATGTATCTCCTATCCATCAATCAATGGGGGGGTGTGGTTTAATTTAATAACTGTCCCTCTTTCCCACCTTGATAAGTCAGCAGCTATGTCTATGTTAGAAGAAATCTGAGGCCGCCGTTCCTCTCTCTGCTCCCCCGTCCTCCCATTGCTCTCTGTAGCTCACGGTGCTGTTTCCTCTCTTCGGACGACTCACTTGTGATTGTGAGAGATGAAGTGGAAGCGGGGGCCTCCCTTACAGTCACGTCCTGTCACATCTCCCTCTTTGCACCACATCGAGCTGCTCAATGGGATGGAAGCGAGTTAGGAGAGTCCACTCCTCGCTCCCCCCGGGGCCGGCCTGACCACAGGGGCCCTGGAGGTGCAGTTGGCGCTGGGGCCTAGGAGCGGAGGCTGCGCTTGTCACAAGCAGACATACATGACCATTGTTGGCAGAATCAAAGTGGCACCGCGCGACCTGTGGATGGAAAGCTCCTCTCCCGGTGCCGTGACCGTTCAGCCAGGGTCACCTCATCCTGTCACTCAGGGACCTCCGGGGATAATGTGCTAAATGCTCCGGCTAAGCGATGTGTATGTGTCTCTCCTCATCCCGGAATGTCTGATTAGTCCAAGGAGGGATTTTTTTTCTTCTTGTTCCCAGCTGCCATTGCTACACGGTTGTAAAATACAGTTTTCTTTGAAAACCCGGACCACCCCGAGCCCACCTGGCTGGTACGTGTCGCTGCCGCATCTTTGGGATCAGCCAATCCGCTGGGTGTGCCTCTCATAGAGTAGGGGGAACT
>CM051244.1:8354972-8484972 GCA_027917425.1 Gastrophryne carolinensis | reverse complement strand
CCTCTGTCCCTCGTTGTTCCCATTTGTCCCTCTTTGAGGTGTAACATGCAGATCTGCAGCAATAAATGATTCATTTGCCTCTTCAAAGTGTTTCTATTGTAACTGTTACAATGTATCTCCTATATATCCCTCAATGAGAGAGTGTGGCTTCATCTATCCCTCAATGAGAGAGCGTGGCTTCATCTATCCCTCAATGAGAGTGTGTGGCTTCATCCATCCCTCAATGAGAGAGTGTGACTTCCTCTATCCCTCAATGAGAGAGTGTGGCTTCATCTATCCCTCAATGAGAGAGTGTGGCTTCATATATCCCTCAGTAAGAGAGTGTGGCTTCATCCATCCCTCAATGAGAGAGTGTGGCTTCATCCATCCCTCAATGAGAGAGTGTGACTTCCTCTATCCCTCAATGAGAGAGTGTCGCTTCATCTATCCCTCAATGAGAGAGCGTGGCTTCATCTATCCCTCAATGAGAGAGTGTGGCTTCATCCATCCCTCAATGAGAGAGTGTGGCTTCATCCATCCCTCAATGAGAGAGTGTGGCTTCATCCATCCCTCAATGAGAGAGCGTGGCTTCATCTATCCCTCAATGAGAGAGTATGACTTCATCTATCCCTCAATGAGAGAGTGTGGCTTCATCTATCCCTCAATGAGAGAGTGTGGCTTCATCCATCCCTCAATGAGAGAGTGAGGCTTCATCTATCCCTCAATGAGAGAGTGTGACTTCATCTATCCCTCAATGAGAGAGCGTGGCTTCATCTATCCCTCAATGAGAGAGCGTGGCTTCATCTACCCCTCAATGAGAGAGCGTGGCTTCAACTATCCCTCAATTAGAGAGTGTGGCTTCATCTATTCCTCAATGAGAGAGTGTGGCTTCATCTATCCCTCAATGAGAGAGTGTGGCTTCATCTATCCCTCAATGAGAGAGCGTGGCTTCATCCATCCCTCAATGAGAGTGTGTGGCTTCATCTATCCCTCAATGAGAGAGCGTGGATTCATCCATCCCTCAATGAGAGTGTGTGGCTTCATCTATCCCTCAATGAGAGAGCGTGGATTCATCTATCCCTCAATGAGAGAGTGTGGCTTCATCCATCCCTCAATGAGAGTGTGTGGCTTCATCTATCCCTCAATGAGAGAGCGTGGATTCATCCATCCCTCAATGAGAGAGCGTGGATTCATCCATCCCTCGATGAGAGAGCGTGGCTTCATCTATCCCTCAATGAGAGAGTGTGGCTTCATCTATCCCTCAATGAGAGAGCGTGGATTCATCCATCCCTCAATGAGAGAGCGTGGCTTCATCTATCCCTCAATGAGAGAGCGTGGCTTCATCCATCCCTCAATGAGAGTGTGTGGCTTCATCTATCCCTCAATGAGAGAGCGTGGATTCATCCATCCCTCAATGAGAGAGCGTGGCTTCATCTATCCCTCAATGAGAGAGTGTGGCTTCATCTATCCCTCAATGAGAGAATGTGGCTTCATCTATCCCTCAATGAGAGAATGTGGCTTCATCTATCCCTCAATGAGAGAGTGTGGCTTCATCCATCCCTCAATGAGAGAGTGTGGCTTCATCTATCCCTCAATGAGAGAGTGTGGCTTCATCTATCCCTCAATGAGAGAGCGTGGCTTCATCTATCCCTCAATGAGAGAGCGTGGCTTCATCCATCCCTCAATGAGAGAGCGTGGCTTCATCTATCCCTCAATAAGGGAGCGTGGCTTCATCTATCCCTCAATGACAGAGTGTGGCTTCATCTATCCCTCAATGAGAGAGTGTGGCTTCATCCATCCCTCAATGAGAGAGTGTGGCTTCATCTATCCCTCAATGAGAGAGTGTGCCTTCATCTATCCCTCAATGAGAGAGCGTGGCTTCATCTATCCCTCAATGAGAGAGCGTGGCTTCATCTATCCCTCAATGAGAGAGCGTGGCTTCATCCATCCCTCAATGAGAGAGCGTGGCTTCATCTATCCCTCAATGAGGGAGCGTGGCTTCATCTATCCCTCAATGAGAGAGTGTGGCTTCATCCATCCCTCAATGAGAGAGTGTGGCTTCATCTATCCCTCAATGAGAGAGTGTGGCTTCATCCATCCCTCAATGAGAGAGTGTGGCTTCATCTATCCCTCAATGAGAGAGTGTGCCTTCATCTATCCCTCAATGAGAGAGTGTGCCTTCATCCATCCCTCAATGAGAGAGTGTGGCTTCATCTATCCCTCAATGACAGAGTGTGGCTTCATCTATCCCTCAATGAGAGAGTGTGGCTTCATCTATCCCTCAATGAGAGAGCGTGGCTTCATCTATTCCTCAATGAGAGAGCGTGGCTTCATCTAACCCTCAATGAGAGAGTGTGGCTTCATCTATCCCTCAATGAGAGAGTGTGGCTTCATCTATTCCTCAATGAGAGAGTGTGGCTTCATCTATCCCTCAATGAGAGAGAATGGCTTCATCTATCCCTCAATGAGAGAGCGTGGCTTCATTCATCCCTCAATGAGAGAGCGTGGCTTCATCTATCCCTCAATAAGGGAGCGTGGCTTCATCTATCCCTCAATGACAGAGTGTGGCTTCATCTATCCCTCAATGAGAGAGTGTGGCTTCATCCATCCCTCAATGAGAGAGTGTGGCTTCATCTATCCCTCAATGAGAGAGTGTGCCTTCATCTATCCCTCAATGAGAGAGCGTGGCTTCATCTATCCCTCAATGAGAGAGCGTGGCTTCATCTATCCCTCAATGAGAGAGCGTGGCTTCATCCATCCCTCAATGAGAGAGCGTGGCTTCATCTATCCCTCAATGAGGGAGCGTGGCTTCATCTATCCCTCAATGAGAGAGTGTGGCTTCATCCATCCCTCAATGAGAGAGTGTGGCTTCATCTATCCCTCAATGAGAGAGTGTGGCTTCATCCATCCCTCAATGAGAGAGTGTGGCTTCATCTATCCCTCAATGAGAGAGTGTGCCTTCATCTATCCCTCAATGAGAGAGTGTGCCTTCATCCATCCCTCAATGAGTGAGTGTGGCTTCATCTATCCCTCAATGACAGAGTGTGGCTTCATCTATCCCTCAATGAGAGAGTGTGGCTTCATCTATCCCTCAATGAGAGAGCGTGGCTTCATCTATTCCTCAATGAGAGAGTGTGGCTTCATCTATCCCTCAATGAGAGAGTGTGGCTTCATCTATCCCTCAATGAGAGAGTGTGGCTTCATCTATTCCTCAATGAGAGAGTGTGGCTTCATCTATCCCTCAATGAGAGAGTGTGGCTTCATCTATCCCTCAATGAGAGAGTGTGGCTTCATCTATCCCTCAATGAGAGAGTGTGGCTTCATCTATTCCTCAATGAGAGAGTGTGGCTTCATCTATCCCTCAATGACAGAGTGTGGCTTCATCTATCCCTCAATGAGAGAGTGTGGCTTCATCTATCCCTCAATGAGAGAGTGTGGCTTCATCTATTCCTCAATGAGAGAGTGTGGCTTCATCTATCCCTCAATGACAGAGTGTGGCTATATCTATCCCTCAATGACAGAGTGTGGCTTCATCTATCCCTCAATGAGAGAGTGTGGCTTCATCTATCCCTCAATGAGAGAGCGTGGCTTCATCTATTCCTCAATGAGAGAGCGTGGCTTCATCTAACCCTCAATGAGAGAGTGTGGCTTCATCTATCCCTCAATGAGAGAGTGTGGCTTCATCTATTCCTCAATGAGAGAGTGTGGCTTCATCTATCCCTCAATGAGAGAGTGTGGCTTTATCTATCCCTCAATGAGAGAGTGTGGCTTCATCTATCCCTCAATGAGAGAGTGTGGCCTCATCTATCCCTCAATGAGAGAGTGTGGCTTCATCTATCCCTCAATGAGAGAGTGTGGCTTCATCTATCCCTCAATGAGAGAGTGTGGCTTCATCTATCCCTCAATGAGAGAGTGTGGCTTCATCTATCACTCAATGAGAGACTGTGGCTTCATCTATCCCTCAATGAGAGAGTGTGGCTTCATCTATCCCTCAATGAGAGAGTGTGGCTTCATCTATCCCTCAATGAGAGAGTGTGGCTTCATCTATCCCTAAATGAGGGTGTGTGGCTTCATCTATCCCTAAATGAGGGGGCGTGGCTTCATCTATCCCTCAATGAGAGAGCGTGGCTTCATCTATCCCTAAATGAGGGTGTGTGACTTCATCTATCCCTAAATGAGGGGGCGTGGCTTCATCTATCCCTCAATGAGAGAGCGTGGCTTCATCTATCCCTCAATGAGAGACTGTGGCTTCATCTATCCCTCAATGAGAGAGTGTGGCTTCATCTATCCCTCAATGAGAGAGTGTGGCTTCATCTATCCCTCAATGAGAGAGCGTGGCTTCATCTATCCCTCAATGAGAGAGCGTGGCTTCATCTATCCCTCAATGAGAGAGTGTGGCTTCATCTATTCCTCAATGAGAGAGTGTGGCTTCATCTATCCCTCAATGAGAGAGTGTGGCTTCATCTATCCCTCAATGAGAGAGTGTGGCTTCATCTATCCCTCAATGAGAGAGTGTGGCTTCATCTATTCCTCAATGAGAGAGTGTGGCTTCATCTATCCCTCAATGACAGAGTGTGGCTTCATCTATCCCTCAATGAGAGAGTGTGGCTTCATCTATCCCTCAATGAGAGAGTGTGGCTTCATCTATTCCTCAATGAGAGAGTGTGGCTTCATCTATCCCTCAATGACAGAGTGTGGCTATATCTATCCCTCAATGACAGAGTGTGGCTTCATCTATCCCTCAATGAGAGAGTGTGGCTTCATCTATCCCTCAATGAGAGAGCGTGGCTTCATCTATTCCTCAATGAGAGAGCGTGGCTTCATCTAACCCTCAATGAGAGAGTGTGGCTTCATCTATCCCTCAATGAGAGAGTGTGGCTTCATCTATTCCTCAATGAGAGAGTGTGGCTTCATCTATCCCTCAATGAGAGAGTGTGGCTTTATCTATCCCTCAATGAGAGAGTGTGGCTTCATCTATCCCTCAATGAGAGAGTGTGGCCTCATCTATCCCTCAATGAGAGAGTGTGGCTTCATCTATCCCTCAATGAGAGAGTGTGGCTTCATCTATCCCTCAATGAGAGAGTGTGGCTTCATCTATCCCTCAATGAGAGAGTGTGGCTTCATCTATCACTCAATGAGAGACTGTGGCTTCATCTATCCCTCAATGAGAGAGTGTGGCTTCATCTATCCCTCAATGAGAGAGTGTGGCTTCATCTATCCCTCAATGAGAGAGTGTGGCTTCATCTATCCCTAAATGAGGGTGTGTGGCTTCATCTATCCCTAAATGAGGGGGCGTGGCTTCATCTATCCCTCAATGAGAGAGCGTGGCTTCATCTATCCCTAAATGAGGGTGTGTGACTTCATCTATCCCTAAATGAGGGGGCGTGGCTTCATCTATCCCTCAATGAGAGAGCGTGGCTTCATCTATCCCTCAATGAGAGACTGTGGCTTCATCTATCCCTCAATGAGAGAGTGTGGCTTCATCTATCCCTCAATGAGAGAGTGTGGCTTCATCTATCCCTCAATGAGAGAGCGTGGCTTCATCTATCCCTCAATGAGAGAGCGTGGCTTCATCTATCCCTCAATGAGAGAGCGTGGCTTCATCTATCCCTCAATGAGAGAGCGTGGCTTCATCTATCCCTCAATGAGAGAGCGTGGCTTCATCTATCCCTCAATGAGAGAGTGTGGCTTCATCTATCCCTCAATGAGAGAGCGTGGCTTCATCTATCCCTCAATGAGAGAGCGTGGCTTCATCTATCCCTCAATGAGAGAGCGTGGCTTCATCTATCCCTAAATGAGAGAGTGTGGCTTCATCTATCCCTCAATGAGAGAGCGTGGCTTCATCTATCCCTCAATGAGAGAGTGTGGCTTCATCTATCCCTCAATGAGAGAGTGTGGCTTCATCTATCCCTCAATGAGAGAGCGTGGCTTCATCTATCCCTCAATGAGAGAGCGTGGCTTCATCTATCCCTAAATGAGGGTGTGTGGCTTCATCTATCCCCCAATGAGAGAGTGTGGCTTCATCTATCCCTCAATGAGAGAGTGTGGCTTCATCTATTCCTCAATGAGAGAGTGTGGCTTCATCTATCCCTCAATGAGAGAGTGTGGCTTCATCTATCCCTCAATGAGAGAGTGTGGCTTCATCTATCCTTCAATGAGAGAGTGTGGCTTCATCTATCCCTCAATGAGAGAGTGTGGCTTCATCTATCCCTCAATGAGAGAGTGTGGCTTCATCTATCCCTCAATGAGAGAGCGTGGCTTCATCTATCCCTCAATGAGAGAGTGTGGCTTCATCTATTACTCAATGAGAGACTGTGGCTTCATCTATCCCTCAATGAGAGAGTGTGGCTTCATCTATCCCTAAATGAGGGTGTGTGGCTTCATCTATCCCTAAATGAGGGGGCGTGGCTTCATCTATCCCTCAATGAGAGAGCGTGGCTTCATCTATCCCTAAATGAGGGTGTGTGACTTCATCTATCCCTAAATGAGGGGGCGTGGCTTCATCTATCCCTCAATGAGAGAGCGTGGCTTCATCTATCCCTCAATGAGAGACTGTGGCTTCATCCATCCCTCAATGAGAGACTGTGGCTTCATCTATCCCTCAATGAGGGTGTGTGGCTTCATCTATCCCTAAATGAGGGGGCGTGGCTTCATCTATCCCTCAATGAGAGAGCGTGGCTTCATCTATCCCTAAATGAGGGTGTGTGACTTCATCTATCCCTAAATGAGGGGGCGTGGCTTCATCTATCCCTCAATGAGAGAGCGTGGCTTCATCTATCCCTCAATGAGAGACTGTGGCTTCATCTATCCCTCAATGAGAGACTGTGGCTTCATCTATCCCTCAATGAGAGAGTGTGGCTTCATCTATCCCTCAATGAGAGAGCGTGGCTTCATCTATCCCTCAATGAGAGAGCGTGGCTTCATCTATCCCTCAATGAGAGAGTGTGGCTTCATCTATCCCTCAATGAGAGAGCGTGGCTTCATCTATCCCTCAATGAGAGAGCGTGGTCATCTATCCCTCAATGAGAGAGTGTGGCTTCATCTATCCCTCAATGAGAGAGCGTGGCTTCATCTATCCCTCAATGAGAGAGCGTGGCTTCATCTATCCCTCAATGAGAGAGCGTGGCTTCATCTATCCCTAAATGAGAGAGTGTGGCTTCATCTATCCCTCAATGAGAGAGCGTGGCTTCATCTATCCCTCAATGAGAGAGTGTGGCTTCATCTATCCCTCAATGAGAGAGTGTGGCTTCATCTATCCCTCAATGAGAGAGCGTGGCTTCATCTATCCCTCAATGAGAGAGCGTGGCTTCATCTATCCCTAAATGAGGGTGTGTGGCTTCATCTATCCCCCAATGAGAGAGTGTGGCTTCATCTATCCCTCAATGAGAGAGTGTGGCTTCATCTATCCCTCAATGAGAGAGTGTGGCTTCATCTATCCCTCAATGAGAGAGTGTGGCTTTATCTATCCCTCAATGAGAGAGTGTGGCTTCATCTATCCCTCAATGAGAGAGTGTGGCTTCATCTATCCCTCAATGAGAGAGTGTGGCTTCATCTATCCCTCAATGAGAGAGTGTGGCTTCATCTATCCCTCAATGAGAGAGCGTGGCTTCATCTATCCCTAAATGAGGGTGTGTGGCTTCATCTATCCCCCAATGAGAGAGTGTGGCTTCATCTATCCCTCAATGAGAGAGCGTGGCTTCATCTATCCCTAAAGGAGGGTGTGTGGCTTCATCTATCCCCCAATGAGAGAGTGTGGCTTCATCTATCCCTCAATGAGAGAGTGTGGCTTCATCTATCCCTCAATGAGAGAGTGTGGCTTCATCTATCCCTCAATGAGAGAGCGTGGCTTCATCTATCACTCAATGAGAGACTGTGGCTTCATCTATCCCTCAATGAGAGAGTGTGGCTTCATCTATCCCTCAATGAGAGAGCGTGGCTTCATCTATCCCTCAATGAGAGAGCGTGGCTTCATCTATCCCTCAATGAGAGAGCATGGCTTCATCTATCCCTCAATGAGAGAGCGTGGCTTCATCTATCCCTCAATGAGAGACTGTGGCTTCATCTATCCCTCAATGAGAGAGTGTGGCTTCATCCATCCCTCAATGAGAGAGCGTGGCTTCATCTATCCCTCAATGAGAGAGCGTGGCTTCATCTATCCCTCAATGAGAGAGCGTGGCTTCATCTATCCCTCAATGAGAGAGCGTGGCTTCATCTATCCCTCAATGAGAGAGCGTGGCTTCATCTATCCCTCAATGAGAGAGCGTGGCTTCATCTATCCCTCAATGAGAGAGTGTGGCTTCATCCATCCCTCAATGAGAGAGCGTGGCTTCATCTATCCCTCAATGAGAGAGTGTGGCTTCATCTATCCCTCAATGAGAGAGCGTGGCTTCATCTATCCCTCAATGAGAGACTGTGGCTTCATCTATCCCTCAATGAGAGAGTGTGGCTTCATCCATCCCTCAATGAGAGAGCGTGGCTTCATCTATCCCTCAATGAGAGAGCGTGGCTTCATCTATCCCTCAATGAGAGAGCGTGGCTTCATCTATCCCTCAATGAGAGAGCGTGGCTTCATCTATCCCTCAATGAGAGAGCGTGGCTTCATCTATCCCTCAATGAGAGAGCGTGGCTTCATCTATCACTCAATGAGAGACTGTGGCTTCATCTATCCCTCAATGAGAGAGCGTGGCTTCATCTATCCCTCAATGAGAGAGCGTGGCTTCATCTATCCCTCAATGAGAGAGCGTGGCTTCATCTATCCCTCAATGAGAGAGTGGGGCTTCATCTATCCTTCAATGAGAGAGTGTGGCTTCATCTATACCTCAATGAGAGAGTGTGGCTTCATCCATCCCTCAATGAGAGAGCGTGGCTTCATCTATCCCTCAATGAGAGAGCGTGGCTTCATCTATCCCTCAATGAGAGAGCGTGGCTTCATCTATCCCTCAATGAGAGAGCGTGGCTTCATCTATCCCTCAATGAGAGAGCGTGGCTTCATCTATCCCTCAATGAGAGAGCGTGGCTTCATCTATCACTCAATGAGAGACTGTGGCTTCATCTATCCCTCAATGAGCGAGTGTGGCTTCATCTATCCCTCAATGAGAGAGTGTGGCTTCATCTATCCATCAATGAGAGAGCGTGGCTTCATCTATCCTTCAATGAGAGAGCGTGGCTTCATCTATCCCTCAATGAGAGAGTGTGGCTTCATCTATCCTTCAATGAGAGAGCGTGGCTTCATCTATCCCTCAATGAGAGAGCGTGGCTTCATCTATCACTCAATGAGAGACTGTGGCTTCATCTATCCCTCAATGAGAGAGTGTGGCTTCATCTATCCCTCAATGAGAGAGTGTGGCTTCATCCATCCCTCAATGAGAGAGTGTGGCTTCATCTATCCCTCAATGAGAGAGTGTGGCTTCATCTATCCATCAATGAGAGAGCGTGGCTTCATCTATCCCTCAATGAGAGAGTGTGGCTTCATCTATCCTTCAATGAGAGAGCGTGGCTTCATCTATCCCTCAATGAGAGAGTGTGGCTTCATCTATCCCTCAATGAGAGAGCGTGGCTTCATCTATCCCTCAATGAGAGAGTGTGGCTTCATCTATACCTCAATGAGAGAGTGTGGCTTCATCTATCCCTCAATGAGGGGGCGTGGCTTCCTCTATCCCTCAATGAGAGGATTCCTGGGCCTGACAGATACGTTGATATACCTGGAATCTCACCTCTAATTTCCATAATTATTCTTTCTCCCCCTCTCTTGTTCTTTTTTTTTTCCTTTCTGTTTTTCTTTCTCTCTATCTCCCATAGCCAAATTAAATACTTACTTCGACATATCTGCAGTCTCAGCTCCTATTCCCTCCCATAGAGAGAGAGAGATGGAGAGAGAGAGAGAGAGAGAGAGAGAGAGAGGGGAAGAGAGAGAGATAGTGAGAGAGAGAAAAAGAGATCGAGAAAGAGAGAGAATGAGTGAGAGAAAGAGATAGAGAGTGAGTTAGCGAGAGAAAGAGAGAGAGAGAGGGAGAGAGAGAGTGAAAGAGAGAGAGAGAGGGAGAGAGAGAGAAAGGAAGAGAGAGAGAGAAAGAGAGAGAGAGAGTGAAAGAGAGAGTGAGAGAGGAAGAGAGAGAGAGAGAGAGAAAGAGAGAGAGAGAGAAAGAAAGAGAGATAGAGAGAAAAAGAGAGAGAGAGTGAGAGAGATAAAGAAAGAAATAGAAAGAGAGAGAGCGAGTGAGAAAGAAGGAGAGAGAGAGAGACAGAGAGAGAGATGGAGAGAGAGAGAGTGAGAGAGAAAGAGAGATAGAGAGAGAGATGGAGAGAGAGAAAGAGAGAGAGAGAGAGAGAGAGAGAGAGAGAGAGATGGAGAGAGAGACGGAGAGAGAGAGAGATGGAGAGAGAGAGAGTGAGAGAGAGAAAAGAGAGAGAAGGAGTGTGACAGACTCTCTGCCCTTTGGACTTTACACAGGTTCATTACTTTCCTTTTCTTAAGCATGTTACAGACTGCCATTGTGTTGATTGATTACGTCACAGACAATGGCATTGTTCTGATTGATTGTATTACAGACTGCTATTGTTATACTGATTGTGTTACCGGCAGAGTTGAGGGATTGTGTGCCCTGCTGCTATTGGTCGGTGTGTGTGTCATGCAGTTCTCCATCAGGTCCACCTTGCATGGAGACTTGTGTATATAAGGCCCAGTGTGGCACTAATAAAGACACTTCACCTTCACCCTCAATACTGAGTTCTGTCTCTTATTGGGGGAAACGCTATATTACAATTCACTAGCCCTTGTAAGGGCTGTTCCTGTTTCCTCACAGACGACTCTGGGATTCCTGCAGCACCTCATTGGGAAAAGGACGTCTCTGGCGGGGAAGCCCTCCGGCGATAAGGGTTATCGCTACAAGGAGAGTGAGCGAGAAAGAGAGTGAGTGAAAGAGAGAAATAGAGAAAGAGATAGAGAGAGAGAGACAGAGAGAGAGAAAGAGAGAGAAAGAGAAAACATAAAAAAGTAATCCCTGTATAGAAGCCACAGTAGAGCGTCTCTCATTATCGCCGGGTGTCAGGGTCTCGGCTCCTCATTGTCATTCATAGTAAATTACTATTTACCTGCCAGACACTTTGATAAGCCGCTATCACCCCCCTCCCCCTCCTCCTCCCTCCATCCAGCGACACGGCGCGCGCCCGCGAACCCGCTACGCCCATAACTCTTATTAATTTGAAGCCTTTTCCGAATAGGAAAGTATATTCTTTTTGTTTCTTTTTTTTTTTGTTACAGGCCATTGTTTCCTGTCGCATCCCTTTTATCTTTTATTTTCTTCACCTGCCGCGTTTTAACGCCTGGGTGACGTCTCCGTACACAACGCGGCGGGGGCGGCGGCGGGGGCGAGTATGCAATATTAAAGAGCCCTTATGAATTTTTGACATCTAATTAGTCGCCAGCCAGTTAACATGTCAAGACTCGGAGGGAACCGGGGGCGGGGCGCGGGAGTGGGGGGGTGGGGGGGGGCGCGGGAGAGGGGGGGGGGCGTGGAGAAGGGGGGGAGAGGGGGGAATAAGTTAAATCCGCGCGCCCCCGTCCTTTTCATGTTTTATTCTTTAATGTGATTATTCACCTCTGATTAATTGATGAGGTCACGCCGGTCCGGCGAATGGATGTCTTGCTCAAGACGGCGCGTCGCGCACTCCCGAGACACCGCCCCAATTAATCGCGAAGATTTTATTGGACGATAACTGATTACTAATTGGCAAGTTAAAAAAAAATAAATATCAGCAGCTTAGCTCCAGCGTTGCGCTTCCTCCTCTGTCTGTCTACTTAGTGAGGAAATCACGCTCTTATCCTGCAGCATGTCTCACCCACTTTTTCTGGTCACACACTATGTGCTGGCAGGCTGGAGATGCTCTTAGCCTGCAGCATGTCTCGCCCCCTTTTTCTGGTCACACCATGTGCTGGCAGGCTGGAGACATTCATAGCCTGCAGCATCTCTCAAACCCTCAACCCCTTTTTCTGGTCACACTATGTTCTGGCAGGCTGGAGACGCTCTTAGCCTGCAGCATCTCTAACCCCCTTTTTCTGGTCACACTATGTGCTGGCAGGCTGGAGACGCTCTTAGCCTGCAGCATCAAAGGGGTTAGAGATGCTGCAGACTAAGAGCGTCTCCAGCCTGCCAGCACATAGTGTGACCAGAAAAAGGGGGTTAGAGATGCTGCAGGCTAAGAGCGTCTCCAGCCTGCCAGAACATAGTGTGACCAGAAAAAGGGGTTGAGGGTTTGAGAGATGCTGCAGGCTATGAGTGTCTCCAGCCTGCCAGCACAAAGTGTGACCAGAAAAAGGGGGCGAGAGATGCTGCAGGCTAAGAGCGTCTCCAGCCTGCCAGCACATAGTGTGACAAGAAAAAAAGGGGGTGAGAGATGCTGCAGGCTAAGAACGTCTCCAGCCTGCCAGCATATAGTGTGACTAGAAAAAGGGGGTGAGAGATGCTGCAGGCTAAGAGCGTCTCCAGCCTGCCAGAACATAGTGTGTGATCAGAAAAAGGGGGTGAGACATGCTGCAGGCTAAGAGCGTCTCCAGCCTGCCAGCACATAGTGTGTGACCAGAAATAGGGGGCGAGACATGCTGCAGGCTAAGAGCGTCTCCAGCCTGCCAGCATATAGTGTGACCAGAAAAAGGGGGCGAGACATGCTGCAGGCTAAGAGCGTCTCCAGCCTGCCAGCACATAGTGATCACACTTAGCCTGCAGCATCTCTCGCCCCCTCTTTCTGGTCACACTATGTGCTGGCAGGCTGGAGACGCTCTTAGCCTGCAGCATCTCTCACCCCCCTTTTTCTGGTCACACTAGGTGCTGGCAGGCTGGAGACGCTCATATCCTGCAGCATCTCTCACCCCCCTTTTTCCTGGTCACACTATGTGCTGGCAGGCTGGAGACACTCTTAGCCTGCAGCATCTCTTACCCCCCTTTTTCTGGTCACACTATATGCCGGCAGGCTGGAGACGCTCTTAGCCTGCAGCATCTCTCGTCCCCTTTTTCTGGTCACACTATGTGCTGGCAGGCTGGAGACGCTCTTAGCCTGCAGCATCTCTCGCCCCCTTTTCTGGATCACATTATATGCCGGCAGGCTGGAGCCGCTCTTAGCCTGCAGCATCTCTCGACCCCTTTTTCTGGTCACACTATGTGCTGGCAGGCTGGAGACGCTCTTAGCCTGCAGAATTTCTCGCCCCCTTTTTCTGGTCACACTATGTGCTTGCAGGCTGGAGACGCTCTTAGCCTGCAGCATCTCTCACGTTAATAAATTGAATAATTAATTCAATAAATAGAAGAATAAAAATTAATTTAATGCATTTAAATTTTTTTTCTTTATAATATTAATACATTTATTTGTACATAACTTGCATTGGGACTTGTCAGTAATGAAAACGCAGGACCCAGATGGGACAAAATGTTTTTTTTTTATAATATTAATACATTTAAAATGTTTTTTTAATCATATCAATACATTTAAAATGTTTTTCTTTATAATACTAATACATTTATCTGAACAGAACTTAAATTGGAATTGTAAGTAATGGAAACGCAGGACCCAGATGGGACAAAATGTTTTTTTTTTTTATAATATTAATAAATGTAAAATGTTTTTTTAATAATATTAATACATTTACAATTTTTTAATAAAATTAATACATTTAATTTTTTTTTAATAATATTAATACATTTATCTGTACAGAACTTGCATTGGGACTTGTCAGCAATGGAAACGCAGGTCCTAGATGGGACAAAATGCTTTTTTTTTATAATATTAATAAATGTAAAATGTTTTTTATAATATTAATACATTTAAAATATTTTTTTTTAATATTAATACATTTATCTGTACAGAACTTGCATTGGGACTTGTCAGCAATGGAAACGCAGGTCCAAGATGGGACAAAATGTTTTTTTTATAATATTAATACATTTAAAATGTTTTTTTTAATAAAATTAATACATTTACAATTTTTTAAATAATATTAATACATGTAAAATATTTTTTTTAATAATATTAATACATTTATCTGTACAGAACTTGCATTGGGACTTGTCAGTAATGGAAACGCAGGTCCTAGATGGGACACAATTTTTTTTTTTTTTTTATAATATTAATAAATGTAAAATGTTTTTCATAATATTAATTCATTTATCTGTACAGAACTTACATTGGAATTTGGAATTATAAGTAATGGAAACGCAGGACCTAAATGGGACAAAATGTTTTTTTTTTTATAATAATAAATGTAAAATGTTTCTTTAATAATATTAATAAATGTAAAATGTTTTTATAATATCAATACATTTAAAATATTTTTTTAAATAATATTAATACATTTATCTGTACAGAACTTGCATTGGGACTTGTCAGTAATGGAAACGCAGGACCTAGATGGGAGAAAATGTTTTTGTTTTTTTTTATAATATTAATAAATGTAAAATGTTTTTTATAATATTAATACATTTAAAAAAAAAAATCATAATATTAATACATTTATCTGTACATAACTTGCATTGGAATTGTAAGTAATGGAAACGCAGGACCCAGATGGGACAAAATGTTTTTTTTATAATATAAATACATTTAAAATGTTTTTTTTATAAAATTAATACATTTACAATTTTTTTAAATAATATTAATACATTTAAAATATTTTTTTAATAATATTAATACATTTATCTGTACAAAACTTGCATTGGGACTTGCCACTAATGGAAACACAGAACCAAGATGGGACAAAATGTTTTTTTTTATAATATTAATACATTCAAAATGTTTTCTTTATAATATTAATAAATGTAAAATGTTTTTATAATATTAATACATTTAAAAAAATTTTTAATAATATTAATACATTTATCTGTACAGAACTTGCATTGGGACTTGTCAGTAATGGAAATGCAGGTCCTAGATGGGACAAAATGTTTTTTTTATAATATTAATAAATGTAAAAAGTTTTTTATAATATTAATACATTTAAAAAAAAATTTAATAATATTAATACATTTATCTGTACAGAACTTGCATTGGGACTTGTCAGTAATGGAAACGCAGGACCTAGATGGGGACAAAATGTTTTTTTTTTTTATAATATTAATAAATGTAAAAAGTTTTTTATAATATTAATATATTTTAAAAAAAAATTAATAATATTAATACATTTATCTGTACAGAACTTGCATTGGGACTTGTCAGTATTAGAAACGCAGGACCTAGATGGGCCAAAATGTTTTTTTGTTGTAAAATTGATTTTAATGGCTTCTTTTGCTTAACAATGTCATTAGGACGCCAACAACTAAAACGCAGCCGAAACGCAATGTAAAGTTTGTCCCCAGCAGCGATTGGTGAAACGTCGACCAGCGGCGGAAAAAAACGGCGCCAAAGATTTCAAGGAGGAAAAAAATATAATAAATAATAAATATGATGCTGAGCGCAGGAATAACGGCAGAACAAAGTGACGCTCATTGGCGCTGGGATAATCGTCCAGTGGGTCCAGAAGGCACTGACAGGCCTAAGTGCAACAAGATAATTATTAGTGTTCTGCGCAGCGCCAATGTAGCGCACAGCATTGTGCCAGATAAGATGCGAATTCCGGAGCTCTGAAGTTGGCGCTATAACCACAATAACTATGCTAAATGTAGCCCATCATAAATACGTCCCTTTATTAGATATTTCACCAGCCAAGTGTTGAACGCACAATAGTAACACTCAACAAAAAAAAAAAAAAAAAGGAGGAGGAAGCCACAGTTTAACTACAACAAAACAAGCGATTCCATCCGCGCTTGGTGTTTTTTTTTTATTTTTTTTTTTATTTTTGCGCACAGAAGTTTTTTTTTTTTACATTTTTTTTTGTGGCGTTCGCAGCAGCTGAAATGTAGAATTATCGTTTCTTTTCTAACGCGAGACTCATTTTCCGCGGCCACATTTGCAGCATAATAAGCTTTTTGTTATTTTTTCAATTAGAGTCAATTGACCTAACAAAATGGTTGCCAATTAAGTGATTTTTGTAATGGTTCGGGGGTAATTTAGTCGAGCTTGTCAGCTGTGTTTCATGAAGCTGAGACATCTTTTTTTTTTTTCTTTTTTTTTTCTTCTCAGCCTTCCTCTGTTGTGTGTGTTTTTTTTTTTTCTCTCTCTCTCTCATATAATGGTTCATCATTTTCAAATCTTTTTTTATTTCCCTCTGTTTGCCTGACAATAATTTGCAATTACGGCAAGTTGTTGGAGGTGAGTATTTTTTTTTTTTTTAGACCTTGCCTTTGAATTAGTCGATTTAAGTAAAATTTAGTCATTTAAAAAAAAACAAAAAACATTAAGGTTGATTTTTTTTTGCGTGTTAACGCAATGATTTTATGAATGGCGGCACCGAAAGTCTGGTGCATGATCTGCGAGTATTTGTTAACATTTAGAGGGTTTCTTTTGTTTGGGGGGGGGGGGGGGCTTGCCTTTAGATTAGTACTGTTAAACCCAAAAAAATGAGTTAAACCCACACAGGTTAAATTAAAGTGGGTCAATATCCTCGCAGCCGCATCTTTTAAAGAAAACCGTGTTTTTCCACCGCCTAAGCCACGGCCTGCGGCTCCATTGGGAAAGCCGAGTGGCTGATTTTAATGGTGACGCTTGACGTGGATAGGTCGTTCTACAGAAGTTCTAGAGAAGACCCAGATGGTTCTTAGACCGCTAGAGAAGACCTAGAGCTGTAAAAAAGACAAGATAGGTCCTTAGACTCCTAAAGAAGAACGAGAGCTCTAGAGAAGATCTGGAAGGTCCTTAGAAACCTACAGAAGACCTAGAGTTCAGGAGTAGACCAGGTAGCTTCTTAGGATCCTAGAGATGACCTAGAGCTCCAGAGAAGACTGGGTAGGTCCTCAGACTCCTAGAGAAAGACCGAGAGCTCCAGAGAAGATTGTGCAGGTCCTTAGGATCCTTGAGAAGATCTAAAGTTCTAGAGAAGACCCAGATGGTTCTTAGACTGCTGGAGAAGACCTAGAGCTCTAAAAAAAGACCAGATAGGTCCTTAGACTCCTAAAGAAGATCGAGAGCTCTAGAGAAGATCTGGAAGGTCCTTAGAAACCTACAGAAGACCTAGATCTTAGGAGTAGACCAGGTAGCTCCTTAAGATCCTAGAGATGACCTAGAGCTCCAGAGAAGACTGGGTAGGTCCTCAGACTCCTAGAGAAAGACTGAGAGCTCCAGAGAAGATGTGCAGGTCCTTAGGATCCTTGAGAAGATCTAAAGTTCTAGAGAAGACCCAGATGGTTCTTAGACTGCTGGAGAAGACCTAGAGCTCTAAAAAACACCAGATAGGTCCTTAGACTCCTAAAGAAGAACTAGAGCTCTAGAGAAGATCTGGAAGGTTCTTAGAAACCTAGGGAGGACCTAGAGCTCAAGAGTAGACCAGGTAGACCCTTAGGATCCTAAAGATGACCTAGAGCTCTAGAGAAGACCGGGTAGGTACTCAGACTCCTAGAGAAAGACCGAGAGCTCCAGAGAAGATTGGGTAGGTCCTTAGAATCATAGAGAAGATCTAAAGTTCTAGAGAAGACCCAGATGGTTCTTAGACTGCTGGAGAAGACCTAGAGTTCTAAAAAAGACCAGATAGGTCCTTAGACTCCCAAAGAAGAACTCGAGCTCTAGAGAAGATCTGGAAGGTTCTTAGAAACCTAGGGAGGACCTAGAGCTCAAGAGTAGACCAGGTAGACCCTTAGGATCCTAAAGATGACCTAGAGCTCTAGAGAAGACCGGGTAGGTACTCAGACTCCTAGAGAAAGACCGAGAGCTCCAGAGAAGATTGGGTAGGTCCTTAGGATCATAGAGAAGATCTAAAGCTCTAGAGAAGACCCAGCCGGACTGAGAGAAAAGACCTAGAGCACCAAAGAAGAGCAGATAGGTCCTTAGACTCCGAAAGAAGATCTAGAGCTCTAGAAAAGACAGGGAAGGTCCTTAGGATCCTATAGATGACCTAGAGCTCTAGAGAAGACCGGACAGGTCCTCAGACTTCTAGAGAGGACCAAGAGCTCTAGAGAAGACCCGGTAGGTCCTTAGACTCCTAGAGAAGACCTAAATCTCTAGAGATGATCAGGTAGGTCCTTAGACTCCTAAAGAATACCTAGAGCTTCAGAGAAGATCTGGTTGGTGCTTAGACTCCTAGAGAGGTCCTAGAGCTCTATAGAAGACCAGGTATGGTGATAGACTCCTAGAAAAGTCCTTGAGAGCTAGAGAAGTTCAGGTAGGTTCTTAAACTCTTAGATATGACCTAGAGCTCTAGAGAAGTCTGGGTAGTTTCTTAGACTCCTAGAGAATACTTAAAGCTCTAGAGAAGACGTAGTAGGTTTTTAAACTTCAAGAGAAGTCCTAAAGCACGGATAGGTTGCTAAACACCTAAAGAAGATCTAAAGCTCTCAGCTTGTTCTGCTAAATCAAGAGGACCAGCATGGCACATGTCAGTATGGGGCAGCAGCACCATGAGATGGATGAGGAGAGGGCACTGAGGGCTATTTTGCCTGGAAAGGGTAAGTCAGCAGGTTTTCACCAAACCCCAGGGGCCATAGGGAGACCCGGGACAATGCTCGGTGGGCCACACTGCTTTGGGGCCAGTTGGGCTAATGCTTTTAACACCCGCATTCTATCTCAGCCCCCTTAGTCTCCCTCTAAACCCCCTGTACCCAGCCCCACTGTACCCACAAGCCAAGGATCCCCGGCCCCCAATGCTATAACCCCGGCATCATGGTTGGGGGGGGGGCTCTGAAAGGGATGTCACAGGCTGGCCAGGGGCTGGTAAATTCCAGGGATAATTTTTGGCTCTAGTCCAGCATTGACCACACTGTACCCAAAAGCCAAGGAACCCCAGCCCCTAATGCTATAGCCCCGGCATCATGGTTGTGGGGGGCCTTAGCAAGGCTCTCTTGGGCCGGCCAGGGGCTGGTAAAATCCAGGGCTAATTTTTGGCCCCAGTCCGGCACTGGCCGCACTGTACCCGAGTCAAGGAACCCATCCCCCAATGCTATAGCCCCGGCATCATGGTTGGGGGGGGGGCCTCAGCAAGGGATGTCACAGGCCGGCCAATGGCTGGTAGAATCCAGGGCAAATTTTTGGCCCCAGTCCAGCACTGGCCGCATTATACCCACAAGCCAAGGAACCCATCCCCCAATGCTATAGCCCTGGCTTCATGGTTGGGGGGAGCCTCAGCAGGGATCCCTCAGGCCGGCCAATGGCTTGTACAATCCAGGGCTGGTTTTTGGCCCCAGTCCAGCACTGGCCACTGTACCCACAAGCCCAGGAACCGCAACCCCCAATACTATAGCCTGGCCACGGGCTGGTAGAATCCAGGGCTGATTTTTGGCCCCAGTCCGTCGCTGCCAATCCTTATCTATGTTTCATGACAACATTACATCTACCTCTTGACTTTTTTATGCCCTTTCGACTCTTCTAAAATAAACAAATTTGTAAATCTGACAAATCTAAAAATCGCTGACGGTTCCGGGAAGAAGGTCAAATTGAAAAAAAAAAGGTTCATTTTTGCTTAGCCTAAAAAAATTCAATTTCTTTTTTTTTTTTGCACGAATATTAAACCTTATCCAGGCGCCCGGCCGCCGTCCTTCGCCGCATTCGCGGAACACTGCGATATATATATGTGACCTCGCATTATGGAATTCAATTAGCGCATGTCTCTGGGATAACATCTGGTGCGGAGAATCTTTTTTTGAGGAAGTCGCTGGCACGCTGTCACTTCGAGTCAACGTCTTTTGTTTGTTTCCTGCATTATCCCGAGCGCCGGGGATGACAGAAGAGAACAGAATAAACTCCCTGTAACGCGAATCCGGCTAAAAATAGCCAAAACGCAATGACGGCGTGGTAATGTGGATCGCATCTCGACCTGGCGCGGGAGGGGGCGCTTGCATTGGCCCGCAGGCAGGCGTGATTTATTACGACGTGCGCCCGTCAATCAGATGAGGAATCGATGACGTTAGAACACGATAATCACTCAAGACGGGGTTTGCCTTTTAAGTGGACCAAAACCAAGGATTTTGACTATCCTGGGTTCTGGTCCTTCCCCCAGGGGCACCCTGATCGGGGATGCCCCGCTATGTGGAACCCACCAGATCAACTCATCGCGGTCCTACGGCGCATGCGCGGGCGCTTGTCCAATCAGCGCGTTTGGAGGCGCTGAGCTATGCACATCTGAGCGAAGCCTTAGCACAGCGGCTCCGAGCGCTGCTCTTAGATGAGGTGTGAGACCGGGAAACAAGGTAAGTGAATGGGGCGATCTGGGGGGGGGGTTTACACAGCGGGGCGTCCCTGACCGGGGTGCCCTGAGGGGAGCAAGTATGTCTGCCCTGGAGTCTTATAAACTCCATGGTGAGTTTTGATCCACTTTAAAATGGCAGCGTCACTGTCATCACTTAATATCTATTGATTATGAGAACAAGCGGGGGATTCAGAGTCAGGTGAGAATTCTCACTCCTCTTTTTAGGGGAGAAAACTGCCGTTCACTTTCATTGGGGTCAATTTACACTCAGTAGACAATGAACGTCAATAGGGTCCAATCAGAACCAGGTGAAAATTTTCACTCTTTTCTTAGGAGTGAGTATTCTCACCCGGCACAGAATCAACCCCTATAACAAACAAGATGAGTCATTCTGAAAAGCCTGCCAGCTTCCTGCAGAGAGTTACATTGGGGTCGATTCAGAGCCAGGTGGAGAATTTCCACTCTTTTGTTATTAGAGGAAAAAGCCATTCACTTTCATTGGGTTAATTTACACTCGGTAGACAATGAAAGTCAATAGGCTCCATTCAGAGCCAAGTGAGAATTCTCGCTCCTTTTTTTAGGAGAGAAAACTGTCAAATTGACTTTCATTGCCTACCTTGGGGCTGATTCAGAGCTGGGTAAAAGTTTACACCCGGTAGACAATTAAAGTGAATGGCAGTTTTCTCTCCTAAAAAAGGAGTGAGAATTCTTACCCGGCTCTGAATCGACCCCCCTATAACAAACAAGATGAGTCATTCTGAAAAGCCTGCCAGCTTCCAGAGTTACATTGGGGTCGATTGAGGGCCAGGTAGAGAATTTTTGCTCTAATTTTAGGAGAGAAAACTGATGTTCACTGTCACTGGGGTCAATTTACACTCGGTAGACAATGAAAGTCAATGGCAGTTTTCTCTTCTAAAAAAAGGAGCGAGAATTTTCACCTGAATCAACCCCCTATAACAAACAAGATGAATCGTTCTGAAAAGCCTGCTAGCTTCCTGGTGAGAGTTACACTGGGGTTCGATTCAGAGCCAGGTGGAAAACTCTCACTTCTTTTTTAGGAGAGAAACCTGCCACTGACTTTCATTGTCTACCTTGGCGCTGATTCAGAGCTGGGTGAAAGTTTACACCCGGTAGACAATGTGAATGGCAGTTTTCTCTCCTAAAAAAGGAGTGAGATTTCTTACACGGCTCAAAATCAACCCCCCTATTACAAAGAAGTTGAGTCATTCTGAAAAGCCTGTCAGCTTCCTTTTTTTAGGAGAGAAAAATGCCATTGACTTTCATTGTCTACCGGGTGTAAATGTTCACCTGGCTCTGAATCAACCCCAAGGTAGAAATGAAAGTCAATGGCAGTTTTCTCTCCTAAAAAAAGGAGCGAGAAAACGGTGACTGCTGTATGTGGTGATGCTGCACCTGCTTCCTGCTAACGAGTAATTAGATACGACCAAACCTCAACCAAACTTCACCAAAACTTTACCTTCAATTCCTAACAAAGGAAGAAAAGAAGCCTAAAGAGATCCATGAAAAGGTGGCTGCTGTATGTGGTGATGCTGCACCTGCTTCCTGCTAACGAGTAAATAAATACAACCAAACCTCAACCAAACATCACCACAACTTTACCTTTAATTCCTAAGAAAGGAAGAAAAGAAGCCTAAAGAAATCCATGAAAAGACAACTGCTGTATGTGGTGATGCTGCACCTGCTTCCTGCTAACGAGTAAATAGATGCGACCAAACCTCAACCAAACGTCACCAAAACTTTACCTCCAATTCCTAACAAAGGAAGAAAAGAAGCCTAAATAGATCCATGAAAAGGTGACTGCTGTATATTGCGATGCTGCACCTGCTTCCTGCTAACGAGTAAATTGATACGACCAAACCTCAACCAAACTTCACCAAAACTTTACCTTCAATTCCTAACAAAGGAAGAAAAGAAACCTAAATAAATCCATGAAAAGACAACTGCTGTATGTGGTGATGCTGCACCTGCTTTCTGCTAACGAGTAAATAAATACAACCAAGCCTCAACCAAACATCACCACAACTATACCTTTAATTCCTAAGAAAGGAAGAAAAGAAGCCTAAAGAAATCCATGAAAAGACAACTGCTGTATGTGGCGATGCTGCATCTGCTTCCTGCTAACGAGTAAATAGATACGACCAAACTTCACCAAAACTTTACCCTCAATTCCTAACAAAGGAAGAAAAGAAGCCTAAAGAAAGCCATGAAAAGGTGACTGCTGTATATGAGCCTCGATTCAGAGAGACACAAAAAACTTCCGTTTTAGTTCCGATCTGTGAAATGTTTCCGTTCTCGTATGAGCGTGCGAGCGATTCTATGCATGCATTGAAAACCTTCTGTAAAGTTTCCGTCCGTTCGTACGGCAGATTACGAATTACGCGGATGTTATTTTCCATCCAGACTTTTCTGTTTCATTTCCACATGTTACAACGTAGGCTTTCATTTTTGCCCTTTTCCCATCGTATCCTCCAACGAATCCTTTACGTTTCCCGATAGATTCTGTTTCCATTTTACAAAAAATAATCGTCCAGACGGAATCCTTACGATCTTGCGCCTGCGCACTACAAACTTAACTCATTAAAGTGCTCGCCTACATATTTGCCACCCTCACTTCTACTACAATGTTTAGCTAAACCACTTAGCACTATCCTCCATCTTCCCTTTTGTAACCTAAAAGCTCACCCAAACCACTTCTCGGTCATGTGAATATTCATCTTTAAATATTTCTGGGCCCATTAGTTTTGTGTTAATGTATTTTGTAAATGAAATGACAATGTAACATTTTTTTGGGATGCCATCATAAAATATAAAATGTATCAACATTTTGAAAAGATTACATTTTTACAACTATAAAAAACAAAATACATAGCAATGGCAGGCCACAGAACATTATTCTTCATCTGTGGTCCCCAACGAGTTGCTCAGCTCCTGCATCTCGCCCACCAACTGAAAGACCCTGACACTCAATTGTGCCACTCTGGCACGTGTGGTCCCTGTTAAAAAACGTAAATTAAAATATTGGTATAACCTTGTTGGGGTCATACTGCAGTGCCCCCCCCCCCCCCCCCGTATGGTCCAAACACCTAAATCTGGACTTCAAAAGCCAGAGGGCCCTCGCCACCACGGCCCGGGTTTTGCATAGTGCCCGATTAGAGAACCCCTGGCCCGCATTCTGCAGGCAAAGAACGGGCATCAGGAGCAAGGGCGAGTGGCACATCTTGCGGTTCCTGCAACCAAATATAAAATAATTACACAAAGCAAAGGTAACCAACTAAAACAATAACTCCTACAACAAATTAAGATTCAAGTTCAACAATCCAAATATAATTCACAAAGGACATAAGTCTAAAAAAATATAGCAATTATATGGATGTGTGGGAAAATAAAGGTTTACATGCTAAGGACTAATTAAGGTCAGCATTAAAATGCTTCTATAAGGCATACATGAAATGTATTGATTCAGGTATGCATTGCTATACAATTTATGGCCTCGGCCATGCTGATACATGCAATGCCTTGGTGCTAAAGGCGCGCAGACTCCTCCACATAGCCGCAAAACATGTTCAACAATAGCAATCCGAGCCCTCAAAGGTCTCTTAAGTGGATCGGAAATGAAACGGATTTATAGGGTGGTGATCCGTGCTCTCTGAATCAGACAGAAGCTCTCTGAATCAACAGAAGTTTTCTGAAGGAACGGAAAATTTCCGATTTTGTTTGGAAAATGATCCGAACTAACGGAAATGTTCCGATTTGCTTCCGATCATCGGAAGCGCATTCCCGAACGTTCGTGCGAGTAGAAAATGGACGAAAAAAAGCAAAAAAATGACAAACACCCACCAAAACTTTCACAGACAGCTACGGAAGTCCGGACGAATGTGTCTCTGAATCGAGGCTATGGTGATGCTGCACCTGCTTCCTGCTAACGAGTAAATAGATACGACCAAACTTCACCAAAACTTTACCTTCAATTCCTAACAAAGGAAGAAAAGAAGCCTAAAGAAAGCCATGAAAAGGTGACTGCTGTATTTGGTGATGCTGCACCTGCTTCCTGCTAACGAGTAAATTGATGCGACCAAACCTTAACCAAACTTCACCAAATCTTTACTTTTGACCCGAATTCTAACAGCAACACCCGGCATGGACACCCCACCTCCTGGAAAGTTTTAAGGAAACGCTCGGCATCAGCCGGTTCAATTTCAGTCACTTCTCACAATTTAAAAAAATCGGACTTGCAAAGCGAATAAACATTTCCCGATTAGCGGTCTTGGTAAATTTTCATAGGCTCCCAACGTGCGCTTGAAGTCTCTCGCGGTGACCGAGAACCTCAAAGAAAAAAAATCATCTTGATGCGCTCGGGAAATAATCCGGCGCGCGGCGTGGCATCGGCATATTAGAGTCGCGTCCAGACCTTTTCAAGAAGCTTCATATTGGTTTTCAGCGGAGGTTCCGCGTCTAGGTTCTGAAGCGCAGACCTAAAGGGATTATCCCGGCTTCGCTGCTTCATACGAGGACGGGCGGATATTACTCGCACCTCTGGGTCTCGGCTGATTCCATTAGTGGTCATTATAGGGCCACCCTGCGGAGGAGGCTCCTCCAGACTCTGGAAATGAGCCCCGGCGTTTGGGACATGATTACGGGAGAGTTATTCTTTCAAATGATGAAAAAAAAAAAAAGAGGAAAAAAATTAACTTTCAAGGTTTTCCCTACATTCAGGTTGTTAAACTCCTCTTGTTATAATTCATCATTTTATGGGTTTACCACGATGGCTTGTTATAAACTAAGTGTGGCCCTGGGCAAAAATAATAGGACAGTCCAGGTGATGGCAGTAATAAGGCAGCAAGGAGCTCACCTGAAGCCTGCCCCGCTTGCCTCTCCTTCATTTGCAGCAGCACGCGGTGAAATACTGCTTCTTCTGTGATTCAATTGGCTTAAAACTTTACTAGGTAGCAGAAAGGTGCAGCATTATACAATAGTCACCTTTCATGAAAGCCTAAATAAATCCATGAAAGGGTGACTGCTGTATTTGGTGATGCTGCACCTGTTTCCTTCTTCTGAGTAAAGTTTTAAGAGGAACACTGCAGGGGTCCCAGACACAAGGGCCTAAGTCCTCTTCCACCCCACTCCAGGGGATCTCACCGAGTAGAGCACCAGGTTCGCACTCCTCTGACCCCCCCCCTCTTCCAGTATCCCAAGCCTGTGTTCTGTACCTCTCTGCAGGGGTCCCAAACACTAGGGCCTAAGTCCACTTTCATCCCACTCCCAGGTATCTAACCGAGTAGCTCTTCAGGGGCATCCTCCTCTGACCCCCCTCTTCAAGGATCCCTCTCTGCAGGGGCCTTGGACACTAGGGCCCAAGTCCTGTTCCATCTTACTCCCAGGGATCTCACCGAGTAGCTCTCCAGGGGCGTCCTCCTCTGACCCCCTCTTTCAGGATCCCTCTCTGCAGGGGTCCTGGACACTAGGGCCCAAGTCCTCTTCCCCCCCACTCCCAGGGTTCTCACCGAGTAGTTCTCCGGGGGTGTCCTCCTCTGACCCCCCCTCTTTCAGGATCCCTCTCTGCAGGGGTTCTGGACACTAGGGCCCAAGTCCTGTTCCATCCCACTCCTAGGGATCTCACCGAGTAGCTCAACAGGGGTGTCCTCCTCTGACCCCCCTCTTTCAAGATCCCTCTCTGCAGGGGTCCTGGACACCAGGGCCCAAGTCTTCTTCCATCTTACTCCCAGGGATCTCACTGAGTAGCTCTCCAGGGGCGTCCTCCTCTGACCCCCCTCTTTCAGGATCCCTCTCTGCAGGGGGGTCTTGGACACTAGGGCCCAAGTCCTGTTCCATCCCACTCCCAGGGATCTCACTGAGTAGCTCTCCAGGGGTGTCCTCCTATGACCCCCCTCTTTCAGGATCCCTCTCTGCAGGGGTCCTGGACACTAGGGCTCAAGTCCTCTTCCCCCCCACTCCCAGGGTTCTCACCGAGTTAGCTCTCCAGGGGTCTCCTCCTCTGACCTCCCTCTTTCAGGATCCCTCTTTGCAGGGGTCCTGGACACTAGGGCCCAAGTCCTGTTCCATCCCACTCCCAGGAATTCTCACGGAGTAGCTCTCCAGGGGGTGTCCTCCTCTGACCTCCCTCTTTCAGGATCCCTCTCTGCAGGGGTCCTGGACACTAGGGCCCAAGTCCTCTTCCCCCCCACTCCCAGGGACCTCCACCGAGTAGCACTCCAGGGGCGTCCTCCTCTGACCCCCCTCTTCCAGGATCCCTCTCTGCAGGGGTCCTGGACACTAGGGCCCAAGTCCTGTTCCATCCCACTCCCAGAGATCTCACCGAGTAGCTCAACAGGGGTGTCCTCCTCTGACCCTCCTCTTTTAGGATCCCTCTCTGCAGGGGTCCTGGACACCAGGGCCCAAGTCCTCTTTTCACCCACTCTCCCAGGGACCTCACCGAGTAGCACTCCAGGGGCATCCTCCTCTGACCCCCCTCTTCCAGGATCCCTCTCTGCAGGGGCCTGGACACTAGGGCCCAAGTCCTGTTCTATCCCACTCCCAGGAATCTCACTGAGTAGCTCTCCAGGGGTGTCCTCCTCTGACCCCCCTCTTTCAGGATCCCTCTCTGCAGGGGTCCTGGACACTAGGGCCCAAGTCCTCTTCCCCCCCACTCCCAGGGACCTCACCGAGTAGCTCTCCAGGGGTGTCCTCCTCTGACCTCCTTCTTTCAGGATCCCTCTCTGCAGGGGTCCTGGACACTAGGGCCCAAGTCCTGTTCCATCCCACTCCCAGGGATCTCACAGAGTAGCTCTCCAGGGGTGTCCTCCTCTGACCCCCCTCTTCCAGGATCCCTCTCTGCAGGGGTCCTGGACACTAGGGCCCAAGTCCTGTTCCATCCCACTCCCAGGGATCTCACAGAGTAGCTCTCCAGGGGTGTCCTCCTCTGACCCCCCTCTTCCAGGATCCCTCTCTGCAGTGGTCCTGGACACTAGGGCCCAAGTCCTCTTTCATCTTACTCCCAGGGATCTCACAGAGTAGCTCTCCAGGGGCATTCTCCTCTGACCCCCCTCTTTCAGGATCCCTCTCTGCAGGGGTCCTGGACACTAGGGCCCAAGTCCTCTTCCATCTTACTCCCAGGGATCTCACTGAGTAGCTCTCCAGGGGCATCCTCCTCTGACCTCCCTCTTTCAGGATCCCTCTCTGCAGGGGTCCTGGACACTAGGGCCCAAGTCCTCTCCCCCCCCCACTCCCAGGGATCTCACCGAGTAGCTCTCCAGGGGTGTCCTCCTCTGACCTCCCTCTTTCAGGATCCCTCTCTGCAGGGGTCCTGGAAACTAGGGCCCAAGTCCTGTTTCATCCCACTCCCAGGATTCTCACCGAGTAGCTCTCTAGGGGTGTCCTCCTCTGACCTCCCTCTTTCAGGATCCCTCTCTGCAGGGGTCCTGGACACTAGGGCCCAAGTCCTGTTCCATCTTACTCCCAGGGATCTCACCGAGTAGCTCTCCAGGGGTGTCCTCCTCTGACCTCCCTCTTCAGGATCCCTCTCTGCAGGGGTCCTGGACACTAGGGCCCAAGTCCTGTTCCATCACACTCCCAGGGATCTCACCGAGTAGCTCTCCAGGGGTGTCCTCCTCTGACCTCCCTCTTCAGGATCCCTCTCTGCAGGGGTCCTGGACACTAGGGCCCAAGTCCTGTTCCATCACACTCCCAGGGATCTCACCGAGTAGCTCAACAGGGGTGTCCTCCTCTGACCCCACTCTTTCAGGATCCCTCTCTGCAGGGGTCCTGGACACTAGGGCCCAAGTCCTGTTCCATCCCACTCCCAGGGTTCTCACCGAGTAGCTCTCCAGGGGTGTCCTCCTCTTACCCCCCTCTTCCAGGATCCCTCTCTGCAGCGGTCCTGGACACTAGGGCCCAAGTCCTGTTCCATCCCACTCCCAGGGTTCTCACCGAGTAGCTCTCCAGGGGTGTCCTCCTCTTACCCCCCTCTTCCAGGATCCCTCTCTGCAGCGGTCCTGGACACTAGGGCCCAAGTCCTCTTCCATCTTACTCCCAGGGATCTCACAGAGTAGCTCTCCAGGGGTGTCCTTCTCTGACCTCCCTCTTTCAGGGGTCCCGGACACTACTCCCAGGGATCTCACCGAGTAGAGCACCGGGGTCGCACTCCTCTGACCCCCCCCTCTTCCAGGACGCCAGAGAGTTCTGTACCTCTCTGCAAGGGTCCCAAACACTATGGCCTTCCTCTCTGAGCATCCACTCCACAAGATCTCAAGCAGCTACACTTCAGGGGCGCTCTCCACCTGCTCCTCGCCCCTTCACTGGTCCAGCCGGACCTTGGCACACCACGGATCAGGAACTTAGCTTTACATGGTGGCTTCTCGGCAGGGCTCTAGTCCCAAGCCATCGGGAACTGGAACTCTCTAGAATCTCCTCAGCTTCCCCTTTTATAGTCTATCCCACTACTGCCCTCTAATGGCAAAATCACACTACACTACTTATTCTAGTACTTATCCTTTTATAGTCTATCCCACTACTGCCCTCTAATGGCAAAATCACACTACACTACTTATCCTAGTACTTATCCTTTTATAGTCTATCCCACTACTGCCCTCTAATGGCAAAATCACACTACACTACTTATCCTAGTACTTATCCTTTTATAGTCTATCCCACTACTGCCCTCTAATGGCAAAATCACACTACACTACTTATCCTAGTACTTATCCTTTTATAGTCTATCCCACTACTGCCCTCTAATGGCAAAATCACACTACACTACTTATCCTAGTACTTATCCTTTTATAGTCTATCCCACTACTGCCCTCTAATGGCAAAACCTAAGTAGCTACACTCCACTACCTATTCTAGCTCTTATCCTATGAGGGCCTCTAGTGGCCAACCTAAGTAACTACATCTAAACTATACAGATTAATGAAATAATCTGATTCATTTAAATAATAAAATTAATAAAACCCCAGTCTGACCCAATCTTTCCCATCCAAAGTATCCCAGGGCTCCCCCTCAACTCTAGGTACCAGGCGCCCCCCCTAGCAAGAGGACTATCCTATTACAGAGGTTTCAACCATAATAAAGAGTTGAACCCTTCCCTATACATTTGTAAATTACATTTCTAACTTATTTTAATTTTTAATAATTAAGACATTTTTATCTCTACTGATAGTCTTGTAGAAGACGGGCCGGGCTCGATCCTTGCATCAGGACCCGGGAGCCCGGCGCGTTGCCGCCGTATGGCGCTTCAGCCTGGCAGCAAGACAAAGAGGATGCGAGAAGAAGACGAACAAGAACCTCACAACAGTTTAATGAAGACATTATAATAACCAGCTATATTATTGCGCGGTGATGGAAGGCATAAAGAAATATAAGGCGGGGCGCCGAGCGGCACATATAAAATGTGAATTTGTTATACGAGACACTAGAAGTGTTATACACAAAATCATATTGTTGCTTTATGACTTTTGTCTAATTACTTGAGGGTTAAGGAAGAGTCTCCGGCTGAGATTAATCTCTCCGCGGAGCGTTCCTGTTATGAGAATTCTATTTTGTCTCCGGAGTTTATGTACTTTCACTACTGACTGATCATTTTTATACGGCTTCCCACTAAATTTTACATTAGCTTCTTGTCTGATAACAAGGTTTTTTTTTTTTTTTGTTTCATAAGGGAATATTTAACAGGGTTGGATTAAAGCAGAACGATTTTCACTTTCCGGTGCACCCCGGGGCATCCCCAATTTGGGCGCTGACATGGAGGCACCTCCTACTGCAGGGGTGTCTGCCGGCATGTTGGGCGCCACTTACGGTTTGTGCGTTCCAGGCCGGCGGATGTCCGGCGAGACCGTGGCGTATGTCCCTAAATCAGTTATTTCGGAGGGTGGACGGGGCGCGTACTCCCGGGACTTGCTAACACAGCCAATGAATCCAATGAAGAGATGTTGCAGTGGTGAAACCAACTAGAAACCCAAGGGTGGACCAAGATGAGACCGACTACATTAAAGATCTACATATCTACTATCTAGTTTAGTGCTTGGGTCCCGCCAGATAGGTATTAGCCCATTGGGTAGTATAGGTATTTATTTAACATGTGTCTGGTTATACTTACATGTGGCCAGAGGCTTCTCACCTGCCATAACTTAATAGCTTAATAGCTATAGTATTAATCACGTTGGGTACAGCAGAAATAAACATAGGTTTAAGTAGAAACATAGGCCCTTATTTATGAAGGAATAGCGACAGGTAGCGACTGGTGAGCGTCCGGTAATGACGGGCCCCGCCACGAGAACGCCGGCTCCCCCCCACAATCACACATTTATCAAGCCGATCCTGCTTAGCGACTGAGATAGCGCCATATAGCGACTCATTCATCATTATTCCAGCCTCAGCCCACAGCGCCAGCGTCCGACCTTGAACAGCGACAGGTATGACCTCTCGCTACCTGGCGCTCTCCAGTGCATTTCAATGGAGCAATCTTTAAATATTAATAATTAATTGTTATTATTATTTTTTTTTTTTTTTTTTTTTTAATGTGAAAAATTCTGTGACCACTTCTGCCATTTTAGTTAATTTTTTTAAGGGAAAAAAAAAGAAAAAATTGTGCAGAATTGATATTACAGGTCTGATATTAATGTATTCATATTACTAAATTATTTAAAAAACTTTATTTTTTTGGTTTCCAAAAATATGGTGGTTTGGGGGTTAAAAAACTACTTTTAACACATCGCCTCCAGCGCTCTGGGGTTTAAACATGCATTTCACAGCGCTTGAATTTTTTGAGCGTGAATTTTTGATGAATATGGTGGGAGCCGGTAGCTCTGACCAGTCGCTATCATGCGCACCCATACATCGCGGAACCTGTCAAATAGCGACTCGTCACCTTGTATTCAACATTACTGCACACCGACTGAGTCGCTGTCAACAACCGAACAACGGCCAAGCACAGCGACTACTAGCGGGCGCTGTGAAAATACTGCTACAGTCGCTCAACTGTCGCTACCTGCCGCTATTAATGAATCGTCCTCCCCTTTTCATGCTTAGCTTTAGTATTAGAGGAAATAGCCTAATTTGCAGTATGGGCACTCATATTGCGTGTTTCTGACGCTACTGTATGCCTATTGAGTGATCAGGAATAGTGATAGGTATAGTCTCCAATATAGGGAGTTTATCGATTAACTTGGCAATATACAGATGGCCATTCATGATGATAATATTGGTTTCACTTGTAGCCCTAATAAGAATCAGGATAGTTCCAGTTGTGTTGGATATCAGGCATGTTTATTAAATGTGTTTTGGTCACTTAGCGTAATTATTCATAGTATATTTAATGTATAGCACTTAGAGTCTTAAGGTTAGTTTTTTGTTGTTTGTTATTTATGGTGGATACAGCAGTGCCTTACGCCCCGGAATACTCGCCCATCCTCGCTCCGATGTGCCACGCCGGGTTTTCTGCAGGGTGTGCGCGCCGGCCCAGTGGTTTTGGGCTTGATTTATTTTTCAATAGAATTGTGTACAATTTTGAATATAAAAGGTAGTGCCACTAGTCTCTATTTGGGATAGGCTTGGGGAGTGTGTGGGACTCCCCTCTTGCTCGGGTGGTTACTCCCGCACATGCGCAGTCAGGAGCACCGGACACTAGAGCCCAAGTTCTCTTCCATCCCACTCCCAGGGAGTAGCTCTCCAGTGGCGTTCTCCTCTGACCCCCCCTTTCCAGGATCCCTCTCTGCAGGTGTCCCGGACACTGGGGCCTATGTCCTCTTCCATCCCACTCCCAGGGATCTCACCGAGCCCCTCTTCTCGGCTGTGGCTGGAGTGCCCCTTAAAGACACAAACGTCACACAAAAATAGACAAACACACAATGATACTAAAGTCTATACACCCCTGAAGAGCCCTGGTGCCCCATCAATATTCATGTAGGACACAATTGATTCCCAGTCCGTTCCTGTAGCCTCTCTTTCTATACACCCCTGAAGAGCCCCAGTGCCCCACAGCCTCTCTACTCTACTGTGGCTGGAGTGCCCGTTAAAGACACAAAGGTCACACAAAGACACAAAGGTCTATACACCCCTGAAGAGCCCGGTGCCCCATTGATAACCATGTAGGAAACAACTCATTCCCAGTCCGCACCTGTAGCCTTTCTTTCTACACACCCATGTAGAGCCCCGGTGGCCCCACAGCTCCTCTTCTCGGCTGTGGCTGGAGTGCCCGTTAAAGACAAAAACGTCACAAAAACAAAGACAAACACACAAAGATACAAATGTCTATGCACCCCTGAAGAGCCCTGTTGCCCCATCGATATCCATGTAGGAAACAGTTCATTCCCAGTCTGTTCCTGTAGACTTTCTTTCTATACAGCCCTGAAGAGCCTCGGTGGCCCCACAGCCTCTCTTTTCTCGGTTGTGGCTGGAGTGCCCCTTAAAGACACAAACGTCACACAAACACACAAAGACACAAACATTTATACACTCTTGAAGAGTCCTGGTGCCCCATCGATATCCATGTAGGAAACAATTGATCCCCAGTCCGTTCCTGTAGCTGCTCTTGCTATACACCCCTGAAGAGCCTCGGTGCCCCACAGCCCCTCTACTCTGCGATGGCTGGAGTGCCTGTTAAAGACACAAAAGTCACACAAACACACAAAGATACAAATGTCTATACACCCCTGAAGAGCCTCGGTGCCCCATCAATATCCATGCAGGAAACAATTGATCCCCAGTCCGTTCCTGTAGCCTCTCTTTCTATACAGCCCTGAAGAGCCTCGGTGGCCCCACAGCCTCTCTTTTCTCGGCTGTGGCTGGAGTGCCCCTTAAAGACACAAACGTCACACAAACACACAAAAACACAAACATTTATACACTCTTGAAGAGTCCCGGTGCCCCATCGATATCCATGTAGGAAACAATTGATCCCCAGTCCGTTCCTGTAGCCTCTCTTGCTATACACCCCTGAAGAGCCTCGGTGCCCCACAGCCCCTCTACTCTGCGATGGCTGGAGTGCCTGTTAAAGACACAAAAGTCACACAAACACACAAAGATACAAATGTCTATACACCCCTGAAGAGCCTCGGTGCCCCATCAATATCCATGTAGGAAACAATTGATCCCCAGTCCGTTCCTGTAGCCTCTCTTTCTATACAGCCCTGAAGAGTCTCGGTGGCCCCACAGCCTCTCTTTTCTCGGCTGTGGCTGGAGTGCCCCTTAAAGACACAAACGTCACACAAACACACAAAAACACAAACATTTATACACTCTTGAAGAGTCCCGGTGCCCCATCGATATCCATGTAGGAAACAATTGATCCCCAGTCCGTTCCTGTAGCCTCTCTTGCTATACACCCCTGAAGAGCCTCGGTGCCCCACAGCCTCTCTACTCTGCGATGGCTGGAGTGCCTCTTAAAGACACAGGCGTCTATAGATCAGTGGCGAGGCGCTTAGGTCTCTTCTCCATCAGAGTTAACACTCCAGCACACACAATGCCGGGGAAGGTGATTATCTCTGGCAGCATAATTCCTCGGTAACATCTGCTTTCGCCCATAACACTCCACTAATTTTCCCCTCATTTCATTACACATAATTTTCTTTCAACACAATCTACATGTATTAAGTGGTAATGACTTTCCAGTTAAGAGCAAATCGACGCCAGGGGACCCCCCTCCCGATTGCCTGCCGAGCCTGTCTTCAGCTATTAAAGATAAATTTGGTGCTTCGGAAAGCTGCAGCCAGCCAATCAATCAATTAAGCCGTTTAGGACATAGACGATCAAAAATTCCACTGTGCCGGGGCCGTGGAGTTGTATTTTTTTTTTTTATTCTTGGGATAATTTGACAAATCAAAAAAATACAGAGGGGTCGTCGAGCGTGAATTTCCTCCCCACCGTGATCTTCGGCGCCTTGCATTACCGCAGAAACGTGTCGCCGAGTCTCTGGCTTGTAAAATGCATTGATGAGCAATAGAAAAAAATACCCACCCCACAAAAATACATATACATGTACAATCATCTTAACCCGGACCTTCACCCTGAATTAGAGCCTATCTTGTATGCCCCCCCTGTGCATACAGATTGCCCACCTTAATCCGGACCTTCACCCTGAATCAGAGCCTATCTTGTATGCCCCCCCGTACATACAGATTGCCCACCTTAATCCAGACGTTCACCCCAAATAAGAGCCTATCTTGTATGTTTCTCTCCCCCCCCCCCCGTACATACATATTGCACACCTTAATCCGGACCTTCACCCTGAATAAGAGCCTATTTTGTATGCCCCCCCGTACATACAGATTGCCCACCTTAATCCGGACCTTCATCCCAAATAAGAGCCTATCTTGTATGTTTCTCCCCCCCCCCCCCCCCGTACATACATATTGCTCATAATAATGCAGACCCTCACTCTCCTATCTAATATGTTTCCCCCACCCTGTACATACAGATTGCTCACATTAATCCGGACCTTCACCCTGAATAAGAGCCTATCTTGTATGTTTCCCTCCCCCTGTACATACAGATTGCTCACATTAATCCGGACCTTCACCCTGAATAAGAGTCTATCTTATATGTTTCCCACACCCTGTACATACAGATTGGCCACATTAATCCGGACCTTCACCCTGAATAAGAGCCTATCTTATATGTTTCCCACACCCTGTACATACAGATTGCCCACATTAATCTGGACCTTCACCCTGCATAAGAGCCTATGTTGTATGTTCCCCCTGTACATACAGATTGCTCACATTAATCCAGACCTTTACCCTGAATAAGATCTTGTATGCCCCCCCCCCCCCTGTAAATCCAAATTATCCTCATTAAATATCATCCTACGTGCACCTACTGCATTGTCTGAGCCTTTAAACTTTCATGATGGCGGCACATGAAGTCTCAGGCTGCCTGCAGACAAGAAATGTCTTCTGCATTCTGGGACTGCTGTCCTTTTCCTGACCCCAGATCTGCTCTGTCTGTGCAGAAGCACAGCCATAACCCTGAACCCTGCACTTTATCCCACTCTCCTCTCCTATGCAATGCTTCTGAGGCAAGATTGGGTGGCCTTTTATAGAGGCTGAGGGAGGTGATGGCTCTATAAAATGCGCTGGATAGAGGTGAGCAGCTTCTTTTTCTTTTTGCCACAAATGGCAGTATGTTCGGCAGTTGGGTCAGAAGCACACCAAAAACACAAATATATGTTTGCAAGTAAAAAATTGTATTGAAGTCTCACAGCAACAACGATGGTGACCTAAGGTAACCAACCGCTTATCATGGAGACTATGAGAGGTATGTGGAATCGGCGCTATGGACTCAAGGTCAAGGAAACTGGCAGGCTGATTCATCACTAACGCCAGGTAGCGACAGATGAGCGTCTGTGCTCGGCCGTGGATCGCTAGTTCATAGCGACTCAGTCACTGTGCAGCAATGATGAATACATTGTGAGGAGTCGCTATTTGACCAGTACAGCGCTGTATGGGAGCGCATGTTAGCGACTGTTCATAGCGACCGACTCACAACATATTCAGCAAAGAAACAGCCTCACAAAACTCCAACGCTGAAAAATGCTTCTCTGAAGCCCAGAGCGCAGGAGGCGGTGTGATTAAAGTCTGTTTTTCAGCATCTATCCACCAGTAACAAAGCGAAAACATATGGAATTACATTGTAGCAACATTGTAACATGACACTTTAATGGCAGAGCTGTGATGTCATTTCTGAGGAAATATATAAAACATGAAAAAATTGTGAAAAAACTGCTTATTCAATGTCAGGAGAGGTCACAGAATTATTTGTGATTAAAAAAACAAAAAAACAAAAACACAGTTTAAAGAGAAGAAAAGTATCGTCCATTGAAATGTATGGGAGAGCGACAGGTAGCGAGAGGTCATACCTGGCGCTGTGCAAGGCTGAACGCCAGCGCTGTTCGCTGAGGCTGTGAAAATGATGAATCAGACGCTACATGGCGCTATCCCAGATGCTTAACAGATTCTGCTTGATAAATGTGTAATTGCGTGCCGTGTCCGGCGTTCACCAGTCACTATCTGTCGCTACCTCTCATTAACCAGCCGCTACCTGACGCTATCCCTTCTTAAATAAGGGCCTGAGTCAACAAGTTTATGTACAAACAGTATATATGGTGATAGTATTCTGGTCAGTCCATACATTCGCCCTGCATCATACCAGAAAATGACCCACGTACAGATAGCATGCAGAGACGCCATAATTATATTATTATGATTAAATATTATAGATATCATATATAATATATATATATATATATATATATATATATATATATATATATATATTATAATAATATAGATTCTATGCCGTTTAATGGGTTAAAGGAAAAAAGAAAAGTGTATCGGGACTTCCACACGGTGGATAATTCTATGGGAAAAGGGATACAAAATGAAAGCCTAAAGCATAATGCAACGTTTATACACATATAGTAACTGATCAGATGCCAGGGAAGATCAATAAATAAAACATAATCAAATAAAAGCAGTTTCCTGGCTATTAGCCATGAGACTAACAGGCTGATTCATTACTAGCGCCAGGTAGCGACAGATGAGCGTCTGTAGCGAGGCATTGAGAGCGACCTCTAGTAGTCGCTGTGGTTCGCTATTTCAGAGCGCCTCAGTCCCTGGCCAGCATCGATGAATATATTGTGTGAGTCGCTCTAACACCGGTACAGGGCTGTATGGGAGCGAACGGTAGCGGCAGCTCAGTGCGACAGACTCACAGCATATTCATAAAAAAAAAAAAAAAAAAAACAGCCTCACACAGCGCCGGCGCTCAAAATCGGGTCGTTGTAACCCAGAGCGCCAGACGCTGTGTGATTAAAGTCTGTTTTTTTAACATGTATCCACCAGTAACAAAGCGAAAACACATGGAATGACATTGTAACATGAACACATTAATGCCAGACCTGGAATTCTGCATAAATATTTGAAATTTTTGAAAAAAATGAAAAAAATGGATTTTTCAAGGCCAGGACAGAACCTCCCGACATTATTTGAGAATAAAAAAAATTAAAAATAAAAAAACCCTGTTTAAAGAGAAATAAAAGAACGTCCATTGAAATGTATGGGAGACGCCAGGTAGCGACAGGTAAGACGTGGCGCTCTGCAAGGCTGAACGCCGGCGCTGTACGCTGAGGCTGGGATAATGATGAATCGGACGCTACATGGCGTTATCCCAGCCGCTCAACAGATTCTGCTTGATAAATGTGTAATTGCTGCCGTGTCCGGCGTTCACCTGTCGCTACCCGACGCTACCTGTCATTTACAAGGCGCTACCTGACGCTTCATGAATAAGGCCCTAAATAAGGATGAGGCAATGTATCTGCACAGACAGTAAATGATCTACAGCCGGCCTTCCCAACCACGGATGGTACTCGAGCTCCCTTCTGGTGGTACTCAAATCCACTGGAGGTGAAAGTGGGGGACGTGAAGCACTGCACGCACGCTACTGCTCCAATAGGAAGTCACCAAGCGTAAAGTGGACCAAAACCCACCGCAATCGGCTCGGGAATCTATAAGATTCCCTCCCCCCCGGGGCATCCAGAATCGGGATGCCCCGCTGTGTGACACCCCCCAGGTCGCCCCATTCACTTACCTTAATCTCGGTCCAATGGCGCAAGCGGCATCCCCTCTATCCCTCTAGCAGGGCGCGTGTCCGCACCAGATGTTTGTGAATGGCACGCTCCCTGTTAGAGCCGCTGGCCTAAGACCAAGCTTAGGCGACGTGATATCAGCGGATCCGAGCACACCGATTGGATGAGCGGCCGCACATGCGCCGTAGGACCGCGGAGAGGTGAGTTAACTTCTGATCGGGGGGCCCCCGGGGGAAAGGACCAAAACCCAGGATAGTCAAAATCCTGGGTTTTGCCCCTAAAATCCTAACAGCACCTGATTGTCCTCCTTTCATTCCTGATGGGAAACCACAGTGCACATGGGTCAAACTCAAGGCTCGGGGGCCAGATGCGGCCCTCCAAGCCCTTTTATGTGGCCCTCTGGCAGCTGGGTGGCCCCCCTTCTAGGGCAGTTCATCTTCCTGGCTGTGTGCTGTGCTCCACTAGTGGTAAGTGGGTTGGGTGGGTTAGGAGGGTTAGGTGGGCAGCGGGCCTGACCCACCCAACTTACTGCCACAGCAGAGGGGGCTACATTTCTGCAGGGGTCATTGCCGGCTTATGCCGGGTGGGTTTGAAAAAATGATCGTAGGGCCGCCATGGGCAAAATCATTTTGCGTCTGCATCTGTCCAGGGCAAAATACTTCTACGTCGCAATGGTCACATGGGCATTTGGTTTTGCGTTTGGTGTTGACCGGCCCTTTGAAGGCGACCAGAATGCTCATGTGACCCTCGGTGAAAATGAGAGGCACCCCTGCCCTAGCGGGCCAAGGTGCAGCTAGGCTTCCTGGCACCCGGGGCAAAGATTCAAAATGGCGCCCCCACCTGTGCTCAGGCCCCCCCTTGGCACCCCCCCATGACCCCCCCACTCGAGCAAGTGCCCTCCTGTCCCCCTTAGCTACGCCCTTGGCACGCTAGGCTTTCTGGCACTCAGGGAAAAGATTCAAAATGGTGCCCCCCCCCCCCCCACCTGTGCTCAGGCCCCCCTTTGGCACCGAAGCAAACTTACAGACAGCTCCAACCTTGCCCAGGTCCTCGGGGTGTGATCCCATTAATCAGCCCCTTTGGCACCACCCTTACCTCCTGCATCGGGGGCAAGTGCCCCCCTGTCTTCCCCTAGCTACACCCTTGGCAGAGTCTACGCTAGGCTTTCTGGCACCGGGGCAAAGATTCAAAATGGTGCCCCCACCTGTTCTCAGGCCCCCCTTCAGCGCCCCCCTAACCTGCTGCACCAGGGGCAAGTGCCCCCCCATCCCCCTTAGCTACGCCCTTGGCACGCTAGGCTTTCTGGCACCTGGGGCAAAGATTCAAAATGGTGCCCCCCACCTGTGCTCAGGCCCCCCTTCAGTGCCCCCCCCGACCTGCTGCACTGGGGGCAAGTGCCACCCTGTCCCCCCTAGTTACCCCATTGGCACAGGAGCAGCTAAGACTTCTGACACACAGGGCAAAGATTCAAAATGGTGCCCCCTACCTGTGCTCAGGCCCCCCTTCAGTGCTCCCCTGACCTGCTGCATCAGGGGTAATTTCCCCCCACGCCCCCCCTAGCTATGCCCTTGACAGAGTCGCAGCTAAGGTTTTTTGGAACCCTGGGCTCAGGCCCCGCTTTGGTGTCCCCCTGATCTGCTGCACCCGGGGCAAGTGCCCCCCTGTCCCCCCCTAGCTATGCCCTTGGCAGAGTCAACCCTAGGATTTCTGGCACCCGGGGCAAAGATTCAAAATGGTGCCCCCCACCTGTGCTCAGGCCCTCCTTCAGCACCCCCCTGAACTTTTACATCGGGGGCAAGTGTCTGCCCATTGGTTTTGCACTTGGTGTTAACCGGCCCTTTTAAGGCGACCTGAATGCTCATGTGACCCTCGGTGAAAATGGGAGGCTTTATGGCACCCGGGGCAAAGATTCAAAATGGTGCCCCCCACCTGTGCTCAAGACCCCCTTTGGTACCCCCTGACCTGCTGCACACGGGGCAAGTGCCCCCCATCCCCCTTAGCTACACCCTTGGCGGAGTCGCAGTTAGGCTTTCGGGCAAAGGTTCAAAGTGGCGCCCCCAACCTGTGCTCAGGCCCCCCTTCAGTGCCCCCCCTGACCTGCTGCACCGGGGGCAAGTGCCCCCCTGTCCCCCCTTAGCTACACCCCTGCTAGGGTAAAATTATTTTGCCCATGGCGGCCCTACAATCATTTTTTCCAACCCACCTGGATAAGCCAGCAATTCCCTCCCTATTATAGGGAGGGAATCGATTGGCCCCTGGAATATTATAGGGAGGGAATCGATTGGCCCCTGGAATATTATAGGGAGGGAATCGATTGGCCCCTGGAATATTATAGGGAGGGAATCGATTGGCCCCTGGAATATTATTGGGAGGGAATCGATTGGCCCCTGGAATATTATAGGGAAGGAATCGATTGGCCCCTGGAATATTATAGGGAGGGAATCGATTGGCCCCTGGAATATTATAGGGAGGGAATCGATTGGCCCCTGGAAAATCATAGGGAGGGAATCGATTGGCCCCTGGAATATTATAAGGAGGGAATCGATTGGCCCCTGGAATATCATAGGGAGGGAATCGATTGGCCCCTGGAATATTATAGGGAGGGAATCGATTGGCCCCTGGAATATTATAGGGAGGGAATCGATTGGCCCCTGGAATATTATAGGGAGGGAATCGATTGGCCCCTGGAATATTATAGGGAGGGAATCGATTGGCCTCTGGAATATTATAGGGAGGGAATGGATTGGCCCCTGGAATATTATAGGGAGGGAATCGATTGGCCTCTGGAATATTATAGGGAGGGAATCGATTGGCCTCTGGAATATTATAGGGAGGGAATCGATTGGCCTCTGGAATATTATAGGGAGGGAATCGATTGGCCCCTGGAATATTATAGGGAGGGAATCGATTGGCCTCTGGAATATTATAGGGAGGGAATGGATTGGCCCCTGGAATATTATAGGGAGGGAATCGATTGGCCCCTGGAATATCATAGGGAGGGAATCGATTGGCCCCTGGAATATTATAGGGAGGGAATCGATTGGCCCCTGGAATATTATAGGCAGGGAATCGATTGGCCCCTGGAATATTATAGGGAGGGAATCGATTGGCCTCTGGAATATTATAGGGAGGGAATCGATTGGCCCCTGGAATATTATAGGGAGGGAATCGATTGGCCCCTGGAATATTATAGGCAGGGAATCGATTGGCCCCTGGAATATTATAGGGAGGGAATCGATTGGCCCCTGGAATATTATAGGGAGGGAATCGATTGGCCCCTGGAATATTATAGGGAGGGAATCGATTGGCCTCTGGAATATTATAGGGAGGGAATCGATTGGCCCCTGGAATATTATAGGGAGGGAATCGATTGGCCCCTGGAATATTATAGGGAGGGAATCGATTGGCCCCTGGAATATTATAGGGAGGGAATCAATTGGCCCCTGGAATATTATAGAGAGGGAATCGATTGGCCCCTGGAATATTATAGGGAGGGAATCGATTGGCCCCTGGAATATTATAGGGAGGGAATCGATTGGCCCCTGGAAAATCATAGGGAGGGAATCGATTGGCCCCTGGAATATTATAAGGAGGGAATCGATTGGCCCCTGGAATATCATAGGGAGGGAATCGATTGGCCCCTGGAATATTATAGGGAGGGAATCGATTGGCCCCTGGAATATTATAGGGAGGGAATCGATTGGCCCCTGGAATATTATAGGGAGGGAATCGATTGGCCCCTGGAATATTATAGGGAGGGAATCGATTGGCCTCTGGAATATTATAGGGAGGGAATGGATTGGCCCCTGGAATATTATAGGGAGGGAATCGATTGGCCTCTGGAATATTATAGGGAGGGAATCGATTGGCCTCTGGAATATTATAGGGAGGGAATCGATTGGCCTCTGGAATATTATAGGGAGGGAATCGATTGGCCCCTGGAATATTATAGGGAGGGAATCGATTGGCCTCTGGAATATTATAGGGAGGGAATGGATTGGCCCCTGGAATATTATAGGGAGGGAATCGATTGGCCCCTGGAATATCATAGGGAGGGAATCGATTGGCCCCTGGAATATTATAGGGAGGGAATCGATTGGCCCCTGGAATATTATAGGCAGGGAATCGATTGGCCCCTGGAATATTATAGGGAGGGAATCGATTGGCCTCTGGAATATTATAGGGAGGGAATCGATTGGCCCCTGGAATATTATAGGGAGGGAATCGATTGGCCCCTGGAATATTATAGGCAGGGAATCGATTGGCCCCTGGAATATTATAGGGAGGGAATCGATTGGCCCCTGGAATATTATAGGGAGGGAATCGATTGGCCCCTGGAATATTATAGGGAGGGAATCGATTGGCCTCTGGAATATTATAGGGAGGGAATCGATTGGCCCCTGGAATATTATAGGGAGGGAATCGATTGGCCCCTGGAATATTATAGGGAGGGAATCGATTGGCCCCTGGAATATTATAGGGAGGGAATCAATTGGCCCCTGGAATATTATAGAGAGGGAATCGATTGGCCCCTGGAATATTATAGGGAGGGAATCGATTGGCCTCTGGAATATTATAGGGAGGGAATCGATTGGCCCCTGGAATATTATAGGGAGGGAATCGATTGGCCCCTGGAATATTATAGGGAGGGAATCGATTGGCCCCTGGAATATTATATGGAGGGAATCAATTGGCCCCTGGAATATTATAGGGAGGGAATCGATTGGCCCCTGGAATATTATAGGGAGGGAATCGATTGGCCCCTGGAATATTATAGGGAGGGAATCGATTGGCCTCTGGAATATTATAGGGAGGGAATCGATTGGCCCCTGGAATATTATAGGGAGGGAATCGATTGGCCCCTGGAATATTATAGAGAGGGAATCGATTGGCCCCTGGAATATTATAGGGAGGGAATCGATTGGCCCCTGGAATATTATAGGGAGGGAATCGATTGGCCCCTGGAATAGCATAGGGAGAGAATCGATTGGCCTCTGGAATATCATAGGGAGGGAATCGATTGGCCCCTGGAATATCATAGGGAGGGAATCAATTGGTCCCTGGAATATCATAGGAAGGGAATCGATTGGTCCCTGGAATATTATAGGAAGGGAATCGATTGGCCCCTGGAATATCATAGGGAGGGAATCAATTGGTCCCTGGAATATTATAGGAAGGGAATCGATTGGCCCCTGGAATATTATAGGGAGGGAATCGATTGGCCACTGGAATATTATAGGGAGGGAATCGATTGGCCCCTGGAATATTATAGGGAGGGAATCGATTGGCCCCTGGAATATTATAGGGAGGGAATCGATTGGCCCCTGGAATATCATAGGGAAGGAATCGATTGGCCCCTGGAATATCATAGGGAAGGAATCAATTGGTCCCTGGAATATAGGGAGGGAATCGATTGGCCCCTGGAATATTATAGGCAGGGAATCGATTGGCCCCTGGAATATCATAGGGAGGGAATCGATTGGCCCCTGGAATATTATAGGGAGGGAATCGATTGGCCCCTGGAATATTATAGGGAGGGAATCGATTGGCCTCTGGAATATTATAGGGAGGGAATCGATTGGCCCCTGGAATATTATAGGGAGGGAATCGATTGGCCCCTGGAATATTATAGGGAGGGAATCGATTGGCCCCTGGAATATTATAGGGAGGGAATCAATTGGCCCCTGGAATATTATAGAGAGGGAATCGATTGGCCCCTGGAATATTATAGGGAGGGAATCGATTGGCCTCTGGAATATTATAGGGAGGGAATCGATTGGCCCCTGGAATATTATAGGGAGGGAATCGATTGGCCCCTGGAATATTATAGGGAGGGAATCGATTGGCCCCTGGAATATTATATGGAGGGAATCAATTGGCCCCTGGAATATTATAGGGAGGGAATCGATTGGCCCCTGGAATATTATAGGGAGGGAATCGATTGGCCCCTGGAATATTATAGGGAGGGAATCGATTGGCCTCTGGAATATTATAGGGAGGGAATCGATTGGCCCCTGGAATATTATAGGGAGGGAATCGATTGGCCCCTGGAATATTATAGAGAGGGAATCGATTGGCCCCTGGAATATTATAGGGAGGGAATCGATTGGCCCCTGGAATATTATAGGGAGGGAATCGATTGGCCCCTGGAATAGCATAGGGAGAGAATCGATTGGCCTCTGGAATATCATAGGGAGGGAATCGATTGGCCCCTGGAATATCATAGGGAGGGAATCAATTGGTCCCTGGAATATCATAGGAAGGGAATCGATTGGTCCCTGGAATATTATAGGAAGGGAATCGATTGGCCCCTGGAATATCATAGGGAGGGAATCAATTGGTCCCTGGAATATTATAGGAAGGGAATCGATTGGCCCCTGGAATATTATAGGGAGGGAATCGATTGGCCACTGGAATATTATAGGGAGGGAATCGATTGGCCCCTGGAATATTATAGGGAGGGAATCGATTGGCCCCTGGAATATTATAGGGAGGGAATCGATTGGCCCCTGGAATATCATAGGGAAGGAATCGATTGGCCCCTGGAATATCATAGGGAAGGAATCAATTGGTCCCTGGAATATATCGAGGGAATCGATTGGCCCCTGGAATATTATAGGAAGGGAATCGATTGGCCCCTGGAATATCATAGGGAGGGAATCGATTGGTCCCTGGAATATAGGGAGGTAATCGATTGGCCCCTGAAATATTATAGGAAGGGAATCGATTGGCCCCTGGAATATTATAGGGAGGGAATCGATTGGCCCCTGGAATATCATAGGGAGGGAATCGATTGGCCCCTGGAATATTATAGGGAGGGAATCGATTGGCCCCTGGAATATTATAGAGAGGGAATCGATTGGCCCCTGGAATATTATAGATCCCCGGTCCGATCGCGGTGGGTTTTGGGTCACTTTAAAAGGGTCCTATAGAGAGCGGGCCGCTTGCCAACCGTCAGCCACAAAAGGGGGGTTTCCGGCCCGTTTTACATCTCAACACCTCGACATCTTCGCTACGCTCTGCGGGAAAACTTTTTTTCAAAGCGGCAAAACTTTTTATTCCAGCCTATAAATTATGCATGGCGTTCTTAGATTAGAAATCCAGTGTTAGAATATTTGGATTCCCACTGTATTTTCCTGCGCTGTGTAATGTCTATCCTGCACGGCGGCGATGGCGGCGGTAACTTCCCCCTCCCCTCCTCCTCCCGTTAAGTCTCTTGCATTCCATCTGGTCCACGTTTGTTCCGAAGTCATTTCTCTGTCAATCTCTGCCGCCACATTAGAATCTGTCATTACTATTGCATCGCCGGGGCCAGCTCCTGAGACTCGGCGCGCGCCTTTATTGCTCTGCTCCCTCTTTTATTCCCTGCTACAGCAGACAAGTAAAAATAAAGGTTTGTTGTTGAAACATGGCCGGAAGGGAGGTAGAAGGCACACATCTGTCAAGGTATTGCCTTTCCCCGACTAGGGATTAAGGTGTTTTACTGCGCTCTCTACACGCGAGTCACACTGAATACATTTCTCAGGAAAACTGAAAAATAAGGGCGGCCGACCGTGTTTTTTTTTTGTTTTTTTTTTACGCCGGCGGTTAACCCGTCCTAAATAATTAAAGGGAATTATAGTGTTTTGTACATATTAATTTTATAGATTTATTATATTCAGTATTCAAGTTTTTTTCCCCTTCTTTAAAAAAAGAGAAATATAATATAAATATAATAATATAATATAAAATATATTATAAATAATATATATATATATATATATATATATATATATATATATATATATATATATATATATGATTTCCAATTACCTCAATTTTTATCAAATTTACAACAACCCATCCTAAATAATTAAAGGGAATTACAGTGTTTTGTACATATTAATTTTATATATTTATTCAGTATCCACTTTTTTTAAAGAGAAATATAATATAAATATGATATATAATAATATAATATTAAAGATATAATAAATAATAATAATATATATATATATATATATAAAATATATATACTATTCCTAATTCCAATTACCTCAATTTGAGCATATATATATATATATATATATATATATATATATGCAAGGTTTGGGCTTTAAAGCAGACCAAAACCCACATTTTCAACTAGAATCCACTGACTTGCTCCCCCAGTGAAGAGGACTTTTTGCCAATTTTCACTACTCCCGCTTTACTCTAATCCCAGATAATGGCGCCTGTTTTAATATAAAAATAAAAAATACCATTAAATGTGGATTTTCCTTTAACCCTTTAATGTAGAGATTTTGTCACCCCCTGTTGCCAAGCATATATATATATTTATATATATATATATTTTTTTTTATAGAAACCCTGGGAAATACTGCAAAAATCACAATTAAACATATACAGCGCAAAATAAAAATGCTTTTATATATATATATATATATATATATATATATATATATATATATATGCAGAGTTTGGGCTTTAACGTGAAATGACTTGTTTCTATTTGATGTTTTCAGTGCTTTCCCAATATTTTTAGCGAAATATGTAGGAAAAATAAAATTAAATTTCTTTTTAAATTGTAGGTTTTTTTTTTTTAAATAAAAAAATATAAGTTTTTTAAGAAAACTAGTCCGGGGGTCCAGGGGGTCCAGTTCTATTATAGCCCCCCTCACCAGGAAAAACAGCCCGGGCACCAGTTATGGCGACTGGTAGACAAGGGTGCGGAGGCCAAACGTTGAGCCAAGCCTACTCTTGGCCTCTATGAGCCAAATTCTCGATGTCCTTGAGCTTTAGGGGTTAGGATGAGCACATCCCACCCTTAGTCTTCTTGAGCCAAACCAACCCTTGGGATCTTTGAGCATTGGGGATTAGTGATTAACTGAACATAACCTTGTTCTCTTTGAGCCAAACCCATCCCTTGGCCTCTGTCAGTCAATCTGTTCTTGTTTCAGTGAGCGATAAGGATAAGTGATGAGCCAAACCCACCCTTGGCCTCTTTGAGGGGAACTATCTTTGGCCTCTTTGAGTGTTAGGGATTAGCGATGAGCTAAACCCACCTTTGGCCTCTTTGAGCGTTAGAGATGAATGATGAGCCAAACCCACCCTTGGACTCTTTGAGCCAAACCCATCCTAGCCTCTTTGAGTGTTAGGTATTAGCAATGAGCCCAACCCATCATTGTCCTCTTTAAGCCCAACCCATCATTGGCCTCTTTGAGCGTTAGGGATTAGCAATGAGCTGAACCCACCTTTGGCCTCTTTGAGCCGAACCCATCATTGGCCATGATCAACCATCATTGGCCTCTTTGAATGTTAGGGATTAGCGATGAGCCCACCCATCATTGGCCTCTTTGAGCCAAACTCATCATTGGCCATGATCAACCCATCATTGGCCTTTTTGAACCGAACCAATCTTTGGCCTCTTTGAGCCGAACCCATCATTGGCCTCTGTGAGCCCAACCCATCATTGGCCTCTTTGAGCCCAACCCATCATTGGCCTCTTTGAGCGTTAGGGATTAGCGATGAGCTGAACCCACCTTTGGCCTCTTTGAGCCGAACTCATCATTGGCCATGATCAACCCATCATTGGCCTCTTTGAATGTTAGGGATTAGCGATGAGCCCACCCATCATTGGCCTCTTTGAGCCAAACTCATCATTGGCCATGATCAACCCATCATTGGCCTTTTTGAACCGAACCAATCATTGGCCTCTTTGAGCCGAACCCATCATTGGCCTCTTTGAGCCCAACCCATCATTGGCCTCTTTGAACCGAACTCATCATTGGACTCTTTGAGGCAAACCCATCGTTGGCCTCTTTGAGCGTTAGGGATTAGCGATGAGCCGAACCCACCTTTGGCCTCTTTGAGCTGAACACAGTGTTGGCTTTTTAGAGATAACTGCGAAAGGCACCCTTGGCCTTTTGGAGCCAATACCCTTAATTGGCCTCTTTGAATGTTAGGGATTAGCAATGAGCCCACCCATCATTGGCCTCTTTGAGCCAAACTCATCATTGGCCATGATCAACCCATCATTGGCCTCTTTGAGACTAACCCATTATTGGCCTCTTTGAGCCAAACCCATCATTGGCCTCTTTGAGCGTTAGGGATTAGTGATGAGCTGAATCCACCTTTGGCTTCTTTGAGCCGCACCCATTATTGGCCATGATCAACTCATCATTGGCCTCTTTGAATGTTAGGGGTTAGCGATGAACCCACCCATCATTGGCCTCTTTGAGCCATACGCATCATTGGCCATGATCAACCCATCAACCCATCATTAGCCTCTTGGAACCGAACCGATCATTGGCCTCTTTGAACCGAACCAATCATTGGCCTCTTTGAGCTGAACCCATCATTGGCCTCTTTGAGCCGAACCCATCATTGGACTCTTTGAGCCAAACCTATCATTGGACTCTTTGAGCCAAACCTATCATTGGCCTCTTTGAGCATTAGGGATTAGCGATGAGCCGAATCCACCTTTGGCCTCTTTAAGCTGAACACAGTGTTGGCTTTTTTGATCTTTAGAGATAACTGTGAAAGGCACCCTTGGCCTTTTGGAGCCAATCCCATCATTGGCCTCTTTGAGCGTTAGGGATTAGCGATGAGCTGAACCCACCTTTGGCCTCTTTGAGCCGAACCCATCATTGGCCTCTTTGAGCCCAACCCATCATTGGCCTCTTTGAGCGTTAGGGATTAGCGATGAGCTGAACCCACCTTTGGCCTCTTGGAGACGAACCCGTCATTGGCCATGATCAACTCATCAACCCATCTTTGGCCTCTTTGAATGTTAGGGATTAGCGATGAGCCCACCCATCATTGGTCTCTTTGAGCCAAACTCATCATTGGCCATGATCAACCCATTAACCCATCATTGGCCTTTTTGAACCGAACCCATCATTGGCCTCTTTGAACCGAACCAATCATTGGCCTCTTTGAGCCAAACCCATCATTGGCCTCTTTGAGCCGAACCCATCATTGGATTTTTTGAGCCGAACCCATCTTGGCCTATTTGAGCATTAGGGATTAGCGATGAACCAAACCCACCTTTGGCCTCTTTGAGCTGAACACAGTGTTGGCGTTTTGATCTTTAGAGATTACTGCGAAAACCCTTGGCCTTTTGGAGCCAATCCCATCATTGGCCTCTTTGAATGTTAGGGATTAGCAATGAGCCCACTCATCAATGGCCTCTTTGAGCCAAACTCATTATTGGCCATGATTAACCCATCATTGGTCTCTTTGAGACGAACCCATCATTGGCCTTTTTGAGCAAAACCCATCATTGGCCTCTTTGAGCGTTAGGGATTAGCGATGAGCTGAACCCACCTTTGGTCTCTTTGAGCCGAACCCATCATTGGCCATGATCAACCCATCAACCCATCTTCGGCCTCTTTGAATGTTAGGGATTAGCTATGAGCCTCTTTGAGCCCACCCATCATTGGCCATGATCAGCCCATCAACCCAACATTGGCCTATTTAAAGCGAAACCCATCATTGGCTTCCTTGAGCCGAACCCATCATTGGCCTTTTTGAGTGTTAGGGATTAGCGATGAGCTGAACCCATCTTTGGCCTCTTTGAGCTGAACACATTATTGGCTTTTTTGAGCTTTAGAGATTACTGTGAAAGGCACCCTTGGCCTCTTGAAACCAATCCCATCCTTAGCCTCTTTGAGCGTTAGGGATTAGCAATGAGTCAAACCCACTCTTGCCCTTTTTGAATGCTATGGATTAGCCGTGAGCTGCAGCTACCTTTGGAGCTGAACCCATTCTTGGCCTCCTTGATTTCTATGGATTAGATTAACAAAGAGCCAAACCCACCCTTGGCCTCTTTGATTGTTAGGGATTAGCAATGAGCCAAACTCATCCTTGGTCTCTTAAGCTGAACCCATCCTTGGCCTCTCTGAGCGTTAGGGTTAACCGATGTGCCAAAGCCACCCCTATTTGGTTCGAATGGTTTCAAAATAATTTGGTAGGTTGAACCCATCCTAGCCTCTTTGAGTGTTAAGAATTAGTAATGAGCCATACCCACATTTGGCCTCTTTGAGGCGAACCCATTATAGGCCATGATCAACCCATCAACCCATCATTGGCCTATTTAAAACTAACCCATTACTGGCCTCTTTGAGCCGAACCCATCATTGGCCTCTTTGAGCCGAACCCATCATTGGCCTCTTTGAGAGTTAGGGATTAGCGATGAGCTGAACCCACCTTTGGCCTCTTTGAGCCAAACCCATCATTGGCCATGATCAACCCATCATTGACCTCTTTGAGCGTTAGGGATTAGCGATGATCTGAACCCACCTTTGGCCTCTTTGAGCTGAACACATTATTGGCTTTTTTGAGCTTTAGAGATTACTGCAAAAGGCACCCTTGGCCTTTTGGAGCCAATCCCATCATTGGCTTCTTTGAGTGTTAGGGATTAGCAATAAGTCAAACCCACTCTTGCCCTTTTTGAATGTTATGGATTAGCCGTGAGCTGCAGCTACCTTTGTAGTCAAACCCATCCTTGGCCTCCTTTATTTCTAGGGATTAGATTAGCAATGAGCCAAACCCATCCTTGGCCTCTTAAACTGAACCCACCACTGGCCACTTGAAACCAATCCCATCCTTAGCCTCTTTGAACGTTAGGGATTAGCAATGAGTCAAACCCACTCTTGCCCTTTTTGAATGTTATAGATTAGCTGTGAGCTGAAGCTACCCTTGGAGCCGAACCCATTCTTGGCTTCTTTGTGCCAATCCCATCCGTGGTCCCCTTGATTACTAGGGATTAGATTTGCAAAGAGCCAAACCCATCATTGGCCTCTTTGAGCCGAACCCATCATTGGCCTCTTAGAGCCGAATGCATCATTGGCCTCTTAGGGATTAGCGTTAGGGATTAGCAATGAGCTGAACCCACCTTTGGCCTCTTTGAGCTGAACACATTATTGGCTTTTTTGATCTTTAGAGATTACTGTGAAAGGCACCCTTGGCCATTTGGAGCCAATCCCATCATTGGCCTCTTTGATTGTTAGGGATTAACGAAGAGTCAAAGCCACCCTTGGCCTCTCGAACCCATCATTGGTCTCTTTGAGGCAAAACCATCATTGGCCTCTTTGAATGTTAGGGATTAGCGATAAGCCCACCCATCATTGGCCTCTTTGAGCCAAACCCATCATTGTCCATGATCAACCCATCAACCCAACATTGGCCTCTTTGAACCGAACCCATCACTGGCCTCTTTGAGCCGAACCCATCATTGGCCTCTTTGAGCATTAGGGATTAGCGATGAGTTGAATCCACCTTTGGACTCTTTGAGCTGAACACATTATTGGCTTTTTTGAGCTTTAGAGATTACTGTGAAAGGCCCCTTGGCCTCTTGAAACCAATCCCATCCTTAGCCTCTTTGAGCGTTAGGGATTAGCAATGAGTCAAACCCACTCTTGCCCTTTTTGAATGTTATGGATTAGCCGTGAGCTGCAGCTACCTTTGGAGCCGAACCCATCCTTGGCCTCCTTGATTTCTAGGGATTAGATTAGCAATGAGCCAAACCCATCTTGGCCTCTTAAACTGAACCCCTCCTTGGCCTCTTAAGCTGAACTCATCCTTGGCCTCTTAAGCTGAACCCATCTTGGCCTCTTAAGCTGAACCCATCTTTGGCCTCTTAAGCTGAACCCATCCTTGGCCTCTTAAACTGAACCCATCCTTGGACTCTTAAGCTGAACCCATCTTGGCCTCTTAAGCTGAACCCATCCTTGGCCTCTTAAACTGAACCCATCATTGGCCTCTTAAGCTGAACCCATCCTTGGCCTCTTAAGCTGAACCCATCATTGGCCTCTTAAGCTGAACCCATCCTTGGCCTCTTAAGTTGAACCCATCCTTGGCCTCTTAAGCTGAACCCATCCTTGGCCTCTTAAGCTGAACCCATCCTTGGCCTCTTAAGCTGAACCCATCCTTGGCCTCTTAAGCTGAACCCATCCTTGGCCTCTTAAGCTGAACCCATCCTTGGCCTCTTAAGCTGAACCCATCATTGGCCTCTTAAGCTGAACCCATCTTTGGCCTCTTAAGCTGAACCCATCCTTGGCCTCTTAAGCTGAACCCATCATTGGCCTCTTAAGCTGAACCCATCCTTGGTCTCTTGGAGCCGAACCCATCCTTGGCCTCTTTGGGCATTAGAGATTACCAATAGGCCAAAAACCCTCCTATTTGGTTTGACTGGTTTCAAAATAAAAAAAAATGAAATAAGAAGTTGTGTTAATCGCATGCATCTATTAAATACGCTATTATTATTTAACAAAAATATAGACAGGTGTTACCCGGCCGCTGTCCCCTAGAGACATACCAATGTATATAAATGAGACGAGACGCCCACACGCAACCTGTCTCCTCAAAGTTTCCCTGTTTCTCCGCGCTGTTCCATAACACCACCGAACGGATCCCTTCTTCTTTCTACGCTTCGCCATTGCCTCCTCCTCCTCGCTGTTGGAACCCGCCACAAACCGACCCCGCTAGTGGCAACTGACTGAGAGTGTTTTTGATTATTTATATCTTCTTTATAGATTTTTCAACATCACTGCCTATCATTTAATCGTATCATTATATTTCGCATCAGAGTTGATACAATGTTGCTATAAATAAAGGATAATTGCAAGCAAAAAAAAAATCCTAAGTTCTAAAAAGTCTAATTTTAAAGCACATCAAAACCCTGGTCACCCACCTAAAAGACTCCAGGACCAGGTTACAGCTCCCCGGGTGAAACCTCACTGATCTATCCCACAGTGCATGTGTGGCCATCCGGCTGCACCCCTGGCAGCCCACTAGGTGATGCGCACACCCACCACAGGCACGATGGAATGATTGGTAGCAGGTTCACGTACCAGAGGGGAGCGGCCGGTGGAATCGGGTCCATTTGGAACCCATGGCAGAATTATACATGGCTGTCACCCAGAACAATGCCCGGTGGGCCGCACAGCTTTGGGGCGAGTTGGGCTGCTGCTTTTAACTCCAACATTCAATTCCTGCCCCCTTAGTCTCCCTCTCAGCCCCCTGTACCCAGCCCCACTGCACTCACAAGCCAAGGAACCCATCCCCCAATGTGATAGCTCCGGCATCATGGTTGGGCGGGGGGGGCCTCAGCAAGAATGTCTCAGGGCCGGCCAGGGGCTGGTAAAATCCAGTGCTGATTGATGGCCCCAGTCCACCACTGGCTGGCAGAGTGGAGGGTCTGTGTCATCTGTCGGGTTGCAAAATGGCCGGGGAATCGTGAGGGAGGAGGTGAGTGGCAGTCATTGACCTGCACGTCAGCTCCCCCGTCACCCGTCCGTCCCTGGAAGTATTCCCGGTGGACCACACTGCTTTGGGACCAATCCCTACTCTCCAGCCTCTGTTAAGTCACCCAGACCCACAATAAACTCAAGGCCCAGAAACCCCAGCCCATGTTGTGTTCCCACTGATTTAGCCTTAGCATCATGTCTGTGGGGGAGCCGTACCCCAAGATTGGGGTACAAATCTGTCTGCAGCCAGGCTGAGTACCACCTGATGGGTTCTATAGTACCACCATAGGTACCTATACCCCAAGACTGGGGAACAAATCAGTCTTCAGCCAGGCTGAGTACCACCTGATGGGCTCTATAGTACCACCATAGGTACCTGTACCCCAAGATTGGGGAACAAATCAGTCTGCAGCCAGGCTGAGCGCCACCTGATGGGCTCTATAGTACCACCATAGGTACCTGTACCCCAAGATTGGGGTACAAATCAGTCTGCAGCCAGGCTGAGCGCCACCTGATGGGCTTTGTAGTACCACCATAGGTACCTGTACCCCAAGATTGGAGGACAAATCAGTATGTAGCCTGGCTGAGTACTACCTGATAGGCTCTATAGTACCACCATAGGTGCCTGTACCCCAAGATTGGGAGCCAAATCAGTCTGTAGCCTGGCTGAGTACCACCTGATGGGCTCTATAGGACCACCATAGGTACCTGTACCCCACGATTGGGACACAAATCAGTCTGCAGCCAGGCTGAGTACCACCTGATGGGCTCTATAGGACCACCATAGGTACCTGTACCCCAAGATTGGGGGCCAAATCAGTCTGTAGCCTGGCTGAGTACCACCTGATGGGCTCTATAAGACCACCATAGGTACCTGTACCCCAAGATTGCGGTACAGATCAGTCTGCAGCCAGGCTGAGTACCACCTGATGGGCTCTATAGGACCACCATAGGTACCTGTACCCCAAGATTGCGGTACAGATCAGTCTTCAGTCAGGCTGAGTACCACCTATTGTGCCCTAGAGTCCCACAGTGGGACCCTTACCCCAAGATCAGCTTTGGGTACAAATCAGTCTGCAGCCAGGCTGAGTACCACCCAATGGGCCCTTGACTACCAGCAGAGGTAACCTTACCCCAAGATCAGCTTGGGGTACAGATCAGTCTGTAGCCAAGCTGAGTACCACCCAATGGGCCCTTGAATACCACCAGTGGGACCCTTATCCCAAGATCAGCTTGGGGTACAAATCAGTCTGCAGCCAGACTCAGTACCACCCAATGGGCCTTGAGTACCACCAGAGGCACCCACACCCCAAGATCAGCTTGGGGTACAGATGAGTCTTCGGCCAGGTTGAGTACCACCCAATGGGCTCTCGAATACCACCAGTGGTACAACAAGAAACCTATTAATCACAATGAACCAAGATATAAAGTCCTAATGGGAAGTTGATATTACCACCCAATGGACCCTTGAGTACCACCAGAGGTACTCTTAGGAGTACAGATCAGTATGCAGCCAGGCTGAGTACAACCCAATTGGCCCTTGAGTACCACCAGTGGTACCCTTACCCCAAGATCAGCTTGGGGTACAGATCAATCTGAAGCCAGGCTGAGTACCACCCAATGGGCCCTTGAGTAACACCAGTGGTACCCTTACCCCAAGATCACCATGGGGTACAGAATTGTCTGCAGCCAGGCTGAGTACCACCCAATGGCCCCTTGAGTACCACCAGTGGTACCCTTACCCCAAGATCAGATTAGGGTAAAGATCAGTCTTCAGTCAGGCTGAGTACCACCCAATGGTCTCACAAGTACCACCAGAGATACCCTTACCCCAATGTCAGCTTGGGGTACAAATCAGTCTGCAGCCAGGCTGAGTACTACCCAACTGGCCCTTGAGTACCACCAGAGGTACTCTTACCCCAAGATCAGTTTGGAGTACAGATCAAACTGCAGCCAGGCTGAGTACCACCCAATGGGCTCTCGAATACTACCAGTGGTACAATGAGAAACCTATTAATCACAACGAACCGAGATATATAGTCCTAATGGGAAATTGATAGTACCACCCAATGGGCCCTTGAGTACCACCAGAGGTACTCATACCCCAATGTCTGTTTGGGGTACAACTCAGTCTGCAGCCAGTCTGAGTACCACCCAATGGGCCTTTGAGTAACACCAGTGGTACCCTTACCCCAAGATCAGCTTAGGGTACAGATCATTCTGTAGCCAGGCTGAATACCACCCAATGGGCCCTCAAAACCTGATAGTCAAGAGGAACCACCATATAAAGTCCTAATGGGAAGTTGATACCCAACTCATTCTAATTTTAGACTTACAAACTAAATATATTATCATAAAGATATTTTTTTCAAAGACGCCTTTAACATAACAGGCCGCGTGAAATATTTATTTATTATTTATTTTTTTATTGCGTGTAAAAGCCTCAGGATTGGTAGGTCATCTCATCTCGGCGAGCGACTTCTAAAGGTGTTTTTTTTTTTTTTCGGAGGCCTCCAGAGGCTGTTGCGAATTGCGGTTGTTTATCTGTGCGGCGCAGCGCCGTCCTGCAGGGCATATTAAAACCCATGAAATAATGATGAAGCCGAGGGTAATTAAAAGCCGCGATGACATTGATCTGGCGAAGGTTTCCCGGGGAGTTGGGGTCACGCTGGGAGCCTTTATCCACTTTAGATCACGTAGGGCCGGGCTGATTGGCCTACTGAGTATTGAAGAGGGCCCGAAATCCTCACCTGTGGCCGAGAGGACTCCCAGAGCTGCCACCCAACTGGATTAAGTTCTTAGCAAAACAGGAGGCGTGCGAAGCGGAGGGAGACGTGCGAGGCGGAGGGAGGCGAGGAGGAGGGGGGGGGGAATGGTCACAGCTGTTGACAGTTTACCTTTAAAGAAGAATAAAAAAAAAAAAAAAAAAAGATGCGTCTGAATTATTCAATCTGTTGGACGCCCTTGTGCCTTGTGTGTGTGTGTTTGTCTCGCGCTTTCCCAGGGTATTGCGAATACACCTCTGGGATAATTTCCTCCTGGCTATTTATGAGCTTTTATTTTTTGACCCATTAAAGCGGAGTCACGTCGGTAACTGTTTTCAAACCGACTCCAGGATGCGACGTACCGTCAATAAGGAAAACCTAATATTTGCTGTCTTATGACCAGACCCGCTGGGGGCTGTGGTGGATCAGATGGCTCATGTCTCAGGACATCCAAAGAATTAAAAAAAATAAAGCAAGGCAATGTTTGATGGAGCCATTATTTGTTTGAGAGGTTTTTTTTTTTGAAGGGTTCGGTCCCTGGATGGCGCTCTTAGTCAAACTTTCTCAACTTTTTTACTCCAAGATCTAGGCATAGGGCGATCCAAGAGAATTCCCGCTGCTTTTGGGCCACTGCTCCTGACCTCTATATTCTATCCCTGCCTTCCTAGTCCTTTGTGTACCTGGCCTCATTATAACCCCAGCCAGGGCATAACCTGGGCAATTGCCAGGGCCTCTGGCATCTTCAGGGGCCCAATCACGGATGAAGAATTAAAAAATAAAGCAAGGCAATGTTTGATGGAGCCATTATTTGTTTGACTCTAAAGAGCTTTTTTTTTTTGAAGGGTTCGGTCCCTGGATGGTGCTCTTAGTCAAACGTGGTTCTCAACTTTTTTACTCCAAGATCTAGGCATAGGGCGATCCAAGAGAATTCCCGCTGCTTTTGGGCCACTGCTCCTGACTTCTATATCCTATCCCTGCCTTCCTAGTCTCCACCCAGGTCTTATGTGTACCTGGCCTCATTAGGGCAATCCAAGAGAATTCCCGCTGCTTTCGGACCGGCTGCTGCTCCTGACCTCTATATCCTATCCCTGCCTTCCTAGTCTCCACCCAGGTCCTATGTGTACCTGGCCTCACCATAACCCCAGCCAGGGCATAACCTGGGCAATTGCCAGGGCCTCTGGCATCTTCAGGGGCCCAATCACGGATGAAGAATTAAAAAATAAAGCAAGGCAATGTTTGATGGAGCCATTATTTGTTTCACTCCGAAGAATCGTTTTTTTTTAAGGGTTCGGTCCCTGGATGGCGCTCTTAGTCAAACGTGGTTCTCAACTTTTTTACTCCAAGATCTAGGCATAGGGCGATCCAAGAGAATTCCCGCTGCTTTTGGGCCACTGCTCCTGAACTCTATATCCTATCCCTGCCTTCCTAGTCTCCACCCAGGTCTTATGGGTACCTGGCCTCATTATAACCCCAACCAGGGCATAATCTGGGCAGTTGCCAGGGCCTCTGGCATCTTCAGGGGTCCATTCAGTCTCACACTTGGCCATGTTATTATTTTACAGTGGTCCCGAACCCCCGAACACCGGGTGCTGTGTACAGACCTGCTCATGGCCTCAGCAACAGGGGATGGTCAGCAACAATGGAGAAGATGGCCTGGAATGGAGGAGGTCTATTGATGGAAGCTCAGAAGGTGGTGAGAACCAGGTGACAGCTGACAAGGACTGGAGGGTGATCAGCAGCAGGAGATAACCCATTTGTGGCAGCGGAGCTGAAAGGTGACATCACTACTTTGGGGCCCATTAAGACTCTCTTGCCCAAGGGCCCCCACAAACCTGGAGCCGGCCCTGATCCTATCCCTGCCTTCCTAGTGTCCACCCAGGTCCTACGTGTACCTGGCTTCACATTTGAACGATACACCACTAATAACAAATATCTTGACGTGCTCTCCTAATGTACACCAAATGCAAAGACAATGTGGAGTTCTGGGGGTAACAAAGCCTCAGAAGCCCCCATTAAGGGAGCACAACCAATGCACATATAAACTAATCATTTTATTAAGAGTACAAACAAGAACACAATTAAAATATACATATACGCAAAAGACACTTAAAAATGACCCCTACTGCCCCAATCCGCAATTGATGCTCTCAATTACTCATATAAAATTAATAATAGATAGGCACAGAGCCCCTTAATGTCCAAATCAAATGATCAGATAAGTAGAAGTAAGGCTTGATTGGCGTCAGCAAGCGGTACTTATCTGATCATTTTACTTGATTTTATGGATCTGGCCAGGTCTGATGATTGTGATGAAATCACATGAGATTCTGGAGATAATATTATCAGTCCTGCCATACTGGGATGTCTGGTAAGAGGCCTAGAATTGTGGTGGTGGACACTCAGGTGGACTTGGATTGAGTTGCATGCACCGTGGGATTGGTCCAGATAAAGTGGTTTGGACATTAAGGGGCTCTGTGCCTATCTATTATTATATACGGTCAACTCTGCACGGATTGAGGAGTTTTTGCACGTTGAGCACCCACAATTTATTAAGAACTACTTAAAGAAATATCCTTTGTCTCAGCGCGGTATTATTTATTCTGTCAGGCTGATTCATTAATAGCGCCAGGTAGCGACAGATGAGCGACAGTAGCGTTATTTCCACAGCGCCCGCTAGTATTCGCTGTGCTTGGCCGTTGTTCGGCAGTCGGTGTGCGGTAATGTTGAATACGGGGTTATGAGTCGCTGTTTGACAGGTTCCGCGCTGTATGGGAGCGCATGACAGCGAACGGCCATAGCGAACGGCTCCCAGCATATTCATTAACAAATCCCGCTCCAAAAATTCTCGCGCTGTGAAATGCTTGTTTAAACCCCAGAGCGCTGGCGGCGATGGGTTAAAAGTAGTTTTTTAACCCCCAAACAACCAGATTTTTAGAAAAAAAAAAACATGTTTTTCAAAACATTTCGTAATATGAATACATTAATATCAGACCTGTAATATCAATTCTGCACAATTTTTTTTTAAGCTTAAAAAAAATATCTAACATTGCAGAAGTGGTCACAGAATTTTTGACATTAAAAAAAAAAAAAAAATATTAGCAATTAATTATGAATATTTAAAGATTGCTCCATTGAAATGCATTGGAGAGCGCCAGGTAGCGAGAGGTCATACCTGTCGCTGTTCAAGGTCGCTCGCTGGCGCTGTGTGGTGAGGCTGGAATAATGATGAATGATTCGCTATCTGGCGCTCTGCCAGTCGCTAAGCAGGATCGGCTTGATAAATGTGTGATTGCGGACGGGAGCTGGCGTTCTCGTGGCGGTGAGCGTCATTACCGTTTGCTCACCATTCGCTACCTGGCGCTATCCCTTGTTAAATAAGGGCCTGTATATTGTCCATAAAAAATTAATGTCTAGAAAAATTAAAAAATGGCCATGTGCAGTAAGTTGATATAAAATGTATATTCTCCTATTATTTGTGCCGGCACAAAAAACAATAAAAAACACATTTCTATATCATAAAAATAGAACAAGGAAAAAAAAAAAAAATATATATATATATATATATATATATATATGTCTACTAGAAAATTCAAAAGCCTAATAGAACCGGCAACACCATAATTAAGTGAATCATAAAGACATTGTTACTTTAGCAAGGCTTAAATCTTTCAATCAAAAGGGATATTGCACAAAATATGTTCAGAAATTAGTAAAGTGTAACAAATACAGCAAAAAACAAGCCTTAAACAAAGTGACAAAGTACATGGATACAAAGAAACAAACTACAAAGTGCAGTGCCTGGTCACAAAGGATTTAGTTACCATTCCAGACGTCAGCACATGGTACTTTAACAGTATAGGGAGAGGCGGAGAGGGGCTGCAGGGGTATTGAACCACCTACGCTCGCGGCGTCCTATGTCGCTTCTTGCCTGGGTGAAGGGCACCCCCTGGCTTTGTTACCCCAGAACTCCACCTTGTCTTTGCATTTCATGTACCTGGCCTCACCATAACCCCAGCCAGGGCTAACCTGGGCAGTTGCCAGGGCCTCTGGCATCTTCAGGGGCCCACTGAGGATCACACTTGGCCATATTATTATTTTACAGTGGACCCGAACAATTGAATGCCGGGTGCTGTGTGCAGACCCGCTTATGGGCTCACCAACAGGGGCTGATCAGCAACAATGGAGCAGGTGGCCTGGAATGGGGGGCAACTGATGGAAGCTCAGAAGGTGGCGAGAACCAGGTGACAACTGACAGCAATGATGAAGCAAGCAATAGGAGCTGATGGGTGCTTGGTGGCTATAGGGAAGACAATAAGGACTGGAGGGCGATTGGTGGCTATAGGGAAGACAATAAGGACTGGAGGGCGATTGGTGGCTATAGGGAAGGCAATAAGGACTGGAGGGTGATTGGTGGCTATAGAGAAGGCAATAAGGACTGGAGGGCGATTGGTGGCTATAGGGAAGACAATAAGGACTGGAGGGCGATTGGTGGCTATAGGGAAGGCAATAAGGACTGGAGGGTGATTGGTGGCTATAGGGAAGACAATAAGGACTGGAGGGTGATTGGTGGCTATAGAGAAGGCAATAAGGACTGGAGGGTGATTGGTGGCTATAGGGAAGACAATAAGGACTGGAGGGCGATTGGTGGCTATAGGGAAGGCAATAAGGACTGGAGGGTGATTGGTGGCTATAGAGAAGGCAATAAGGACTGGAGGGCGATTGGTGGCTATAGGGAAGACAATAAGGACTGGAGGGTAATTGGTGGCTATAGGGAAGGCAATAAGGACTGGAGGGTAATTGGGGGCTATAGGGAAGGCAATAAGGACTGGAGGGCGATTGGTGGCTATAGGGAAGACAATAAGGACTGGAGGGTGATTGGTGGCTATAGGGAAGGCAATAAGGACTGGAGGGTGATTGGTGGCTATAGGGAAGACAATAAGGACTGGAGGGCGATTGGTGGCTATAGGGAAGGCAATAAGGACTGGAGGGTGATTGGTGGCTATAGGGAAGGCAATAAGGACTGGAGGGTGATTGGTGGCTATAGGGAAGGCAATAAGGACTGGAGGGTGATTGGTGACTTTAGGGAAGGCAATAAGGACTGGAGGGTGATTGGTGGCTATAGGGAAGGCAATAAGGACTGGAGGGTGATTGGTGACTTTAGGGAAGACAATAAGGACTGGAGGGTGATTGGTGGCTATAGGGAAGACAATAAGGACTGGAGGGCGATTGGTGGCTATAGGGAAGACAATAAGGACTGGAGGGCGATTGGTGGCTATAGGGAAGACAATAAGGACTGGAGGGTGATTGGTGGCTATAGGGAAGACAATAAGGACTGGAGGGCGATTGGTGGCTATAGGGAAGACAATAAGGACTGGAGGGTGATTGGTGGCTATAGGGAAGGCAATAAGGACTGGAGGGTGATTGGTGGCTATAGGGAAGGCAATAAGGACTGGAGGGTGATTGGTGGCTATAGGGAAGGCAATAAGGACTGGAGGGTGATTGGTGGCTATAGGGAAGGCAATAAGGACTGGAGGGTGATTGGTGGCTATAGGGAATAGGAAAAACAAGTTGGGATTCACAGGACCATCCCCCAACTTAAGAGGTCATACGGGGCTCCATGGAGGACCTCGCCAATATGTTTAGCAAAAATAATAAGGTATTATAAATTTAGAAACATTTTATTCACAAAGAGTAAACACATAGTACGACAGACATATAAAATGGGTGACTTTTGTGAATTAAAAAAGGAACAAACGGATTTTGTTTCACAGCATAGAGTTGGTCTTAGGATCACAATGTCTCCAATCCCATAAAACTCATGATAAGATCCCGCAGTACAGACTAGTTTCGCTTCTCATTGAGCTTCATCAGTGTCTGCTGGGACTGCTGATTATTTCACCATCTAACAAAATATATAATCATGCTGTCAATAGGCTTTCAGACTAATTGAATATAGCTCCTTAAAGTACCATTGATAAAGACATTTTATTACTCTCTGTAGGAAACAAATCCTACATACCTGAGTCTGGGAGACAATTGCTGTACATAAGGTGCTGTCACGAATGCCCATCAAAAAGGTAAAAGAAGCTCAGTAGAGCTATATGGAGAGAAGATTAAGGATAAATTAATAAAGGAAAAGAGGCCAGCAATTGTTTATAATGACCATAATGGACAATACATGGAGAAAATTGATAACTTATAGTTACAGTCAAAAAACAGGGACAGTGCTAGCAGTCCCATGTGTCTGTATGCCTGTACGGGGGCCTAAACCAGCATGTCACAAAGGGGGATGCGAAGAAGGTTATATATAACAAAAAAATATATATATAGGAGGGAATGGGTAAAGGCGACTGCAGAATGCCCTAAGGTTCTATGGGGCTGGGGAATGCACACTGGCCTCCTCCTAATTCCACCCAATATTGGTTGCGATGGGGATAAAAGGTATACTTGGCCTAAATCCTAATAATCGTAGGCAGAGATTGCGGTCATTAGTATAAAAATACCCAATCACATAGAAAATATACCTATCTTACCTTGTGACTGCTTGAACGGGTGCCTAAGGCAAGCGCTGTGCCAGGGACATCCGCGGACCGGCCAGGATGGAAGAGCCCCGCGAAAAAGCTCGCCTGAACCCCGCGTGCTCAGACGCTACGGCGAACTCAGTCTCCGTCGCCGCTATGTCGGGCTAGGTGGAGAACCGGGGTTGAAATGTGCGCCGGCGTCTGCGTCACTTCCGGACGTGGGCGCGCACCCTGCGTTCCAGTCCCAATCAGTGGAGCGCAGGTGGCTATAGGGAAGGCAATAAGGACTGGAGGATGATTGGTGGCTATAGGGAAGGCAATAAGGACTGGAGGGCGATTGGTGGCTATAGGGAAGGCAATAAGGACTGGAGGGTGATTGGTGGCTATAGGAAGGCAATAAGGACTGGAGGGTGATTGGTGGCTATAGAGAAGGCAATAAGGACTGGAGGGTGATTGGTGGCTATAGGGAAGGCAATAAGGACTGGAGGGTGATTGGTGGCTATAGGGAAGGCAATAAGGACTGGAGGGTGATTGGTGGCTATAGGGAAGGCAATATGGACTGGAGGGTGATTGATGATTACAGGGAAGGCAATAAGGACTGGAGGGTGATTGGTGGCTATAGGGAAGGCAATAAGGACTGGAGGATTATTGGTGGCTATAGGGAAGGCAATAAGGACTGGAGGATGATTGGTGGCTATAGGGAAGGCAATAAGGACTGGAGGGCGATTGGTGGCTATAGAGAAGGCAATAAGGACTGGAGGGTGATTGGTGGCTATAGGGAAGGCAATAAGGACTGGAGGGTGATTGGTGATTACAGGGAAGGCAATAAGGACTGCAGGGTGATTGGTGATTACAGGGAAGGCAATAAGGACTGGAGGGTGATTGGTGGCTATAGGGAAGGCAATAAGGACTGGAGGATGATTGGTGGCTATAGGGAAGGCAATAAGGACTGGAGGGTGATTGGTGGCTATAGGGAAGGCAATAAGGACTGGAGGGTGATTGGTGATTACAGGGAAGGCAATAAGGACTGGAGGGTGATTGGTGGCTATAGGGAAGGCAATAAGGACTGGAGGGTGATTGGTGGCTATAGGGAAGGCAATAAGGACTGGAGGGTGATTGGTGGCTATAGGGAAGGCAATAAGGACTGGAGGGTGATTGGTGGCTATAGGGAAGGCAATAAGGACTAGAGGATGATTGGTGACTATAGGGAAGGCAATAAGGACTGGAGGGTGATTGGTGGTTATAGGGAATGCAACAAGGAATGGAGGGTGATCAGCAGCCTGGAGATGACCTATTTGTGGCAGTGGAGCTGAAAGGGGACATCCTGTGACATACTAATTTGGGACCCACTAAGAACCTTTTGCCCAAGGGCCCCCACAAACCTGACCCCAACGTTCACAGCTAAAGGCTCACCATCTTGGCCGATCATTATCTATCCATACAATACTAAAGCTTCAGTACTATCAATCTAGGAGTCCAGCCCAACCCATCCTTGCCCATGCCTGGCCTGGAGGCACAATGGGGGGCTCAGGGTATTACGGGTCCAACATGGGCTAGCCAGGGGGTCAGTAAAATTCAGGGCCGATTTTTGGCCCCAGTCTGTCACTGCCCCTAGCAACAAGCAGTTACAACCAAGTAGCCTCAAGGAGGAGGTAAATTACTAATGTTACCAAAATAAATAGGTTGTGATTTTTGGAACATAGCCATAAAGGCCTGCAACACTCCATTGGAACTGCAAGTGCAAATGTATTGGCGTTTCTAGTCTATAGAGCGGCAAACGCAGTTGAAAAAGAAGTTCTTGACTGCAAATGGCATACCCCCAACTGGCCCCATTTTCGCCGGGATTGTCCCCTGTCTCCCTGTCTCCCTGCCCCAGGCCGCTATACGGTGTCCCGGGACAGGCTGCCAAGTAGGCGGGGACTCGGGAGCTGGGGCATGCATGGGGGCGCAAATATCTGCCTGGGTGGTAAGAGTGGGGGGCAGACCTGTGTGTGTCTGCATGTGTGTGTGTGTGTGTGGACGGGGCATGCATGCATGGTGTGTGTGTTTGCCTGCATGTGTGTGTGTGTGTGTGTGTGTCTGTGTGTGTGTGTCTGTGTGTGTGTGTGTGTGTGTGGACGGGGCATGCATGCATGGTGTGTGTGTTTGCCTGCATGTGTGTGTGTGTGTGTGTATGAGTGTGTGTGTGTGTGTGTGTGTGTGTGTGTGTGTGTGTGTGTGTGTGTGTGTGTGTGTCTGCATGTGTGTGTATGGAGGGGGGCTTGCATGCATCGTGTGTGTTTGCCTGCATGTGTGTATGTGTGTGTCTGCATGTGTGCGTGTGGCCTCATCATAGCTTGCTCCTCCTCCTCCTCCTAAAGGAGCGCTATCACGAAATTGTGTAATGTTAAAAATTCATATAAACACATTGGTTAATGAGAAGACAAGTCACTTATATAGCCGAAATGAATAAAACTCCCACCAAGCTTGTGGTTAATTCTCACATGGTAGGAACAAAATCCAGGGGTGACAGGTTTAGTCTATGAGGGGTGACAGAGCCCGTCACCCCGGCTATCCTTTTCCTTCCATTAAAATAAAAGAAACAAGCCTGGCTTGATATTTCTTGATGTCGTGTGTATAAGTGACCCCTCCTCCCACCATCCAGCATATTTATATGGATTTTTATCATTGCTCCATTTTTTCGTGATAGTGCGTCCTGAGCTGCGTCCTGAGCTCCAGGAACTTGTGGCTCACATGCTCCCTCTTCCACTGCCTGTTTTCCATCATCATTTTCCTTTAAGGGTTGATCATAGTCATTACCTGGTTGTTCTTTACCACTGAGAATCCCCCTAAAGCAATTAGTGGCTATGATGCGCACCACAAAAGGCAGTCTCAGGTCTGAGAGGGGGGGGGGGGCGCAGACCCCTGAACCACCCTCTTGGGCCCCTCCCTTGATCAGGTGTTGATCATTACCGGCAGCTCCGGATCACAAATGATGGATGAGGTCATGGTTGGGGCAGACAGCTGAGGTTAAAGCATGGGGCAGGTGTCGCCTAGAGGTGGGGAACTGATACTGTGACTGTGAGGGTTACAGGTTCCCGACTCATGTAAACAGAAAAATATTATCACAAAAACATAACAGCCTTCAGTTGATCCTTCCGCGTCTGCCTTTTGTGGTGCGCATCATAGCCACTAATTGCATTAGGGAATTCTTAGTGGTAATAACCAACCAGGTAATGACTATGAGTAACCCTTAAAGGAAAATGATGATGGAAAACAGGCAGTGGAAGAGGGAGCATGTGAGCCACAAGTTCCTGGAGCTCAGGACACAGCTCAAGACGAACCTTAGGAGGAGGAGGAGCAAGCGAAGGTGAGGCCACCTTAGTTTAGCAGCAGGAACACCCAGAAAGCCATGCAAAATACTCATCACTCCAGAAGCAGCCCCACCCTCACTTTGGCAGCTAAATAATGGAGAACCTATTATTAATAATGGAGAGCCCAAACATCCCCCCCTACACCACCAGATAAAGTTCCAGGGTGCTCCTCAGGGCATGATCTACCCTTTATGATCAGGAACTGCCCACACAGGCCTCTGCTTATTCCCATCGACAATTCTGCCTCAGTGGGCTTTGTCCAGTTGCTCCTAGTAGTTCTCCACTGTATGTCTCTCTCATCCCGGTCTGCTACCCGGGTACAACATCAAAACCATCCGCACCGGGGGTGTAATTTGAGGGTGTGCAACCGTACTGCAGCCCAGAAGGTCGGGGGGGCAATTAATGTTACTCCCCCACCTTATTTATCATATTTGTGTTCACTTGACATGATTGTGACTGTCACTCTGCGCTGGAGAAGTGGCCCTAGTCCACGCAACGCGTCGGCTGGTTGTTTTGGGCAGGTAAGCACTTACTATTACGCACCCTGCTATTTAGGACAAAAACCTCGGATGCTTAATGCTTAACACGCCTTCTTCCCTCTTAAAGGGACCACTTAGGAACTACCTAAAGGGACCACTAGGGAACTACCTAAAGGGACCACTTGGGAACTGCCTAAAGTCTCACCAGCATTACCCTGCCAAGGTACAATTAACATTTCCTTACCTTAAAACCATGCATACTAAACTGGGATTACCTAACCCGCTATCTCTCACCTAGGTGGTACCCAATATCATTTACTAGTAATTATCACTCGGAGGTGCACCACAAATATGATAACTGTGCTACACTGTACCTAAAACACTACATAGGCCAAGTACAAGAGGCTAGAGGGACACCGTCCCTCTTTTCCTCAATGGCAGGAGCACAAAAAAATATATACTAAACCACAATCAGATGAAAATATCAAACATCATTTTATTTTATTGTATTAAAAGCAGAAACACGACAAATAACACCAGACATACTGACAAAAATTGGATAAAAACTCTGTATGCCCCCTATTCCTTCCAGTGCTAAAAATTAGCCACTAATATCTGGGAAACTCCTAAATATGAATTAATTGGACCAGGAAAATACCTTAATTTTTTGTGCCGGCACAAAACCCTAATTAATATATCAAGAATAGATCTAAAAACAGTGTCTAGTCTAAGTGAAAACTATATACATAACATTGCGAGTGCTACCTGGCTCCTATACATATGACAATATAATATTATTTAGATAAAAGTAAATAAATAAATAAAAAATCCAAACCACCAAATTACAAATATATATCCAAACCACAAAATTATTAATCTTCACATTGAATAAAGTGCTTCAAAGTGCAGAAAATAACACATAAATCAACCCTCAATATGAACCAGCTGGTCATGTATACCTATCAACGAAAAGTAAAACAAGCCAGCGTTTTGACAAAGATTCAGTGCAAAATATACATCACCAATAAGGGAAGAGCCCGGCAACCAAGTCCAATAAAAAAAAAAAAAAATGCGGAGGGGGAGTTAACAGGAGGGACACCTACGGTCGCAGCCGCCCGTGCCGCTTCAGAGGGTGAACTTACTACAAGAATATCACTTACTACATTTACCAACTAACTCCCTCACCACCAACTGCACAAGGAAATTACTAACATTACGCCTAAATCGCTATTATATTATGTCTTGTTAACAATGCAACAAGTACTATGATAACGCTATATAGATATATCCTCCTATCAATGGGACTGACTATACTGCTTTATACAACATTACTAGATTAATGTGATATTATTTGTTTGTACAAACATACTATTAATATGTATATATTATGAGGTCTTAAGAAAATGTCATTGCCATGCAATGTAATACCAACAATGACATTTATTCACAGATGTAAATATTGGTTATATACACTGAGGAAGCGCTAAGCCGCGAAACGCGTCTGTATAAAGCCAATAATGGAATTGTTCCTTGCTACAAAACTACACTTGCTACAAACTGTTTTACGGTACCCAAGGGATACCGACCTTGCTACAAACGCCACTTGCTATAAACTGAATGTATAAGGACTCAATACAATTTCACAGATTTATGTGAGAACTATTTTTACTTTAATGTAATCTCTTGACATTCTTGTATGATATGTTTTGAGATACTGTAAACCGTTTTAATACATTCACAAATAAGGAGGACTGGGACACCCTCCTAGGGTCCAACAAAGCCCCCCCATTTCTCTAATTTCCCTCCAAGAGACCAGAGAAATCTCCCCCCTTTTCTTGTTTTGGGGGACCCAATGGTTCGGATCTTTACTGTATGGGTGATATATAATTATTTCTTTGGATCAGCAGGTGCCTGCTATACAGCGCGTTGTTTTGTCTCCACTGTTGGTTCATCCTTGGACCTTGTTAACCTCGCGCATTGCAGCACTTGTAACTTTTGTTCATCTTATACTGTTTAGATAAGCACGAGCACTTTAAATTGATTGTAATTTATCTTCACTTAAGCTTACATTTTTTGTAGGCTTTCTCCACTCATTTATTTTATTATTTTATTGTACAATACAGAACATTATGAATTCAATGTAGCATTAGGAGCCTCCGTTGTTTTGGGTTCCCCTGTGTCTATGTGTGTATATGTTTTTTACATTTTGTGTGGTATGTTGCATGGTCCCATTTTTTGAGCTTCAATAATACATTTTTTTTTTCTTCCCACTCAGTATAGATCTTGATTTGTCAAGTCTAAATCATGACAAATTCATCTTGTACCCGAGATCGTGTCAACATCATTGCGGGTCATTTTTAGACACTAATTGTGGGAAATTATATATCCATTCTTCATCCCTTTTCCCTTCCTTCCACCTGACCCCCCCCCTCCCCTAACAATAATACATTTGATATATCCTTTTACCTTGTTGTGGTGAGTGCAGACCTTTTTTGTGCTTTCAGGGGCATCCCCAGAGCCCCTAACTAGTATTGGATGATTGTGACTGTGACTGTGAGGGTTACAGGTTCCCGACGCATGTAAACAGAAAAATATTATCACAAAAAACATAAGAGCCTTCTGCTGATCCTTCAAACATGTACAGGGTAAGTTTGACTGCCGTGGAATTGCAGTTTAAGTGTCTTCATGATGGAAGCAAATACTGCAACAGGTAATAGAATGGACAATAATTAATTGAAAAAAAAATTAGCCAAGTCCTGGCCTTAGAGACCAGCCATATGCTCGTTGCTGACGTGTCCGGAAAGGAGACCACAGGTGTTTCCCTGCAGACAGTCGCCTTAATTGCTTGGCTGGGAGGAATGACCTCTGGACGGGCAAAAGATACAATGGATGTAACAAACGGCCACAAATCCCTGAAGCCTCCGCTAATAGCTGGAGATCACCGGTGACTGGCAATTCCTCCGAGGTCATCCTTCTGGTTTTGACCATCCCCAAAGCCTTTGCTAATAGCCAGAGATCACCGGTGACTGGCAATTCCTCCGAGGTCATACACCTGGCTTTGGCCATCCCTGATGCCTCTGCTAATAGCCGGAGTTCACCGGTGACTGGAAATTCCTCTGAGGTCATCCTTCTGGCTTTGGCCATCCCCAAAGCCTCTGCTAATAGCCAGGCATCACCGGTGACTGGCAATTCCTCCGAGGTCATCCTTCTGGCTTTGGCCATCCCTGAAGCCTCTGCTAATAGCCTGAGTTCAGCGGTAACTGGCAATTCCTCCAGGGTCATCCTTCTGGCTTTTGCCATCCCTGATGCCTCTGCTAATAGCCAGAGATCACCGGTGACTGACAATTCCTCTGAGGTCATCCTTCTGGTTTTGGCCATCCCCAAAGCCTCTGCTAATAGCCAGGGATCAACGGTGACTGGCAATTCCTCCGAGGTCATCCTTCTGGCTTTGGCCATCCCTGAAGCCTCTGCTAATAGCCAGAGATCACTGTTGACAATTCCTCTGAGGTCATCCTTCTAGCTTTGGCCATCCCCGATGCCTCTGCTAAAAGCCAGATATAGGCAGTGACTGGCAATTCCTCCGAGGTCATCCGTCTGGCTTTGGCCATCCCTGATGCCTCCCCTAATAGCCAAGGATCACCGGTGACTGACAATTCCTCGGAGGTCATTCTTCTGGTTTTGGCCATCCCCAAAGCCTCTGCTAATAGCCAGAGATCATTGATGACTGGCAATTCCTCTCAGGTCATCCTTATGGCTTTGGCCATCCCTGATGCCTCTGCTAATAGCCGGAGTTCACCGGTGACTGGAAATTCCTCTGAGGTCATCCTTCTGGCTTTGGCCATCCCCAAAGCCTCTGCTAATAGCCAGGCATCACCGGTGACTGGCAATTCCTCCGAGGTCATCCTTCTGGCTTTGGCCATCCCTGAAGCCTCTGCTAATAGCCTGAGTTCAGCGGTAACTGGCAATTCCTCCAGGGTCATCCTTCTGGCTTTTGCCATCCCTGATGCCTCTGCTAATAGCCAGAGATCACCGGTGACTGACAATTCCTCTGAGGTCATCCTTCTGGTTTTGGCCATCCCCAAAGCCTCTGCTAATAGCCAGGGATCAACGGTGACTGGCAATTCCTCCGAGGTCATCCTTCTGGCTTTGGCCATCCCTGAAGCCTCTGCTAATAGCCAGAGATCACTGTTGACAATTCCTCTGAGGTCATCCTTCTAGCTTTGGCCATCCCCGATGCCTCTGCTAAAAGCCAGATATAGGCAGTGACTGGCAATTCCTCCGAGGTCATCCGTCTGGCTTTGGCCATCCCTGATGCCTCCGCTAATAGCCAAGGATCACCGGTGACTGACAATTCCTCGGAGGTCATTCTTCTGGTTTTGGCCATCCCCAAAGCCTCTGCTAATAGCCAGAGATCATTGATGACTGGCAATTCCTCTCAGGTCATCCTTATGGCTTTGGCCATCCCTGATGCCTCCGCTAATAGCCAGAGATCAACGGTGACTGGCAATTCCTCCGTGGTCATCCTTCTGGGTTTTGGCCATCCCCAGAGCCTCTGCTAATAGCCATGGATCAACAGTGACTGGCAAATCCTCCGAGGTCATGCTTCTGACTTTAGCCATCCCTGATGCCTCTGCTAATAGCCGGAGATCACCGCTGGCAATTCCTCCAAGGTCATCCTTCTGGCTTTGGCCATCCCCAAAGCCTCCGCTTATAGGCAGAGATCACCGGTGACTCTCAATTCCTCTAAGGTCATCCTTCTAGCTTTGGCCATCCCCAAAGCCTACGCCAATAGACAGAGATCAACAGTGACTGGCAATTCTCCAAGGTCATCCTTCCGGCTTTGGCCATCCCCAAAGCCTCTGCTAATAGCCATAGATCACCAGTGACTGGCATTTCCTCCAAGGTCATCCTTCTGGTTCTGGCCATCCCCGATGCCTCTGCTAATAGCCGGAGATCACCGGTGACTGGCAATTCCTCTGAGGTCATCCTTCTGGCTTTGGCCATTCTCAATGCCTCTGCTAATAGCCGTAGTTCACCTGTGACTGGTAATTCCTTAGAGGTCATCCTTCTGGCTTTGGCCATCTCTGATGCCTCAACTAATAGCCAGAGATTACTGGTGACTGGCAATTCCTCTGAGGTCATCCTTCTGGTTTTGGCCATCCCCAAAGCCTCTGATAATAGCCGGAGATCACCGGTAACTGGCAATTCCTCCAAGGTCATCCTTCTGGTTTTGGCCATCCCCAAAGCCTCTGCTAATAGATGGAGATCACCAGTGATTGGCAATTCCTCCAAGGTCATCCTTCTGGCTTTGGCCATCCACGAACCCTCTGCTAATAGCCGGAGATCAACGGTGACTGGTAATTCCTCCGAGGTCATCCTTCTGGCTTTGGCCATACCTGATGCCTCTGCTAATAGCTGGAGATCACCAGTGACTGGCAATTCCTCCAAGGTCATACTTTTGGCTTTGTCATCCCTGATGCCTCTGCTAATAGCTAAAGTTCACCGCTGACAATTCCTCTGAATTCATTCTTCTGGCATTGGCCATCCCCAAAGCCTTTGCTAATAGCCAGATCTTCACTAGTGACTGGCAATTCCTCCGAGGTCGTCCTTCCGGCTTTGGCCATCCCCAAAGCCTTTGCTAATAGTCGGAGATGACCGGTGACTGGTAATTCCTTCATCCTTCAGGCTCTGACCAACCCTGAAGCCTCCGCTAATAGCTGGAGATCACCGGTGACTGGCAATTCCTCTGAGGTCATCCTTCAGGCTTTGGCCATCCCTGATGACTCTGCAAATGGCCAGAGATCAACGTTGACTGGCATTTCCTCCTAGGTCATCCTTCTGGCTTTGGCCATCCCTGATGCCTCTGCTAATAGGCAGAGATCACCAGTGACAATTCCTCCGAGGTCATCCTTCAGGCTTTGGCCATCCCTGAAGCCTTTGCTAATAGCCAGAGATCATCTGTGACTGGCAATTCCTTAGAGGTCATCCTTCTGGCTTTAGCCATCCCTAAAGCCTCTGCTAATAGCCAGGGGTCACCGGAGACTGGCAATTCCTCTGAGGTCATCCTCCTGGCTTTAGCCATCCCCAAAGCCTCTGCTAATAGCCAGAGATCATCTGTGACTGGCAATTCCTTAGAGGTCATCCTTCTGGCTTTAGCCATCCCCAAAGCCTCTGCTAATAGCCGGAGATCACCCTTGACTGGCAATTCCTCCGAGGTCATCCTTCTGGCTTTGGCCATCCCATATGCCTCCACTAATAGCCAGAGATCACCGGTGACTGGCAATATCTCTGAGGTCATCCTTCTGGCTTTGGCCATCCCCAAAGCCTCTGCTATTAGCCAGAGATTACTGGTGGCTGGCAATTCCTCAGAGGTCATCCTTCTGGCTTTGGCCATCCCTGATGCCTCTGCTAATAGCCGGAGATCACTGGTGACTAGCAATTCCTCTGAGGTCATCCTTCTGGCTTTGGCCATCCCTGATGCCTCTGCTAATAGCCGGAGATCACTGGTGACTAGCAATTCCTCTGAGGTCATCCTTCTGGCTTTGGCCATCCCTGATGCCTCAGCTAATAGCCGGAGTTCAAATGGTGACTGGCTATTCCTCCGAGGTCATCCTTCTGGCTCTGGTCATCCCCAAAGCCATCACTAATAGCCGGAGTTCACCGGTGACTAGTAATTCCTCCAAGGTCATCCTTCTGGCTTTGGCCATCTCTTATGCCTCTGCTAATAGCCTGGGATCACCGGTGACCGGCAATTCCTCCGAGGTCATCCTACTGTCTTTGGCTATCCCTGATGCCTCTGCTAATAGCCAGAGATCACCAGTGACTGGCAATTCCTCTGAGGTCATCCTTCTGGCTTTGGCCATCCCTGATGCCTCCACTAATAGGCGGAGATCACCGGTGACTGGCAATTCCTCCGAGGTCATCCTTCTGGCTCTACCCATCCCTGATGCCTCTGCTAATAGCCGGAGATCACCGGTGACTGGCAATTCCTCTGAGGTCATCCTTCTTGCTTTGGCCATCCCTGATACCTCTGCTAATACCCAGAGATCACACGTGACTGGCAATTCCTCCAAGGTCATCCTTCTGGCTTTGGCCATCCCCGAAGCCTCTGCGAATAGCCAGATATTACTGGTGACTGGCAATTTCTCCGCGGATCCTTCTGGCTTTGGCCATCCCGATGCCTCTGCTAATATGCGGAGTTAACAGGTGATTGGCAATTCCTCAGAGGTCATCCGTCTGGCTTTCGCCATCCCTGAAGCCTCTGCTAATAGCCAGAGATCACTGGTGACTGGCAATCCCCCTGAGGTCATTCTTCTGGCTTTGGCCATCCCTGAGGCCTCTGCTAGAAGCCAGAGATCACTGGTGACTGGCAATTCTTCCGAGGTCATCCTTCTGGCTTTGGCCATCCCTGATGCCTCTGCTAATAGCCGGAGTTCGCCGGTGACTGGAAATTCCTCCGAGTTTATCCTTCAGGCTCTGGCCATCCCTAATGCCTCTGTTAATAGCCAGGGATCACCGGTGACTGACAATTCCTCTGAGGTCATCCTTCTGGCGTTGGTCATCCCCGATGCCTCTGCTAATAGCCAGATATAACCAGTGACTGGCAATTCCTCTGAGATCATCCTTCTGGCTTTGGCCATCCCCGAAGCCTCCGCTAATAGCCAGAGATCACTGGTGACTGGCAATTCCCCTGAGGTCATTCTTCTGGCTTTGGCCATCCCTGAGGCCTCTGCTAGAAGCCAGAGATCACTGGTGACTGGCAATTTCCCTGAGGTCATTCTTCTGGTTTTGGCCACCCCCGATGCCTCTGCTAATAGCCGGAGATCACCAGTGACTGGCAATTCCTCAGAGGTCATCTTTCTGGCTCTGGCCATCCCCAATGCCTCCGCGTATTGGCAGAGATCACCGGTGACTGACAGTTCCTCCAAGGTCATCCTTCTGGCTTTGGCCATCCCCAAAGCCTCTGCTAATAGCCGGAGATCACCGGTGACTGGTAATTCCTCCGAGGTCATCCTTCTGGCTTTGGCCATCCCCAAAGCCTCTGTTAATAGCCGGAGATCACCGGTGACTGGCAATTCCTCCGAGGTCATCCTTCTGGCTTTGGCCATCCCTGAAGCCTTCGCTAATAACCGGTGATCACCGGTAACTGGCAATTCCTCCGAGGTCATCCTTCAGGCTCTGACCATCTACAAAGCCTCTGCTAATAGCCAGAGATCACCGGTGACTGGACATTCCTCTGAGTTCAACCTTCTGGCTTTAGCCATCCCTGATGCCTCTGCTAATAGCCGGAGTTCGCCGGTGACTGGAAATTCCTCCGAGTTTATCCTTCAGGCTCTGGCCATCCCTAATGCCTCTGTTAATAGCCAGGGATCACCGGTGACTGACAATTCCTCTGAGGTCATCCTTCTGGCTTTGGTCATCCCCGATGCCTCTGCTAATAGCCAGATATAACCAGTGACTGGCAATTCCTCTGAGATCATCCTTCTGGCTTTGGCCATCCCCGAAGCCTCCGCTAATAGCCAGAGATCACTGGTGACTGGCAATTTCTCAGAGGATCATTCTGGCTTTGGCCATCTCAATGCCCCTGCTAATAGGCGGAGTTCACCGGTGATTGGCAATTCCTCAGAGGTCATCCGTCTGCCTTTCGTTATCCCTGAAGCCTCTGCTAATTGCCGAAGATCACTGGTGACTGGCAATTCCCCTGAGGTCATTCTTCTGGCTTTGACCATCTCTGATGCCTCTGCTAAAAGCCAGAGATCACCAGTGACTGTCAATTCCTCCAAGGTCATCCTTCAGGCTTTGGCCATCCCTGATGCCTCAGCTAATAGCCAGAGTTCAACTGGTGACTGGCAATTCCTCCGAGGTCATCCTTCTGACTCTGGCCATCCCCAAAACCTTCACTAATAGCCGGAGTTCACCGGTGACTAGTAATTCCTCCAAGGTCATCCTTCTGGCTTTGGCCATCCCTTATGCCTCTGCTATTACGCAGAGATCCCTGGTGACTGGCAATTCCTCCAAGGTCATCCTTCTGGCTTTGGCCATCCCTTATGCCTCTGCTAATAGCCAGGGATCACTGGTGACTGGCAATTCCCTGAGCTCATCCTTCTGGCTTTGGCCATCCCTGATGCCTCTGCTAATAGCTGGAGATCACCAGTGACTGGCAATTCCCCGAGGTCATCCTTCTGGCTTTGGCCATCCCTGATGCCTCTGCTAATAGCCAGGGATCACCTGTGACTGGCAATTCCTCCGAGGTCATCCTTCAGGCTTTGACCATCCCTGATGCCTCCACTAATAGCCAGATATAACCAGTGACTGGCAATTCCTCCGAGGTCATCCTTCTGGCTTTGGCCATCCCCGAAGCCTCCGCTAATAGCCAGAGATCACTGGTGACTGGCAATTTCTCAGAGGATCCTTCTGGCTTTGGCCATCCCAATGCCCCTGCTAATATGCGGAGTTCACCGGTGATTGCCAATTCCTCAGAGGTCATCCGTCTGGCTTTCGCCATCCCTGAAGCCTCTGCTAATTGCCGAAGATCACTGGTGACTGGCAATTCCCCTGAGGCCATTCTTCTGGCTTTGGCCATCCCTGATGCCTCTGCTAGAGGCCAGAGATCACTGATGACTGGAAATTCCTCTGAGGTCATTCTTCTGGCTTTGGCCATCCACGATGCCTCTGCTAATAGCCGGAGATCACCAGTGACTGGCAATTCCTCAGAGGTCATCTTTCTGGCTCTGGCCATCCCCAATGCCTCCGCGTATTGGCAGAGATCAACGGTGACTGGCAATTCCTCCGAGGTCATCCTTCTGGCTTTGGCCATACCTGATGCCTCTGCTAATAGTCGGAGATCACCGATGACTGGCAATTCCTCCGAGGTCATCCTTCTGGCTTTGGCCATCCCTGATGCCTCCGCTAATAGCCCGAGTTCACTGGTGACTGGCAATTTCTCCGAGGTCATCCTTCCGGCTCTGGCCGGCTGAAAGTGGCTTCATTACCATCAGTATGGAGATTGACCATAAATTAGACAGAGGGGCACAGGAGGACATCTTGTAAATTGGCCAACTAGAGGTTCAAGAGGCAGGTGAGAAATGGCGAGCATTGTCTAGTCAAGGGCTGCTTTTCCCAGCCCAAGCTTTGGCTTTGTTCCCAAGATGATGTTCAACGTGGGTTTTAACCCTTAACTGCCCTAGTAAAAAAAAAAAAAAAAACTCCTTAACATCCAAAACTGTGTCTCCATTACCAGTGCCAGACACACAATGCAGAGTTTGGGGTCCTGGCACACACAGAAAAGTCTGCTACTAAACATGGGAGTGTCTTGTTTTTAAATGGCAAAACGCATCCAAAACAGGGGGCACTTAACCTTTTTTTTGGCATAGAATGGCAAAATGAAGATTTTAAGCAACAATCAGGATACCCAATAATAAATCACAAAAACATACACCAATATTGTCCCCTCTACCCCCCCACCCCACAACCCCTTATTGTTTATCCTCTAGAGCTCCTGCCTCCTTATTGAGCACCTTTAAAATATAAATAAATAAATATATATAAATAAAAATGAAATAAATGAAAAAATAAAAGTACCTTCAAATGAAATCAAATCAGATCTCCTTTGCTCTAAGAAACCACACAACTCTTAACTTTGAAGCGGCCCACAGGAAGTGGCCTCCAATTCCAGCGGTTGGCTTTGTTCTTTGGCTCTCGGGCTCCTCACCTCTCCTGCGTTTGGCTTCCCCTTCCTCCTCTGGCCACAGGCCTAGTCCTAGCAGCGTTTTTTTTTTTTTTTTCTTGATCATGTAAAATCTCAGCCCATGTCATCAGTCCCTTCTTAATTACGGCATTTTCTTTACAGCTGTCCTGTTAAATAGCTGTAATTGAAATAGCACCGGTATGAATTTCCGTAATGGTCCCCCCAAGACACGCCAAAAGTGACTGGCGTCGGGGAAACAGACTGAAGTCACAGCTGGAAGCCCGTCAAGGATCATTTGCACTTTTACATGATTAATTTGAATTTAATATCTTAAATCAAAACCTGATTAATTTAAATAAAATTTTGATGGTGCCCTGCTTCTAATATACATTGCTGTAATTAGATTCGGCTTAATGTGATTTTTTTTTTCTTCTTTTTTTTTTTTTTTTTTTTACATAATTAAAAAAGAGAGGAAGTCATGTGTAACAATACTGTTGGTACAAGTCATCCAAAATGTGGAAGCGATTAGCTGGGTGGACAATGATCCGAGGACCTAGTCGGGAGTCGGTGACAAGAAGCACAGGAAGCTCTATGGCAAAAAGATTTCCCATGTACTCATCAAAAAGTTTTTCTTTTAGTACAAGTTGGGTTCTAAGCTGTCAAGCCCTCATTTTAAATGAGCCAATGAGCTCTTGAGTTAAATTACGGGCTATACATCCCTTGTGATATTGTGGGCTAATGAGCCCTTGTTTAGTTTATAGACTATATGGCCATTGCTTAAATATGGGCTAATGAGGCCTTGTGTTAGTTTATGGGTTTTACAGACCTTGTGATATTGTGGGCCAATGAGCCATTATGTTAGTTTATGGGCTATATGGCCCTTGCTTTAATATAGGCTAATGAGCCCTTGTGTTAGTTTATGGGCTATATGGCCCTTGTGATATTCTGGGCCAATGAACCCTTGTGTTGGTTTACAGGCTATACAGCCCTTGTGATATTGTGGGCCAGTGAGCCCTTGTGTTAGTTTATAGGCTATATGGCCTTGTGATATAGTGGGCCAGTGAGCCCTTGTGTTGGTTTACAGGCTATACGGCCCTTGTGATATTGTGGGCCAGTGAGCCCTTGTGTTAGTTTATAGGCTATACGGCCCTTGTGATATAGTGGGCCAGTGAGCCCTTGTGTTGGTTTACAGGCTATACGGCCCTTGTGATATTGTGGGCCAATTTGCCCTTTTGTTGGTTACAGGCTATATGGCCCTTGTGTTAGTTTACTGACTATATGGCCATTGCTTTATTATTGGCTAATGAGCCCTTGGGTTGGTTTACGGGCTATACGGCCCTTGTGTTATTGTGGGCCAATGAGCCCTTGTGTTGGTTACAGGCTATATGGCCCTTGTGTTAGTTTACTGACTATATGGCCATTGCTTTATTATTGGCCAATGAGACCTTGTGTTAGTTTACAGGCTTATACGGTCCTTGTAATATTGTTGCCAATGAGCCCTTGTGCTATTTTATGGGCTATACAGTACTTGTGATATAGTGGGCAAATGAGCTTTGTGTTGGTTTCTGGGCTATACGGTACTTGTGGTAATGTGGGCCAATGAGACCTTGGGTTGGTTTACGGGTCATATGGACCTTGTGATATTGTGTGGCCAGTGAGCCCTTGTGTTAGTTTATGGGCTATACGGGCCTTGTGATATTGTGGGCCAATGTGGGTTATACGGGCCTTGTGATATTGTGGGCCAATGAACCCTTGTGCTATTTTATGGGCTATATTGTCCTTGGGGTAATTAGGGCCAATGAGCCCTTTGTGTTAGTTTACTAAGTATTTAACCCTTGTGATGTTGTGGAACAATGAGCCCTTGTGTTACATTAGAGGTTATAAAGCCTTTGAGGTAATGTGCTGGTGTACAGGCTATACAGCCCTTGTGGTTATGTGGGCCAATGACCCTTGTGTTATTTTACGGGGTATATAGCTTTTGTAGTACTTTGGGCCAAATAAACCCTTGTGTTATTGGATTATATGGACTATACAGCCCTTGTGCTAATATGGGCCAATAAGCCCTTGTGCTATTATATGGGCTATACAGCCCTTGTGATATTGTGGGCCAATGAGCCCTTGTGTAAGTTTACAGGTTATACGGCCCTTGTGATATTGTGAGCCAATGAGCCTTTGTGTTGGTTTACGGGCTATACGACCATTGTGATATAGTGGGCCAATGAGCCTTTGTGTTGGTTTATGGGCAATACGGCCCTTGTGATATTGTGGGCCAATGCGCCCTTGTGTTAGTTTATGGGCAATACAGCCCTTGTGATATTGTGGGCCAGTGAGCCCTTGTGTTAGTTTACGGACAATACGGCCCTTGTGATATTGTGGGCCAATGAGCCCTTGTGTTAGTTTATGGGCTATACGACCCTTGTGATATTGTGGGCCAATGAGCCCTTGTGTTGGTTTATGGGCAATACGGCCCTTGTGATATTGTGGGCCAATGCGCCCTTGTGTTAGTTTATGGGCTATACGACCCTTGTGATATAGTGGGCCAATGAGCCTTTGTGTTGGTTTATGGGCAATACGGCCCTTGTGATATTGTGGGCCAATGCGCCCTTGTGTTAGTTTATGGGCAATACGGCCCTTGTGATATTGTGGGCCAATGAGCCCTTGTGTTAGTTTATGGGCTATACGACCCTTGTGATATTGTGGGCCAATGAGCCTTTGTGTTGGTTTATGGGCAATACGGCCCTTTTGATATTGTAGGCCAATGAGCCTTTGTGTTGGTTTATGGGCAATACGGCCCCTGTGATATAGTGGGCCAATGAGCCTTTGTGTTGGTTTATGGGCAATACGGCCCTTGTGATAGAGTGGGCCAATGAGCCTTTGTGTTGGTTTATGGGCAATACGGCCCTTGTGATGTAGTGGGCCAATGAGCCTTTGTGTTGGTTTATGGGCAATACGGCCCTTGTGATATAGTGGGCCAATGAGCCTTTGTGTTGGTTTATGGGCAATACGGCCCTTGTGATATAGTGGGCCAATGAGCCTTTGTGTTGGTTTATGGGCAATACGGCCCTTGTGATATAGTGGGCCAATGAGCCTTTGTGTTGGTTTATGGGCAATACGGCCCTTGTGATATAGTGGGCCAATGAGCCTTTGTGTTGGTTTATGGGCAATACGGCCCTTGTGATATAGTGGGCCAATGAGCCTTTGTGTTGGTTTATGGGCAATACGGCCCTTGTGATATAGTGGGCCAATGAGCCTTTGTGTTGGTTTATGGGCAATACGGCCCTTGTGATATTGTGGGCCAATGAGCCTTTGTGTTGGTTTATGGGCTATACGGCCCTTTTGGTAATGCGGGCCAATGAGACCTTGTGTTGGTTTATGGGTCATATGGTCAGTGTGATGTTGTGGGCCAATAAGCCCTCGTGTTGGTTTATGGGCTATACGGCCCTTGTGATATTGTGGGCCAGTGAGCCCTTGTGTTAGTTTATGGGCTATACGGCCCTTGTGATATTCTGGGCCAATGGGCCCTTGTGTTGGTTTATGGCCTATACGGCCCTTGTGATATTGTGAGCCAATGAGCCCTAGTGTTGGTTTATGGGCTATACGGCCCTTCTGATATTGTGGGCCATTGAGCCCTTACGTTAGTTTATGGGCTATACGGCCCTTGTGATATTCTGGGCCAATGGGCCCTTGTGTTGGTTTATGGCCTATACGGCCCTTGTGATATTGTGGGCCAGTGAGCCCTTGTGTTGGCTTACAGGCTATACGGCCCTTGTGATATTGTGGGCCAATTTGCCCTTTTGTTGGTTACAGGCTATATGGCCCTTGTGTTAGTTTACTGACTATATGGCCATTGCTTTATTATTGGCTAATGAGCCCTTGGGTTGGTTTATGGGCTATACGGCCCTTGTGATATTATGGGCCAATGAGCCCTTGTGTTAGTTTATGGGCTATACAACCCTAGTGCTATTTTACAGGCTATAACAAGTCATGTGTAACAATACTTTACCAATACCATTCTTCATTCATTCTTTTTGAAATATAAAAAGTAAAAAACAAAAACACTAACGCACACAACGCAAAGCAACAACCGCGTTAGCCCGTAATCGATCGGCCAGGAAATCTTATAGATTCCAGGGCCGATCGTGGTGGGTTTTGGTCCACTTTAATCTCACAATGGGGTAACAAACTGCAGAGATCAGATTTAATTTCTCATCCCATTCTTTTTGAAATATAAAAAGTAAAAACAAAAACACTAACGCGCACAACGCAAAGCAACAATGATGTTAGCGGGAAGGAAACGCGGTATTTGTGTTTTAAATACTGTAAATACCAAAGAGCTTCATGCAACGCCAAATTTTTGTTGAATTCTCTCAAGTGGAGATTTGCATGAACACAAATGTCTTATCTATAATGGATCACGATTGTACTTTCGGAATATCTCCTATTTGCAAGGCCCGAGCGCGAGAGAGAATGGGGAGCGAGGAGCACGAGGCTACGGAGCCATTGCAGGAGATTACAAATTTCCCCTAATAAGCTGTGAGAAACGGAGGCTCCGAGGATCTCTCTCGCCTCAGCGTGTCCCGCGTTGGGTTACGGGGGAGCACTGCGTCTTCTTTGAGGCCGATATTGATGACTAATTGAAAAAATAATAAAAAAAAAAGCAAAGAGCCGACTTGATAGGAGAGAGACAATCTTATCTCCGCTAACAGAGCGTCGGAGGGAATCACTGTCGTCGTTTAGCTCCGACGCCGCAGAGACGCGACCAGACAATGTTTTAATCCCGCAATTAGAGTGTCAAGAAAAAGATGCCCTTTAAAGTTTCAATATGTGACTTGTGATAAGTAACATAATACCTGGAGATCTGTCAGGATGGCTTCAACGCGCCCGCGATTGGCCGTCGAATTAAAGAGGAACTTCGGACATAAAATAAAAAGGGGCTGATCCCCCCCCCCCCCCCACACACACATCGGCCCATACTTACATTTTGGATGTCGGCGCTGCCTGTTGCGGCGACATCCGTCTGCTGTGTTATGTGTGGTTTTTAGGTGCAACTGTACTCATTCTAATAAAGTGTTTACTTTTTGATATTTTTGTGGTACTCCCATTTTTAGAGGTAGGTGTGGCAATTGATCCGCACCCTCTCTTTGTTCTCTTTGTTTGTTACATATGAGTAAACACATTGATCTTTGGGTAGTGCACTCCTACTTTGTTAGAGCGCAGTGCCTGATGGGATGCAAGATGGCGCCGCCCATCAAAAGGTCGCACAGAATCCGAGGGACCCAGAAGATGGATCCCCCGGGGAGTTGAGTAGAAGCTACCCAAAGGTAGCACTGGTGGTACTTGAGGTCCCCTCTGATGCTATTCAAGGCCACTGGGAGTGAAAGCAGGGAGGGGCATAAAGCATTGCTGCAATAGGATTTGTCTGGTGGGTATCCTATCTAGTATGTGTCTTGGCATCCTATCTGAATGAGTGTATTTCTGGTGGAAGGACCCAGGGCGTCTGTATTAGTGGTGATGGGGGGGGGGGTGCTTCATGAAAAATGGTTGGGAAACCCTACTCAAGATTCGGGGTTCCCAACCCTTTTTCATCATGCACCATCCCTATTAGTGCTAATGACAGTTAGAAGTGGTACTAGTAGCACTGGTGGTACTTGAGGTCCTCCCAGATGGTATTCAAGAGTACTCTGAGAGTTACATTTTGTTACATTGTTATAGCCAAGGAGCAATTTGTTTGTCTTAATTGTTTCTGTTGTAACCGGGTGTGGCAATGTAACGCAGTGGAGCTCTTAGCAGGGAGTTGGCAGGCTTTTCAGGATGACTCATCTTGTTTGTTATAGGCACAGTGGGAGGGAGAGATAGGCCATCCCAATATTTTAAACTCCCATCCCAATATATGGCTCTGTGAGCTCTGTGAAAGATGGACGGGGTCAGGATGCTTATGTACGGCTACATCAAGTGTGCCAGGAAGACTTAAAGTGGAACAAAACTAACCCGCAGCCGCCCTGACATCTAAAAGATTGCTGGGCCAGTCTCTGGGGATCCAGAATCAGGATTGTGTGAAACCCCCCTGGGCGCCGGTAATCACTTACCATTCCCCGGACCAACGGCAAATGTGCAGGCAGTCGTCCAACGAGAGCCATCAGTCGTGTCATTCGGCAAACAGCTCTGACTGTTTTCAGATTGGCTGGGGCATGCTCAGGCCCGGGGACGGGGCATCGGGCGCTCCCCACTAAAGACAATGTCGAATGAATTAAACACAGCAAACGGCTCTTATTGGCCGTGTGCCCATTGAAATGAGGAATGAATTGTTCTAGGCTATCTGGGAGGTTTCACACAGGGGACATCCCAATCGGTGATTCCCCCATGGGAAAGTAGATCCAAATAGAGAAAACCAGCATGAATTTCCCGTGTACCAAAATAAATCCGTAAACCATTTGTATGTGTGTGTGTGTACGTCTCGTCCGCGGGCCGTGGCGCAGTACGAGAAGCCACGCGTTTATATTGGGATGGGCTATCTCTCCCTGCTGCTGTGCCTATAACAAACAAGATGAGTCTTCCGGAAAAGCCTGCCAGCTCCCTGCTGAGAGTTCCTTCTTGTTACATTGTCACACCCGATTACAATAGAAACAAATAAGATAAACATATTGGTCCTTGGCTGTAACAATGTAACACAGTGTAACTCTCAGCAGGGAGATGGCGGGCTTTTCAGGATGACTCATCTTGTTTGTTATAGGCACAGCAGGAGGAAGAGATAATGCATACCCAAATGTTATACTTCCATCCCAATATACGGCAGTTGATTACAATAGAAACAATGATGCTACATCAGCTGATCCTTGGCTGTAACAACGTAACACAATGTAACTCTCAGCAGGGAGTTGACAGGCTTTTCGGGATGACTCATCTTGTTTGTTATAGGCACAACAGGAGGGAGAGATAGCCCATCCCAATATTTTTAGCTCTCATCCTAATATATGACCCTGTTAGCTCTGTGAACTTCACACAGGGGGCATCGCAATCCATGATTCTCCCCATGGGAAAGTAGATCCAAATAGAGAAAACCAGCATGAATTTCCCGCGTACCAAAATAAATCAGGAAGCCATTTGTATGTGTGTGTGCGTACGTCTCGTCCGCGGGCCGTGGCGCAGTACGAGAAGCCACGCGTTTATATTGGAATGGGCTATCTCTCCCTGCTGCTGTGGCTATAACAAACAAGATGAGTCTTCCTGAAAAGCCTGCCAGCTCCCTGCTGAGAGTTCCTTCTTGTTACATTGTCACACCCGATTACAATAGAAACAAATAAGACAAACAGATTGGTCCTTGGCTGTAACAATGTAACACAGTGTAACTCTCAGCAGGGAGATGGTGGGCTTTTCAGGATGACTCATCTTGTTTGTTATAGGCACAGCAGGAGGGAGAGATAATGCATACCCAAATGTTATACTTCCATTCCAATATACGGCAGTTGATTACAATAGAAACAATGATGCTACATCAGCTGATCCTTGGCTATAACAATGTAACACAATGTAACTCTCAGCAGAGAGCTGGCAGTGCTTTTCAGGATGACTCATCTTGTTTGTTACAGGCACAGCAGGAGGGAGAGATAGCCCATCCCAATATTTTAAGCTCCCATCCCAATATATGACCCTGTGAGCTCTGTGAACTTCACACAGGGGGCTTTCCAATCGGTGATTCCCCCATGGGAAAGTAGATTCAAATAGAGAAAACCAGCATGAATTTCCCGCGTACCAAAATAAATCCAGAAACCATTTGTATGTGTGCGTGCGTATGTCTCGTCCGCGATCCGTGGCGCAGCCAACGCGAGCGGCCTGTAAATGAACGGCGCCATTGTTTCGCGCAGTAATCAGAGAGACATGTATACGTCCCTAACAGCAATCTGCTTTTCAATTTGCAGGCCATACTGCGCCTAATCCCACAAGACATCCCGCCGCTCCAGATATGAATATAAAAAGATAATTAGCCCGGCGCCGGAACATCTCCCTAAGACAGAGGGGGGGAAAAGGGCATCTTGTTGGCGGGTCCAGAGGGGTCCCCGGGAGGTCCCAGGCTGGTCACAGTTCCCCTCCTGTTTTATTACCGGCGCGCGCGCGTCCTCCTTTGTGTGAAACAGCTTATTTGCTCATGAAAATTTAAATCATGTTGTTACTAGAAGGAAAAAAATTAGGCCGGCGGAAAAGGTCAGGGAGCGATTGTGTCTTTTGAAGGAAGCAGATGATTCCTAGAGCGCCTTTTGTTTTCTCTCCTATAGCAATCTCGGCGCGGTGACACGGCCTCGTCGAGTGCCGGGGCTTTCTCGGAAATTAATGTTTAATATGTAGACAATATTGTACGGGTAATATTTACCGCTGGATCGGGCTTGTACTTCGCGTCGGGGTCCCTCACTGGGTGAAAACACATTTGAGGAATATATATATATATATATATATATATATATATATATATATAAGCAATGGCTGGAGTATAATAGGGCATGTTAGAGTTCCCCTTTACCAAAGTCATCCATTCATGCATTGCAAATCCCAAATCATGACCATGACCACCGCTACCCCGATATAAGGGGGATTCTGATAAAACATGAACCCCAGCATTTAGAATACAATGCACTTATCCTCTAGGATGTCTGTGTTCGATATAACATGGTCCCCTTTATTGGTGCCAAACAAAAGCGCTATATCGAGGTACATTAGTGGTGTATCTCCCTCTCGCTGTCTCTCTCTCTATATATATATACCGTATACTGAACATACATATAGGTTGTGTATGCAATAAAACAATATAAATACTCTATATACCAAATAAAAGCAATTTTACCACTGAGATGCATATGGAAAAAAAAAAAAAAAAAAAATATATATATATATATATATATATATACACATAAAAGCAATAACCGGAGCATAATAGGACGTGCTAGAGTCCTCCTTTACCAAAGCCATCCATTCATGCATCGCAAATCCCAAATCATGACCTTATATTATAAGCACACCGCTACCCCGATATAAGGTGGATTCTGATATAATATGGACTCCAACATTTAGAAATACAATGCACTTATCCACTAGGATGTCTGTATTCAGTATAACACTTTATTGGTGTCAAACAACAGCGTTATATTGAGGTACATTAGCGGTGTTATCTTCCTCTCGCTGTGTCTCTCTCTATATATATATATATACCGTATACTGAGCATACATATAGGTTGTGTATGCAATAAAATAATATAAATGCTCTATATATCAAATAAAAGCAATTATGGCTAAAGTATATTAGGACATGTTAGAGTTCCCCTTTACCAAAGTGATACATTTATGCGCCCCAGCTCGTTACCTTGTAATGTATGTACCTCTCTTTCTCTCTCTCTCTCTCTCTCTCTCTCTCTCTATATATATATATATATATATATATATATGTGGAGGCTGATTCATTACTAGCGCCAGGTATCGGCAGATGAGCGTCTGTATAGCAGCGCTTAGAGCGACCGCTAGTAGTTGCTTGTGTGCGGGTATCGGGGCGCTGTAACAGAGCGTCTCAGTCGCTGTAGTAACCTGGCCGGCATTGATGAATGTGATGTGTGTTGGGCGCTCTAACACCAGTACAGCGCTGCAGGGAGCGAGAGGTAGCGCCAGCTCAGTGCGACCGACTCTCAGCGACTCACACCATATTCAACAAAAAAACAGACACACACAGCGCGTTCAAAGAAGGGCAACAAAGTTAATAAAAGTAGTGCGGGGGCTAGAGTACCCTGAAAGATTGTCCAAGTTAGGTTTATTTAGTTTAGAAAAAAGACGATTGAGGGGTGATCTAATAACTATGTATAAATATATTCAATACAAAGATCTGTCCCACAATCTATTTATACCCCGGAGTGTAACCATAACCCGAGGGCATCCACTAAGGTTAGAGGAAAGGTGTTTTCTCCACCGACATACGAGGGGATTCCTCTGTTCCATTCTAACTGTATGGTACTCGCTGCCAGAGGAGGTAGTAATGAGGGATACAGTAAAAACGTTCAAAAGTGGTCTTGATGCTCTCCTTCCATGGAATATTATTACCAGCTATGGCTACTAGACCACTGGAAGGAGATCTATAGTGGCCGGGATGCCCTCCTTGCAGGTAATAACATTACCAGCTATGGCTACTAGACCACTGGAAGGAGATCTATAGTGGCCGGGATGCCCTCCGTGCATGTAATAACATTACCAGCTATGGCTACTAGACCACTGGAAGGAGATCTATAGTGGCCGGGATGCCCTCCGTGCATGTAATAACATTACCAGCTATGGCTACTAGACCACTGGAAGAAGATCTATAGTGGCCGGGATCCCCTCCTTGCATGTAATAACATTACCAGCTATGGCTACTAGACCACTGGAAGGAGATCTATAGTGGCCGGGATGCCCTCCTTGCATGTAATAACATTTCCAGCTATGGCTACTAGACCACTGGAAGGAGATCTATAGTGGCCGGGATGCCCTCCGTGCATGTAATAACATTACCAGCTATGGCTACTAGACCACTGGAAGGAGATCTATAGTGGCCGGGATGCCCTCCTTGCATGTAATAACATTACCAGCTATGGCTACTAGACCACTGGAAGGAGATCTATAGTGGCCGGGATGCCCTCCTTGCATGTAATAACATTACCAGCTATGGCTACTAGACCACTGGAAGGAGATCTATAGTGGCCGGGATGCCCCCCGTGCATGTAATAACATTACCAGCTATGGCTACTAGACCACTGGAAGGAGATCTATAGTGGCCGGGATGCCCTCCGTGCATGTAATAACATTACCAGCTATGGCTACTAGACCACTGGAAGGAGATCTATAGTGGCCGGGATGCCCTCCTGGCATGTAATAACATTACCAGCTATGGCTACTAGACCACTGGAAGGAGATCTATAGTGGCCGGGATGCCCTCCTTGCATGTAATAACATTACCAGCTATGGCTACTAGACCACTGGAAGGAGATCTATAGTGGCCGGGATGCCCTCCTTGCATGTAATAACATTACCAGCTATGGCTACTAGACCACTGGAAGGAGATCTATAGTGGCCGGGATGCCCTCCTGGCATGTAATAACATTACCAGCTATGGCTACTAGACCACTGGAAGGAGATCTATAGTGGCCGGGATGCCCTCCGTGCATGTAATAACATTTCCAGCTATGGCTACTAGACCACTGGAAGGAGATCTATAGTGGCCGGGATGCCCTCCGTGCATGTAATAACATTACCAGCTATGGCTACTAGACCACTGGAAGGAGATCTATAGTGGCCGGGATGCCCCCCGTGCATGTAATAACATTACCAGCTATGGCTACTAGACCACTGGAAGGAGATCTATAGTGGCCGGGATGCCCTCCGTGCATGTAATAACATTACCAGCTATGGCTACTAGACCACTGGAAGGAGATCTATAGTGGCCGGGATGCCCTCCTTGCATGTAATAACATTTCCAGCTATGGCTACTAGACCACTGGAAGGAGATCTATAGTGGCCGGGATGCCCTCCTTGCATGTAATAACATTACCAGCTATGGCTACTAGACCACTGGAAGGAGATCTATAGTGGCCGGGATGCCCTCCGTGCATGTAATAACATTACCAGCTATGGCTACTAGACCACTGGAAGGAGATCTATAGTGGCCGGGATGCCCCCCGTGCATGTAATAACATTACCAGCTATGGCTACTAGACCACTGGAAGGAGATCTATAGTGGCCGGGATGCCCTCCGTGCATGTAATAACATTACCAGCTATGGCTACTAGACCACTGGAAGGAGATCTATAGTGGCCGGGATGCCCTCCTTGCATGTAATAACATTACCAGCTATGGCTACTAGACCACTGGAAGGAGATCTATAGTGGCCGGGATGCCCCCGTGCATGTAATAACATTACCAGCTATGGCTACTAGACCACTGGAAGGAGATCTATAGTGGCCGGGATGCCCTCCTTGCATGTAATAACATTACCAGCTATGGCTACTAGACCACTGAAAGGAGATCTATAGTGGCCGGGATGCCCTCCTTGCATGTAATTACATTACAAACTATGGCTACTAGACCACTGGAGGGAGATCTATAGTGTCCGGGATGCCCTCCTTGCATGTAATAACATTTCCAGCTATGGCTACTAGACCACTGGAAGGAGATCTATAGTGTCCGGGATGCCCTCCGTGCATGTAATAACATTACCAGCTATGGCTACTAGACCACTGGAAGGAGATCTATAGTGGCCGGGATGCCCTCCTGGCATGTAATAACATTACCAGCTATGGCTACTAGACCACTGGAAGAAGATCTATAGTGGCCGGGATGCCCTCCTTGCATGTAATAACATTACCAGCTATGGCTACTAGACCACTGGAAGGGGATCTATAGTGGCCGGGATGCCCTCCTTACATGTAATAACATTACCAGCTATGGCTACTAGACCACTGGAAGGAGATCTATAGTGGCCGGGATGCCCTCCTTGCATGTAATAACATTTCCAGCTATGGCTACTAGACCACTGGAAGGAGATCTATAGTGGCCGGGATGCCCTCCTTGCATGTAATAACATTTCCAGCTATGGCTACTAGACCACTGGAAGGAGATCTATAGTGGCCGGGATGCCCTCCTTGCATGTAATAACATTACCAGCTATGGCTACTAGACCACTGGAAGGAGATCTATAGTGGCCGGGAGGCCCTCCTTGCATGTAATAACATTACCAGCTATAGCTACTAGACCACTGGAAGGAGATCTATAGTGGCCGGGAGGCCCTCCTTGCATGTAATAACATTACCAGCTATAGCTACTAGACCACTGGAAGGAGATCTATAGTGGCCGGGATGCCCTCCTTACATGTAATAACATTACCAGCTATGGCTACTAGACCACTGGAAGGAGATCTATAGTGGCCGGGATGCCCTCCGTGCATGTAATAACATTACCAGCTATGGCTACTAGACCACTGGAAGGAGATCTATAGTGGCCGGGATGCCCTCCGTGCATGTAATAACATTACCAGCTATGGCTACTAGACCACTGGAAGAAGATCTATAGTGGCCGGGATCCCCTCCTTGCATGTAATAACATTACCAGCTATGGCTACTAGACCACTGGAAGGAGATCTATAGTGGCCGGGATGCCCTCCTTGCATGTAATAACATTTCCAGCTATGGCTACTAGACCACTGGAAGGAGATCTATAGTGGCCGGGATGCCCTCCGTGCATGTAATAACATTACCAGCTATGGCTACTAGACCACTGGAAGGAGATCTATAGTGGCCGGGATGCCCTCCGTGCATGTAATAACATTACCAGCTATGGCTACTAGACCACTGGAAGAAGATCTATAGTGGCCGGGATCCCCTCCTTGCATGTAATAACATTACCAGCTATGGCTACTAGACCACTGGAAGGAGATCTATAGTGGCCGGGATGCCCCCCGTGCATGTAATAACATTACCAGCTATGGCTACTAGACCACTGGAAGGAGATCTATAGTGGCCGGGATGCCCTCCTTGCATGTAATAACATTACCAGCTATGGCTACTAGACCACTGGAAGGAGATCTATAGTGGCCGGGATGCCCTCCGTGCATGTAATAACATTACCAGCTATGGCTACTAGACCACTGGAAGGAGATCTATAGTGGCCGGGATGCCCTCCTTGCATGTAATAACATTACCAGCTATGGCTACTAGACCACTGAAAGGAGATCTATAGTGGCCGGGATGCCCTCCTTGCATGTAATTACATTACAAACTATGGCTACTAGACCACTGGAAGGAGATCTATAGTGGCCGGGATGCCCTCCTTGCATGTAATAACATTACCAGCTATGGCTACTAGACCACTGGAAGGAGATCTATAGTGGCCAGGATGCCCTCCTTGCATGTAATAACATTACCAGCTATGGCTACTAGACCACTGGAAGGAGATCTATAGTGGCCGAGATGCCCTCCTTGCATGTAATAACATTACCAGCTATGGCTACTAGACCACTGAAAGGAGATCTATAGTGGCCGGGATGCCCTCCTTGCATGTAATTACATTACAAACTATGGCTACTAGACCACTGGAAGGAGATCTATAGTGTCCGGGATGCCCCGTGCATGTAATAACATTACCAGCTATGGCTACTAGACCACTGGAAGGAGATCTATAGTGGCCGGGATGCCCTCCTTGCATGTAATAACATTTCCAGCTATGGCTACTAGACCACTGGAAGGAGATCTATAGTGGCCGGGATGTCCTCCTTGCATGTAATTACATTACAAACTATGGCTACTAGACCACTGGAAGGAGATCTATAGTGGCCGAGATGCCCTCCTTGCATGTAATAACATTTCCAGCTATGGCTACTAGACCACTGGAAGGAGATCTATAGTGGCCGGGATGTCCTCCTTGCATGTAATTACATTACAAACTATGGCTACTAGACCACTGGAAGGAGATCTATAGTGGCCGAGATGCCCTCCTTGCATGTAATAACATTTCCAGCTATGGCTACTAGACCACTGGAAGGAGATCTATAGTGGCCGGGAGGCCCTCCTTGCATGTAATAACATTACCAGCTATGGCTACTAGACCACTGGAAGGAGATCTATAGTGGCCGGGATGCCCTCCTTGCATGTAATAACATTACCAGCTATGGCTACTAGACCACTGGAAGGAGATCTATAGTGGCCGGGAGGCCCTCCTTGCATGTAATAACATTACCAGCTATGGCTACTAGACCACTGGAAGGAGATCTATAGTGGCCGGGAGGCCCTCCTTGCATGTAATAACATTACCAGCTATGGCTACTAGACCACTGGAAGGAGATCTATAGTGGCCGGGATGCCCTCCTTGCATGTAATAACATTTCCAGCTATGGCTACTAGACCACTGGAAGAAGATCTATAGTGGCCGGGATTCCCCCCCGTGCATGTAATAACATTTCCAGCTATGGCTACTAGACCACTGGAAGGAGATCTATAGTGGCCGGGATGCCCTCCTTGCATGTAATAACATTACCAGCTATGGCTACTAGACCACTGGAAGAAGATCTATAGTGGCCGGGATTCCCCCCCGTGCATGTAATAACATTTCCAGCTATGGCTACTAGACCACTGGAAGGAGATCTATAGTGGCCGGGAGGCCCTCCTTGCATGTAATAACATTACCAGCTATGGCTACTAGACCACTGGAAGGAGATCTATAGTGGCCGGGATGCCCCCCGTGCATGTAATAACATTACCAGCTATGGCTACTAGACCACTGGAAGGAGATCTATAGTGGCCGGGATGCCCTCCTTGCATGTAATAACATTACCAGCTATGGCTACTAGACCACTGGAAGGAGATCTATAGTGGCCGGGATGCCCCCCGTGCATGTAATAACATTACCAGCTATGGCTACTAGACCACTGGAAGGAGATCTATAGTGGCCGAGATGCCCTCCTTGCATGTAATAACATTACCAGCTATGGCTACTAGACCACTGGAAGGAGATCTATAGTGGCCGAGATGCCCTCCTTGCATGTAATAACATTACCAGCTATGGCTACTAGACCACTGGAAGGAGATCTATAGTGGCCGGGATGCCCTCCTTGCATGTAATAACATTACCAGCTATGGCTACTAGACCACTGGAAGGAGATCTATAGTGGCCGGGATGCCCTCCTTGCATGTAATAACATTACCAGCTATGGCTACTAGACCACTGGAAGGAGATCTATAGTGGCCGGGATGCCTTCCTTGCATGTAATAACATTACCAGCTATGGCTACTAGACCACTGGAAGGAGATCTATAGTGGCCGGGATGCCCTCCTTGCATGTAATAACATTACCAGCTATGGCTACTAGACCACTGGAAGGAGATCTATAGTGGCCGGGATGCCCTCCTTGCATGTAATAACATTACCAGCTATGGCTACCAGACCACTGGAAGGAGATCTATAGTGGCCGGGATGCCCTCCTTGCATGTAATAACATTACCAGCTATGGCTACTAGACCACTGGAAGGAGATCTATAGTGGCCGGGATGCCCTCCTTGCATGTAATAACATTACCATATATGGCTACTAGACCACTGGAAGGAGATCTATAGTGGCCGGGATGCCCCCCGTGCATGTAATAACATTACCAGCTATGGCTACTAGACCACTGGAAGGAGATCTATAGTGGCCGGGATGCCCTCCTTGCATGTAATAACATTACCAGCTATGGCTACTAGACCACTGGAAGGAGATCTATAGTGGCCGGGATGCCCCCCGTGCATGTAATAACATTACCAGCTATGGCTACTAGACCACTGGAAGGAGATCTATAGTGGCCGAGATGCCCTCCTTGCATGTAATAACATTACCAGCTATGGCTACTAGACCACTGGAAGGAGATCTATAGTGGCCGGGATGCCCTCCTTACATGTAATAACATTACCAGCTATGGCTACTAGACCACTGGAAGGAGATCTATAGTGGCCGAGATGCCCTCCTTGCATGTAATAACATTACCAGCTATGGCTACTAGACCACTGGAAGGAGATCTATAGTGGCCGGGATGCCCTCCTTGCATGTAATAACATTACCAGCTATGGCTACTAGACCACTGGAAGGAGATCTATAGTGGCCGGGATGCCCTCCTTGCATGTAATAACATTACCAGCTATGGCTACTAGACCACTGGAAGGAGATCTATAGTGGCCGGGATGCCCTCCTTACATGTAATAACATTACCAGCTATGGCTACTAGACCACTGGAAGGAGATCTATAGTGGCCGGGATGCCCTCCTTGCATGTAATAACATTACCAGCTATGGCTACTAGACCACTGGAAGGAGATCTATAGTGGCCGGGATGCCCTCCTTGCATGTAATAACATTACCATCTATGGCTACTAGACCACTGGAAGGAGATCTATAGTGGCCGGGATGCCCTCCTTGCATGTAATAACATTACCATCTATGGCTACTAGACCACTGGAAGGAGATAAACAGGCTGAACTGGATGGACTAAAGTCTTTATTCAGCCTTATATACTATGTTACAACGTCGGCGCTCTGGATATGGGCGCTGTAGCATAGAGCGCCAGACGCTGTGTGATTAAAGTGGACCAACACCCAGGGGGGATCGTCCCCCGCGGGGCATCCGAAATCGCAATGTCCCGCGGGGAGGAACCCCCCAGGAGGCCCACAAACCTTACCTCAGCCCCTTTCCATCTTTTGTGAATGGCCGGCGCAGGCGCGCTCCCTGTTAGAGGGAAGCGCGAGACGCAGCCTCCAGCACTCAGAGCCGCTGAGCTGCTATGCGCGTCCAAGCGGCCTTGGATGCGCTCTGTGATTGGCTGGAGCGGTCACGTGGGAGCGGGGAGAGGTGAGTTTTTGGGGCGTTCTTGGGGGTTTCACACAGCGGGGCACCCCCAATCGGGGTGCCGCACCGAAGTGGACCAAAACCCAGGATAGTCAAAATCCTGGGTGTTGGTCCACTTTAAAGTCTGTTTTTGATCACATATCCACCAGTAACAAAGCGAAAACACATGGAATGACATTGTTATAACACTGTGACATTAACACTTTAGTGCCAGACCTGTAATGACAATTCTGCATAAAAATATAAAAAATCAAAAAAGTTTTCAAAAATGACATTTAATAGGCAAGGAGAGGTCACACAATAATTTGATTAAGAAATAAATATTAAAAGAAAACCCTGTTTAAAGAGAAGAAAAGTAATGTCCATTGAAATGCATGGGAGAGCGACAGGTAATAGCAGGTTCTGGAAGCCAGAGTGCCGGCGCTATACACTGAGCCACCTGTAATAATACATGTGACGCTACATGGCGCTGTTATATGTAATAATACATGTGATGCTACATGGTGCTGTTATATGTAATAATACATGTGATGCTACATGGCGCTGTTATATGTAATAATACATGTGACGCTACATGGCACTGTTATATGTAATAATACATGTGACGCTACATGGCGCTGTTATATGTAATAATATATGTGACGCTACATGGCACTGTTATATGTAATAATACATGTGATGCTACATGGCGCTGTTATATGTAATAATACATGTGATGCTACATGGCGCTGTTATATGTAACTAGACAAAGTGCAATTTCCGTGGAAATTGAGTGAAGTGTTCTTGCCTCCACCAGTTCTCTACAACTGGGTGGAGTGGGCGGAGTAACTGGGTGGAGTGGGCGGAGTAACTGGGTGGAGTGACTTGAGTAACTGTTGTGTGGTTGGAGTCGCTGGAGTAACTGTGGAAAGGTTTGACTGGGCAGAGTAACTATATGGATTGTTTGGAGTGAGTAAAGATAGTAGGCATTAAATGATGAAGTATTTCTATCTTGCTAAATGACTGGCTATGTCATTGTCTAACCTGTTCTCCATAACGTGTTTTCATGGGGAGTTTTCCTGAGACTGGCTGTGTGGGCGGAGCAGCTGTAAAATGAATGTAACGAGCCAGGCTGCAGCTGTGTTGCTATGGCAACTCACTCTGAGGTAACCAGAGAATGCACATTAAAACACATTTCTAATGCACTGGTGGTTGCCATATTCAAATGACTGTAGCTTAAAAAGTATACATCCTACAGCAAGGAGCTTTATACTGTAGGAATCACAAGAGCCGAAATATTGGCGTTTTTCTGGCGCAATTTTCCCATAGGAATGAATGGGAGGAATGTTCAAAACTAGAGTGGGAGATGAGTGTGAAGTGAAAAATCAGGACATGATTTCTAAACTGCGACCTCTCCCTCATTTTTAAGCTCGACCTACACAAATCTTATATCAAAACGTTCAGCTATCCCTGCTGCCGCTAAAAATGTCCAAGGCTAAGCCATAGCCCGAACAGTTTTCTCAATATGACCTTTTGTTTGCAAATCACACCTCCCATTGACATTCATTGAAACTCCACTCTAGACACCACAAATGTGAATGGCAATTTCTAAACTGCGACTGTGCCTTCATTTTTAATATTTCAGAGACATGCTATATAACACATTGTAGGCCTGGGCCTTGTGATTCTTACAGTATAAAGCTCTTTGCTGTAGGATGTATACTTATTCTAAGTATGTCACACACCCCGCTTCAAGACATTCATTACATGTGGGTATACTGACCTGTAGATGGCGATCTTGCAGAGATGTCAATAAAAAAAGGTAAGACCCTCCCGGCCCATAAATACCTGGGACCTCCCACTCATTCCCAAGTCTTTCATCTCTGCAGAGGCGAGCAAGTCAGAAGATGATGTCTCCTCCTTGCAGGTAGCCGGGATGACTCCCGGCCCCCCGTTTTTTCTTCTATTTCTGCCCGGATCCCCTTGTTTAATGTTCCCTGCCTCCCAGCCTAGGCTGCTGATCCGGGCAAAGGTAGTTGGCACCCCTGGTGCTTAGGAGCCGTGAGACCCCATAACAAGGGGTAGGCGGCTATCCGGGTTGGTGATCTCGGTTTGGGATGCCCCGTCCCTTGGCCCTTCCCTGGCATGGATTCCCCCTCTCCCAGGTACCCTTAGAGGGGGGTGCTTTTCCCTTATGGATTCCTGTCTTTTATGTGTGTGTGTGTGTGTGTTTTACATGTGTGTGCTTTACTTTCACTTTCATGGCGTCGGAGGTTCCACGGCGCCGGCCTCCGGCGCGCTAAGAGAGTTGCCCGCAATGGCGGCGGCGAGCCCATGAGGGCTTCTTCTCCTCCGGGCAGGGGGGGGCGGGGCCGGGCGCTCGCGCGCGCCGGAGGCTCGCCCCCGTGCTGAGAGCGCGGCTTTTCATGTCCCGGCTTCAGGCCAGGAGAGACGGGGGAGGGGCGGGGCCGGGCGCGACCGGCCAGCCCTCCCTCCTCCTACTGCACACTGCGCGTCGTTACCTGCGGTACTGAAGGTCGGGTGAGGGGCCTGATGGCCATCACTGTCATTTGTTATTATCTTCTATACATTTAGCATGGTCTGAGTGTGTGCTTGTGTTTTTGTGTTCCAGGTGGACCATTGATCATATTAAAGGGGGGGGTTCTCCCGGTCTAGGTCCCTGGTTAATTTTTAGCTGGCTTAAAATCTGACTTAAAGGGGCATCCCGGGTGGCATTATTGCGTAATTCCCAAAAATAAAAAGAGCATTGTACACATTTAATTGTATATACTATAAATAGTACTAAAAAATCACCTTATGGAGGCATCCCCGGATACTGGGCTTGTGCCCCCCTCTGGGCTATCCAGGCTGTGTTTGGGAAGTGGGGTATCCCTTTTGGGGGATGATGTATTTCTATGTGTACCCTGTGCGCAGCGGTCTATTACGCGGCAGACCGGATCTCAGGTGTCTGGTTCTGCTCCGTCGGTCTCCTCCCCGTTTCCCCCTCGCCTGACACGTGCGTGTGACGTGTTCATTGGCAGGGAGTCACAATCTGAGGTGTGTGCCAGATTGGCCAATCTTGAAAAATTGTTATCTAGTGCCGTCGCCAAAAAGGCCACGGCAAAGAGAAAACATTTGTATACAGCCACGCAGGCCTCTGATAGGGAGGATTTTGACTCCCTGGATTGGTCTGATTGTTCCCCGCGTGAGGAAGGGGAGCTGTATGAGGGGTCTGATGACTCCGACGATCAGCAGTTTGTGGGCGCTGATATCGAGCAGGGCCAGGGGGATTCCTCGGATACATCCAGGGTCCTGGCTCAGGTGTTTGAGGTCCTGGCTATTTCTCCCCCCGAGGCGGCTCCTGCGCTGAAGGGGGAGTTCTTTAAAGAGACGAAGCCGCGCTTGGAATTTCCTTATCAAAAGCATTTTGATGGTATCATTCTCAAGGAATGGGAGATGCCGACGCGGCTTCCGGGTGTCCCACCGGGTTGGGACAAGAAATATCCCTTTCCGGCGGACGCGGTGAAGCACTGGTCGTCCCCTCCCCAGGTGGATGCTCCTGTTTTGGGGTTGTCCAGCTCGTCAGTCCTCCATTCTCCGGAGTGCACTACTCTCAAGGATGGTGAGGATAAACGCATTGACCAGATGGCTTGTCATGGTTTTGCCAGTGTTGGATCGGCCTTGCGGCCTGTTTGTGCTTCGGCGCTTGTACTGGTTGCTGCCAGGTCAGGTGTTAGAGGATTGTTGGCCTCTTCCGGGCTTGACCCGGCTAGTGAGGAGTTTGCCGACCTTAAGCGCTGTGAGTTATTCTTATCCTTTGTACTGTCCGCCCTGGATGACACATTGGTGATGTGTAGCAGAGCTGCGGCCCTGCTTGTGGCTATCCGCCGGTCTGTTTGGTTACGCCAGTGAGCGGCTGATTTTGTGTCCAAAAAGTCGCTCACGGCCCTTCCCTTTGTGGGGTTGCGGCTCTTTGGAGAAAAATTGGATTCGGTGGCAAAGGGAGGTAAGTTACCTCAGCGTAAGAAGCAGCGTCGCCCCTTTTCGGGGGGCGGCTTCCTTCTCTCAGTCCTTTCGTGGGGCTAGAGTCAGCAGGGGTTCGGCTTTCCTCTCGTCCAGAAGTGATTCCTGGACCAGGGGCAGGGGTCAGGCCCGTCCAGCACACAGTTGGGGCTCCAAGCCTAGAGCCGCTGCCAAGCCGGCTCAGCAATGAGGGGGCGCTCTCACCCTTGCGGGTGGGGGGGGCGGCTGCAACTCTTCTCCCGGGTCTGGGTCCAAGAGGTCTCAGACAGGTGGATTATGGAAGTGGTATCTTCCGGTTACAAGCTGGAGTTTGAGTTCCGGCCCCCTCCCAGATTCTTCAGTTTTCGGGTGCCGTCAGATCCTCTGGCCGCCCAGGGGCTTCGGGTGGCAGTAGCAAGTCTTTTGGACATGGCTGTCATCTGCCTGGTGCCCCACTCAGACCGGGGCCTGGGCTTCTATTCCAATTTGTTCATGGTGCCCAAGAAGGACGGATGCGTTCATCCCATTCTGGATCTGAAGTTGCTCAACAGGTTCGTTCGTCCCTGGAAGTTCCGTATGGAAACTCGGCGCTCAGCCATCCACTCACTTCGTCAGGGGCACTTCATGACGTCCATAGACATCAAAGATGCTTACCTGCATATTCCAATATTTCCGGCACACCAGAGATTCCTCAGGTTTGTCGTGGACAATCGACATTTTCAGTTTGTGGCTCTTCCGTTTGGCCTTACCTCGGCTCCAAGGGTTTTTACCAAGGTGTTGGCAGGAGTGATGGCCATCCTCAGAGCCAGGGGTATCCGCATCGTGCCCTATCTGGACGATCTTCTTATCATGGCGTCTTCCCTCAGTCAGGCGCAGCTGAATACCAGGAATGTGGTGTCTACTCTGGAGAGTTTCGGTTGGGTGATCAACTATCCCAAGTCCTGCCTCACTCCCTCCAGGGTGGTGGAATTCCTGGGAATGTCGCTGGATACTTCTCAGGCCAGGGTGTTCCTCCCCCGAGCCAAGGTTCTTCTGATTCAGGAATTGACTCGGCTTCTCCTATCCATCCCCCGCCCGTCCATCCGGCTAGGGATGAGACTTGTGGGATTGATGGTGGCGTCGTTCGAGGCGGTTCCCTTTGCCCAGTTTCACACAAGGACGCTCCATCTCTTGCCGGCCTGGGACGGGTGCCCGCTGTCATTGGATCAGTCCTTTCTGATGTCCCCCTGGGTACGGCGTTCACTTCGGTGGTGGCTGAAACCAAGCAATCTGACGAGGGGCAGGTCCTTTCTGACCCCTCATTGGGAGACGGTCACCACGGATGCCAGCCTGTCAGGTTGGGGGGATTTTGGAAGGATCTTCAGTTTCAGGGACTGTGGGGGCCTCTGGAGGCTCACGATCCCATCAATGTTCTGGAGTTGAGAGCCATCAGGCTGGTTCTGGCTCACTTGACTGATCAGTTGCGGGGCCTACCGGTCCAAGTTCGGTCGGACAATCGGACGGCGGTCGCCTACATCAATCACCAGGGAGGGGCTCGCAGCAGGGAGTGCCCTCAGGGAAGTGTCCTTGATTCTTGCCTGGGCAGAGAGCAATGTCCCATGCATCTCAGCAGTGTACATTTCGGGATTGGAGAACACAGAGGCGGACTCCCTGAGCAGGGGGTCATCTCACCGGGGGGGAATGGTCGCTCTGTCCCAAGGTGTTTCGGTCGCTTTGCCATCGGTGGGGGTCTCCGGAGGTGGACCTCTTTGCCTCTCGTCACAATCACAAGCTTACGACATTTGTGTCTCTCTCATGGGATCCACTGGCTCTGGCAGCGGATGCCATGTCTCTGAACTGGAGGGATCTGGGGTTTCTGTACCTGTTCCCTCCGTTTCCCATGGTGGGCAAAGTGGTGCGCAAGCTGGCCCTAGAGGGCGCGTCAGCAATCCTGGTGGCTCCAAGGTGGCCAAGACAGGTTTGGTTCGCAGACGTGGTAAGGTTGGCAGAGGATCAGTTAGATCTGCCCCTTCTGCCGGATCTGCTCACCCAGGGTCCACTGCTCTACCCCAATTTACCAACGCTGGCTTTGACGGCGTGGCTGCTGAAACCTCCATCTTGAAGGAGGAAGGTCTTTCTGATGCTGTCATTCAGACTCTGGTTAGGGCTAGAAAGAAGTCTTCCTCTGCCATCTACTATAGGATTTGGAGGTCTTATATTGCTTGGTGTGAGGTCCGGGCCTTGCCTTGTAGGGCTTTTTCTATCCCTAGGGTTTTGGAAATTCTGCAACATGGTCTGGACCAAGGTTTGCAGCTTAGTACGCTGAAAGTGCAGGTTTCTGCCCTGGCGGTTTTCTTTCAAAAGTCTTTTGCTTGTCATCCTCTGGTTAAGACCTTTTTCCAGGGGGTTACGCATGTGCGGCCTCCTAGGAAGCCTTTGCTCCCAGTTTGGGATTTGAATTTGGTTTTGTCTGCCTTGCAGGGTCCTCCTTTTGAACCTTTGCAGGATATTGCACTCTCTACGCTTACTCAGAAGGTTGTTTTTCTGGTTGCCATCACTTCTGTTCGGCGTGTTTCGGAGTTGGCAGCCTTGTCTATTAAGGCTCCTTACTTTGAGAGGCATCAGGACAAGGTTGTTTTCCGCTTCAAGCCAGATTTCCTTCCTAAGGTGGTCTCTGCTTTTCATCTTAATCAGGATATTGTTCTACCCTCCTTGTGTCCTAAGCCTAGCAATGACAAGGAGAGGGTTTTGCATTCTTTGGATGTGGTTCGCTGTGTGAAGTACTATTTGGTGGCTACTTCTCCTTTTCGTAGGACTGACGCTCTTTTTGTGGTGCCCCCTGGGCTTAGGAAGGGTTTGGCTCCTGCCAAGTCTTCCATTAGTAAATGGATTCGCCAGGCCATTGTTGGGGCCTATTCTGCTAAGGGGAGGAGTCCCCCTTTTCGTGTTACTGCTCATTCTATTCGTGCTGTTGGGGCGTCTTAGGCTTTCCAGCACCAGGCCTCTGTTGAGCAGGTTTGTAAGGCTGCTACTTGGTCCTCTGTTCACATATTTTCCAAGTTTTACAAGGTTGATGTTCGGGCCTCAGCGGATGCTGTTTTTGGCCGCAAAGTTCTGCAAGCTGTTGTGGTTTAAGTTGTGCTTTATGCCTTGTTTTGGATCCCCGCCCTTTATGGACAATGCTATTGGATGTCCCAAGTGTAATGAATGTCTTGAAGCGGGGTGTGTGACATACTTAGAATAATACCATTTTGTGAATACTCACCTGTAAAATGGGTATTATAAGTATGTCACACACCCCGCTTCACCCGCCCTTTTGTATTCTGGATCCTTTATATGGTGAACCTTTTGTTAGTTTTAATTGGCTTTTCCTGGTCCCTTTACCTTACTGCTATCTTTATACTGGGGAATGAGTGGGAGGTCCCAGGTATTTATGGGGCGGGAGGGTCTTACCTTTTTCTGTTATCATCTCTGCAAGATCACCATCTACAGGTCAGTATACCCAAGTGTAATGAATGTCTTGAAGCGGGGTGTGTGACATACTTATAATACCCATTTTACAGGTGAGTATTCACAAAATGGTATTTTTAAGCTACAGCCATTTGAATATGGCAACCACCAGTGCATTAGAAATGTGTTTTAATGTGCATTCTCTGGTTACCTCAGAGTGAGTTGCCATAGCAACACAGCTGCAGCCTGGCTCGTTACAGCTGCTCCGCCCACACACCAAGTCTCAGGAAAACTCCCCATGAAAACATGTTATAGAAAACAGCTTAGACAAATGACATAGCCAGTCATTTAGCAAGATAGAAATACTTCATCATTTAATGCCTACTATCTTTACTCACTCCAAACACTCCATATAGTTACTCTGCCCAGTCACACCTTTCCACAGTTACTCCAGCCACTCCAACCACACAACAGTTACTCAAGTTACTCCACCCAGTTACTCCGCTCACTCCACCCAGTTACTCCGCCCAATCCACCCAGTTACTCCGCCCACTCCACCCAGTTACTCCGCCCACTCCACCCAGTTACTCCTCCCACTCCAGTTGTAGAGAACTGGTGGAGGCAAGAACACTTCACGCAATTTCCACGGAAATTGCACTTTGTCTAGTTATTATTATTAAAGACGTCATCTCCCTGCACCAACCAATTGGTCGCAACCCCTCGGCCCTCAGAGGTCAACAGGCCCATTTTACTTATATATTAATGAATAGTATTTGTGATGATTAAATAATTCAATTAGATTGTGAGGTTGAACATCTAAATTGGTCGTATCATTATTATTATTATCGTTATTATTATTATTATTAAAGGTGTCATCTCCCGCAGATAGGTTGCACCAACCAATTGTTCACAACCCTCTGACCCTCATTTTACTTCTATATTAATGAATAATATCGGTGACTCTATTAAGTAATGCGATTAGATGGTGAGGTGGGAGGTCTTCTTTAAGTCACCGTCTGTGATCTGATAATGGATTGTCACGCGTCTCGTCTTCGGGGGACTTTTTCTTTTTTCTCTCTCTCTCTCTCTCTCGTGTGACACACAATGGCGGCTCCCATTTAACCATCACGTATTAATGAGTCACATCAGATCTCTTTTCACATAATTGCCTTAAAAGCCGCAAAATGCAAATGTTCCGCGTTTAACGCGCCGACGGTAATTTCATAAATGAATCAAATGTGTCATCGCTAAATGTCTGGCGATTAGGGATCTGAGGCGCTGGGTCAGCCATGTTGTTCCAATGAAGGAATGTGGGGGGGGGGTGAGGTGGGGGGGGCTGTCGGGGTCTCGGTTGTCACCGGCTGTTAAATGGGAAATTGTCACAGACAGAGGAGAGCAAAAAAAAACAACATCTGTCCCAAGGAAAGAAAGAAAGAGAGAAAGAATGAGAAAGGAAGAAAGAAAGAAGGAAAGAAAGAGAAAGAAAGAAAGAAAGAAAGAAAGAAAGAAAGAAAGAAAGAAAGAAAGAGAAAGAAAGAAGGAAAGACAGAGAGAAAGAAAGAAAGAAAGAAAGAAAGAAAGAAGGAGAGAGTGAAAGAAAGAAAGAAAGAAAGAAAGAGAAAAAGAAAGAGAGAAAGAAAGCATCTGCTCACAAACTACCTTAGAGGCTGTGACACTGAGGAATGAAAGAAAGAAAGAAAGAAAGAAAGAAAGAAAGAAAGAAAGAAAGAAAGAAAGCATCTGCACACAAACTACCTTAGAGGCTGTGACACTGAGGAATGAAAGAAAGAAAGAAAGCAAGAAAGAAAGAAAGAGAAAGAAAGGAAGAAGGAAAGAAAGAAAGCATCTGCACACAAACTACCTTAGAGGCCGTAACACTGAGGAATGGTTAGTTCTCTACAGGTAACCAGTGACACTGAGGAATGGAAGAAAGAAAGAAAGAAAGAAAGAAAGAACGAAAGAAAGAGAAAGAGAGAAAGAGAAAAAAAGAAAGCATCTGCAGACAAACTACCTGTTTAAACATTTAGGTGACACTGTGACACAGAGGAATGAAAAGTTCTCTACAGGTAACCAGCAAGTCAGAAGAAAGAAAGAAATAAAGAACTAAAGAGAAAAGAAGGAAGGAAGGAAGGAAGAAAGGCAAAGAAAGAAACTCCATGGCACAGCGGGACACTGAGGAATTATTAGTCTTCTACAGGTAATTTGTGGAATAACCCCAGATTAGGCACCAGCAAGTTCAGAAGAAAGAAAGAAAGAAAGAAAGAAAGAAAGAAAGAAAGAAAGAAAGAAAGAAAGAAAGAAAGAAAGAAAGAAAAAGAAAGAAAGAGAAAGAGAGAGAAAGAAAGAAAGTTGTTTGAAACAAACTACCTGTTTGGACATTTAGGGTCCATGATACTGAGGGATTATTAGTCATTTAGAGGTAATTTGTGGGACAACCCCAGATAAGCAAGTTCAGAAGAAAGAAAGAAAAGTAGTACAAACAAGAGAAAGTAAGAAAGAAAGAAAGGAAGGAAGGAAGAAAAAGAGGAAGGAAGGAAGAGAAAGAAAGAGGAAAAAAGAAAGAAAGAAATAAAGAAAAAAAGAAAGAAAGAAAGAGGGAAGGAAAGAAAGACAGAAGGAAAGAAAGGCAGAAAGACAGAAGAACAGAAGGAAAGAAAGCATCTGCACACAAACTACCTTAGAGGCCGTAACACTGAGGAATGGTTAGTTCTCTACAGGTAGACAGTCACACTGAGGAATGGAAGAAAGAAAGAGAAAGAAAGAAAGAGAGAGAAAAAAAAGTAAGAAAGCATCTGCAGACAAACTACCTGTTTAAACATTTAGGGGCTGTGACACAGAGGAATGAAAAGTTCTCTACAGGTAACCAGCAAGTCAGAAGAAAGAAAGAAAGAAAGAAAGAAAGAAAGAAAGAAAGAAAGAAAGAAAGAAAGAAAGAAAGAAAGAAACTCCATGGTGCAGCTCCATCTGGACACACAACTACCTTTACAGAGGCCGGGACACCGAGGAATCAGCAGTCCTCTACAGGTGACCAGCAAGTCAGAGGAAAGATAGAAAGAAAGATAGAAAGAAAGAAAGAAAGAGAAAGAAGGAAGGAAGGAAAGAGAGAGCGAGAAATAAAGAAAGAAAAGAGAAAGAAAGAAAGAAAGAAAGAAAGAAAGAAAGAAAGAAAGAAGAAAGGAAGGAAAAGAAAGAAACTCCATGGCACAACTCCATCTGCAGACAAACTAGCTGTATAAACATTCAGGGGCCGGGACACCGAGGAATGAAATGTTCTCTACAGGTAATTTGTGGGACAACCCCGGACTAGGCAGCAGCAAGTAAGAAGGAAGAAAAGAAGACAGAAGGAAAGAAAAAAGGAAAGAAAGAGAAAAAAAGAAAGAAGGAAAGTTGTTCAGAAGAAAGAAGGAAAGAAAGAGAGAGAGAAAGAAAGAAAGGGGCCGTGACACTAAGGAATGATTAGTCATCTAGAGGCAATTTGTGGGACAACCCCAGATGAGCAAGTTCAGAAGAAAGAAAGAAAGGCAGTACGAACAAGAGAAAGAAAGAAAGAAAGAAAGAAAGAAAGAAAGAAAGAAAGAAAGAAAGAAAGAGAGAAAGAAAGAAAGAAAGAAAGAAAGAAAGAGAGAGAGAAAGAAAGAGGAAGGAAGCAAAGAAAGAAAGAAAGAAAGAAAGAGAGAAAGGAAGGAAGAAAGAAAGAGAGAAAGAGAGAAAGAAAGAAAGAAAGAGAAGAAGGAAGAAAGAAAGGAAGAATGAAAGAAAGAAAGAAAGAAAGAAAGAAAGAGAGGAAGAAAGAAAGAGAGGAAGAAAGAAAGAGAGAGAAAGAAAGAGAAAGAAAGAAAGAAAGAAAGAGGAAGGAAGAAAGAAAGAAATAGAGAAATAGAGAAAGAAAGAGGAAGGAAGCAAAGAAAGAGAAAGAAAGAAAGAAAGAAAGTAAGAAAGTAAGAAAGAAAGAGAGAAAGAAAGAAAGAGAAAAAAAGAAAGAAAAAGAAAGAAAGAGAGAAAGAAAGAAAGAAACAGGAAGGAAGAAAGAAAGAAATAGAGAAATAGAGAAAGAAAGAGGAAGGAAGCAAAGAAAGAGAGAGAAAGAAAGAAAGAGAGAGAGAAAGAGAGAAAGAAAGAAAGAGGAAGAAAGAAAGCGCCTGCAGACAAACTACCTGTATAAACACTTTGTCATTCCCTGTAACTTTAATGATGAAACGCCGTCCATCGCTGGAAAAATACAGCGCCAAAGATACGCAGTGGAGCGCAGGAATAACTGCGGAACAAAGTGGCGCTCGGTGGCGGTGGGATAATCGGCTGCCGGGTCTAACAGGCGGCGACATAGGACGGCCAATACCTAGTGCTAAAAAGTAGTGTTCTGTGCAGCGTCTGCCAGCGCCAATGTAGCGCCCAGCACAGCGCCAGATAAGACAACCCCATTGTAACTCTCCCCAGGAAGCTGGCAGGCTTTTCAGAAGGACTCATCTTGTTTGTTATAAGTGGTCGATTCAGAGCCGGGTGAGAATTCTCGCTCCTTTTTTTAGGAGAGAAAACCACCATTCACTTTCAATTTACACCGCTGACTCAACAAGAGATGCCCCACCTCTTATTTGTATACGGATCACTAAAGCGGACCCTCACCCTGAATAAGAGCCTATCTTATATGTTTCCCACACCCTGTACATACAGATTGCCCACATTAATCCAGACCCTCACCCTGAATAAGAGCCTATCTTATATGTTTCCCACACCCTGTACATACAGATTGCTCACATTAATCCAGACCCTCACCCTGAATAAGAGCCTATCTTATATGTTTCCCACACCCTGTACATACAGATTGCCCACATTAATCCGTAACCTCACCCTGAATAAGAGCCTATCTTATATGTTTCCCACACCCTGTACATACAGATTGCCCACATTAATCCGGACCCTCACCCTGAATAAGAGCCTATCTTATATGTTTCCCACACCCTGTACATACAGATTGCTCACATTAATCCAGACCCTCACCCTGAATAAGAGCCTATCTTATATGTTTCCCACACCCTGTACATACAGATTGCCCACATTAATCCGTAACCTCACCCTGAATAAGAGCCTATCTTATATGTTTCCCACACCCTGTACATACAGATTGCCCACATTAATCCGGACCCTCACCCTGAATAAGAGCCTATCTTATATGTTTCCCACACCCTGTACATACAGATTGCCCACATTAATCCGGACCCTCACCCTGAATAAGAGCCTATCTTATATGTTTCCCACACCCTGTACATACAGATTGCTCACATTAATCCGGACCTTCACCCTGAATAAGAGCCTATCTTATATGTTTCCCACACCCTGTACATACAGATTGCCCACATTAATCCGGACCCTCACCCTGAATAAGAGCCTATCTTATATGTTTCCCACACCCTGTACATACAGATTGCCCACATTAATCCGGACCCTCACCCTGAATAAGAGCCTATCTTATATGTTTCCCACACCCTGTACATACAGATTGCTCACATTAATCCAGACCCTCACCCTGAATAAGAGCCTATCTTATATGTTTCCCACACCCTGTACATACAGATTGCCCACATTAATCCGTAACCTCACCCTGAATAAGAGCCTATCTTATATGTTTCCCACACCCTGTACATACAGATTGCCCACATTAATCCGGACCCTCACCCTGAATAAGAGCCTATCTTATATGTTTCCCACACCCTGTACATACAGATTGCCCACATTAATCCGGACCCTCACCCTGAATAAGAGCCTATCTTATATGTTTCCCACACCCTGTACATACAGATTGCTCACATTAATCCGGACCTTCACCCTGAATAAGAGCCTATCTTATATGTTTCCCACACCCTGTACATACAGATTGCCCACATTAATCCGGACCCTCACCCTGAATAAGAGCCTATCTTATATGTTTCCCACACCCTGTACATACAGATTGCCCACATTAATCCGGACCCTCACCCTGAATAAGAGCCTATCTTATATGTTTCCCACACCCTGTACATACAGATTGCTCACATTAATCCAGACCCTCACCCTGAATAAGAGCCTATCTTATATGTTTCCCACACCCTGTACATACAGATTGCCCACATTAATCCGTAACCTCACCCTGAATAAGAGCCTATCTTATATGTTTCCCACACCCTGTACATACAGATTGCCCACATTAATCCGGACCCTCACCCTGAATAAGAGCCTATCTTATATGTTTCCCACACCCTGTACATACAGATTGCCCACATTAATCCGGACCCTCACCCTGAATAAGAGCCTATCTTATATGTTTCCCACACCCTGTACATACAGATTGCTCACATTAATCCGGACCTTCACCCTGAATAAGAGCCTATCTTATATGTTTCCCACACCCTGTACATACAGATTGCCCACATTAATCCGGACCCTCACCCTGAATAAGAGCCTATCTTATATGTTTCCCACACCCTGTACATACAGATTGCCCACATTAATCCGGACCCTCACCCTGAATAAGAGCCTATCTTATATGTTTCCCACACCCTGTACATACAGATTGCTCACATTAATCCAGACCCTCACCCTGAATAAGAGCCTATCTTATATGTTTCCCACACCCTGTACATACAGATTGCCCACATTAATCCGTAACCTCACCCTGAATAAGAGCCTATCTTATATGTTTCCCACACCCTGTACATACAGATTGCCCACATTAATCCGGACCCTCACCCTGAATAAGAGCCTATCTTATATGTTTCCCACACCCTGTACATACAGATTGCTCACATTAATCCAGACCCTCACCCTGAATAAGAGCCTATCTTATATGTTTCCCACACCCTGTACATACAGATTGCCCACATTAATCCGTAACCTCACCCTGAATAAGAGCCTATCTTATATGTTTCCCACACCCTGTACATACAGATTGCCCACATTAATCCGGACCCTCACCCTGAATAAGAGCCTATCTTATATGTTTCCCACACCCTGTACATACAGATTGCTCACATTAATCCGGACCTTCACCCTGAATAAGAGCCTATCTTATATGTTTCCCACACCCTGTACATACAGATTGCCCACATTAATCCGTAACCTCACCCTGAATAAGAGCCTATCTTATATGTTTCCCACACCCTGTACATACAGATTGCCCACATTAATCCGGACCCTCACCCTGAATAAGAGCCTATCTTATATGTTTCCCACACCCTGTACATACAGATTGCTCACATTAATCCGGACCTTCACCCTGAATAAGAGCCTATCTTATATGTTTCCCACACCCTGTACATACAGATTGCCCACATTAATCCGGACCCTCACCCTGAATAAGAGCCTATCTTATATGTTTCCCACACCCTGTACATACAGATTGCCCACATTAATCCGGACCCTCACCCTGAATAAGAGCCTATCTTATATGTTTCCCACACCCTGTACATACAGATTGCTCACATTAATCCAGACCCTCACCCTGAATAAGAGCCTATCTTATATGTTTCCCACACCCTGTACATACAGATTGCCCACATTAATCCGTAACCTCACCCTGAATAAGAGCCTATCTTATATGTTTCCCACACCCTGTACATACAGATTGCCCACATTAATCCGGACCCTCACCCTGAATAAGAGCCTATCTTATATGTTTCCCACACCCTGTACATACAGTTTCCCACATTAATCCGGACCCTCACCCTGAATAAGAGCCTATCTTATATGTTTCCCACACCCTGTACATACAGATTGCTCACATTAATCCGGACCTTCACCCTGAATAAGAGCCTATCTTATATGTTTCCCACACCCTGTACATACAGATTGCCCACATTAATCCGGACCCTCACCCTGAATAAGAGCCTATCTTATATGTTTCCCACACCCTGTACATACAGATTGCCCACATTAATCCGGACCCTCACCCTGAATAAGAGCCTATCTTATATGTTTCCCACACCCTGTACATACAGATTGCTCACATTAATCCAGACCCTCACCCTGAATAAGAGCCTATCTTATATGTTTCCCACACCCTGTACATACAGATTGCCCACATTAATCCGTAACCTCACCCTGAATAAGAGCCTATCTTATATGTTTCCCACACCCTGTACATACAGATTGCCCACATTAATCCGGACCCTCACCCTGAATAAGAGCCTATCTTATATGTTTCCCACACCCTGTACATACAGATTGCTCACATTAATCCAGACCCTCACCCTGAATAAGAGCCTATCTTATATGTTTCCCACACCCTGTACATACAGATTGCCCACATTAATCCGTAACCTCACCCTGAATAAGAGCCTATCTTATATGTTTCCCACACCCTGTACATACAGATTGCCCACATTAATCCGGACCCTCACCCTGAATAAGAGCCTATCTTATATGTTTCCCACACCCTGTACATACAGATTGCCCACATTAATCCGGACCCTCACCCTGAATAAGAGCCTATCTTATATGTTTCCCACACCCTGTACATACAGATTGCCCACATTAATCCGGACCCTCACCCTGAATAAGAGCCTATCTTATATGTTTCCCACACCCTGTACATACAGATTGCTCACATTAATCCAGACCCTCACCCTGAATAAGAGCCTATCTTATATGTTTCCCACACCCTGTACATACAGATTGCCCACATTAATCCGTAACCTCACCCTGAATAAGAGCCTATCTTATATGTTTCCCACACCCTGTACATACAGATTGCCCACATTAATCCGGACCCTCACCCTGAATAAGAGCCTATCTTATATGTTTCCCACACCCTGTACATACAGATTGCTCACATTAATCCAGACCCTCACCCTGAATAAGAGCCTATCTTATATGTTTCCCACACCCTGTACATACAGATTGCCCACATTAATCCGTAACCTCACCCTGAATAAGAGCCTATCTTATATGTTTCCCACACCCTGTACATACAGATTGCCCACATTAATCCGGACCCTCACCCTGAATAAGAGCCTATCTTATATGTTTCCCACACCCTGTACATACAGATTGCCCACATTAATCCGGACCCTCACCCTGAATAAGAGCCTATCTTATATGTTTCCCACACCCTGTACATACAGATTGCTCACATTAATCCAGACCCTCACCCTGAATAAGAGCCTATCTTATATGTTTCCCACACCCTGTACATACAGATTGCCCACATTAATCCGTAACCTCACCCTGAATAAGAGCCTATCTTATATGTTTCCCACACCCTGTACATACAGATTGCCCACATTAATCCGGACCCTCACCCTGAATAAGAGCCTATCTTATATGTTTCCCACACCCTGTACATACAGATTGCTCACATTAATCCAGACCCTCACCCTGAATAAGAGCCTATCTTATATGTTTCCCACACCCTGTACATACAGATTGCCCACATTAATCCGGACCCTCACCCTGAATAAGAGCCTATCTTATATGTTTCCCACACCCTGTACATACAGATTGCCCACATTAATCCGGACCCTCACCCTGAATAAGAGCCTATCTTATATGTTTCCCACACCCTGTACATACAGATTGCTCACATTAATCCAGACCCTCACCCTGAATAAGAGCCTATCTTATATGTTTCCCACACCCTGTACATACAGATTGCCCACATTAATCCGTAACCTCACCCTGAATAAGAGCCTATCTTATATGTTTCCCACACCCTGTACATACAGATTGCCCACATTAATCCGGACCCTCACCCTGAATAAGAGCCTATCTTATATGTTTCCCACACCCTGTACATACAGATTGCTCACATTAATCCAGACCCTCACCCTGAATAAGAGCCTATCTTATATGTTTCCCACACCCTGTACATACAGATTGCCCACATTAATCCGTAACCTCACCCTGAATAAGAGCCTATCTTATATGTTTCCCACACCCTGTACATACAGATTGCCCACATTAATCCGGACCCTCACCCTGAATAAGAGCCTATCTTATATGTTTCCCACACCCTGTACATACAGATTGCCCACATTAATCCGGACCCTCACCCTGAATAAGAGCCTATCTTATATGTTTCCCACACCCTGTACATACAGATTGCTCACATTAATCCAGACCCTCACCCTGAATAAGAGCCTATCTTATATGTTTCCCACACCCTGTACATACAGATTGCCCACATTAATCCGTAACCTCACCCTGAATAAGAGCCTATCTTATATGTTTCCCACACCCTGTACATACAGATTGCCCACATTAATCCGGACCCTCACCCTGAATAAGAGCCTATCTTATATGTTTCCCACACCCTGTACATACAGATTGCTCACATTAATCCGGACCTTCACCCTGAATAAGAGCCTATCTTATATGTTTCCCACACCCTGTACATACAGATTGCCCACATTAATCCGGACCCTCACCCTGAATAAGAGCCTATCTCATATGTTTCCCACACCCTGTACATACAGATTGCCCACATTAATCCGGACCCTCACCCTGAATAAGAGTCTATCTTATATGTTTCCCACACCCTGTACATACAGACTGCCCACATTAATCCGGACCTTCACCCTGAATAAGAGCCTATCTTATATGTTTCCCACACCCTGTACATACAGATTGCCCACATTAATCCGTAACCTCACCCTGAATAAGAGCCTATCTTATATGTTTCCCACACCCTGTACATACAGATTGCCCACATTAATCCGGACCCTCACCCTGAATAAGAGCCTATCTTATATGTTTCCCACACCCTGTACATACAGATTGCTCACATTAATCCGGACCTTCACCCTGAATAAGAGCCTATCTTATATGTTTCCCACACCCTGTACATACAGATTGCCCACATTAATCCGGACCCTCACCCTGAATAAGAGCCTATCTTATATGTTTCCCACACCCTGTACATACAGATTGCCCACATTAATCCGGACCCTCACCCTGAATAAGAGCCTATCTTATATGTTTCCCACACCCTGTACATACAGATTGCTCACATTAATCCAGACCCTCACCCTGAATAAGAGCCTATCTTATATGTTTCCCACACCCTGTACATACAGATTGCCCACATTAATCCGTAACCTCACCCTGAATAAGAGCCTATCTTATATGTTTCCCACACCCTGTACATACAGATTGCTCACATTAATCCGGACCCTCACCCTGAATAAGAGCCTCTTATATGTTTCCCACACCCTGTACATACAGATTGCTCACATTAATCCGGACCTTCACCCTGAATAAGAGCCTATCTTATATGTTTCCCACACCCTGTACATACAGATTGCCCACATTAATCCGGACCCTCACCCTGAATAAGAGCCTATCTTATATGTTTCCCACACCCTGTACATACAGATTGCCCACATTAATCCGGACCCTCACCCTGAATAAGAGCCTATCTTATATGTTTCCCACACCCTGTACATACAGATTGCTCACATTAATCCAGACCCTCACCCTGAATAAGAGCCTATCTTATATGTTTCCCACACCCTGTACATACAGATTGCTCACATTAATCCGTAACCTCACCCTGAATAAGAGCCTATCTTATATGTTTCCCACACCCTGTACATACAGATTGCCCACATTAATCCGGACCCTCACCCTGAATAAGAGCCTATCTTATATGTTTCCCACACCCTGTACATACAGATTGCTCACATTAATCCGGACCTTCACCCTGAATAAGAGCCTATCTTATATGTTTCCCACACCCTGTACATACAGATTGCCCACATTAATCCGGACCCTCACCCTGAATAAGAGCCTATCTTATATGTTTCCCACACCCTGTACATACAGATTGCTCACATTAATCCAGACCCTCACCCTGAATAAGAGCCTATCTTATATGTTTCCCACACCCTGTACATACAGATTGCCCACATTAATCCGTAACCTCACCCTGGATAAGAGCCTATCTTATATGTTTCCCACACCCTGTACATACAGATTGCCCACATTAATCCGGACCCTCACCCTGAATAAGAGCCTATCTTATATGTTTCCCACACCCTGTACATACAGATTGCTCACATTAATCCGGACCTTCACCCTGAATAAGAGCCTATCTTATATGTTTCCCACACCCTGTACATACAGATTGCCCACATTAATCCGGACCCTCACCCTGAATAAGAGCCTATCTCATATGTTTCCCACACCCTGTACATACAGATTGCCCACATTAATCCGGACCCTCACCCTGAATAAGAGTCTATCTTATATGTTTCCCACACCCTGTACATACAGACTGCCCACATTAATCCGGACCTTCACCCTGAATAAGAGCCTATCTTATATGTTTCCCACACCCTGTACATACAGATTGCTCACATTAATCCGGACCCTCACCCTGAATAAGAGCCTATCTCATATGTTTCCCACACCCTGTACATACAGATTGCCCACATTAATCCGGACCCTCACCCTGAATAAGAGTCTATCTTATATGTTTCTCTCACCCTGTACATACAGATTGCTCACATTAATCCGGACCTTCACCCTGAATAAGAGCCTATCTTATATTTTTCCCCCCTGTACATACAGATTGCTCACATTAATCCGGACCCTCACCCTGAATAAGAGCCTATCTTATATGTTTCCCACACCCTGTACATACAGATTGCCCACATTAATCCGGACCCTCACCCTGAATAAGAGTCTATCTTATATGTTTCCAACACCCTGTACATACAGATTGCTCACATTAATCCGGACCCTCACCCTGAATAAGAGTCTATCTTATATGTTTTCCACACCCTGTACATACAGATTGCCCACATTAATCCGGACCCTCACCCTGAATAAGAGCCTATCTTATATGTTTTCCACACCCTGTACATACAGATTGCTCACATTAATCCGGACCCTCACCCTGAATAAGAGCCTATCTTATATGTTTCCCACACCCTGTACATACAGATTGCTCACATTAATCCGGACCCTCACCCTGAATAAGAGCCTATCTTATATGTTTCCCACACCCTGTACATACAGATTGCTCACATTAATCAGGACCCTCACCCTGAATAAGAGTCTATCTTATATGTTTTCCACACCCTGTACATACAGATTGCCCACATTAATCCGGACTTTCACCCTGAATAAGAGCCTATCTTGTATGTTTCCCCCCTATACATACAGATTGCTCACATTAATCCAGACCTTCACCCTGAATAAGAGCCTATCTTGTATGTTTCCCCCCTATACATACAGATTGCACACATTAATCCGGACCCTCACCCTGAATAAGAGCCTATCTTATATGTTCCTCCCCCCCGTACATACAGATTGCTCACATTAATCCGGACCTTCACCCTGAATAAGAGTCTATCTTATATGTTTCCCACACCCTGTACATACAGATTGCCCACATTAATCCGGACCCTCACCCTGAATAAGAGCCTATCCCATCACATGGGCATCCCAAATCGGTATTAGTTCTCCTTTAAGGTATACTCGTCGCCCTGGAAGTGGTGGTTAGCATGTGGTCAGAAGGCAGTTTAATGACGTCCCCCGAGGGCGGCGGCGGGTGAGCAGGTGGCGCGGGGTCGCGCTGCGGGTTCGCCGTTCAGTTAAACTGCCTCGCCCCCGTCTGTTTCAGCCGCCGCAATCCTTGTGGGAGCTGCGGGATGATGTAACCCGTGTCACACGATCCCGCAATCAGCACAGCTCCCATAGGGTCCGCATTAAAGGGCGAGCGCACCCGCATCCCCAACAGTAGAACGGGTCCGTTTATTTACGTATCGTCGCTTTAACTTTTAAAGGGGCGGCGCTGCCGAAGAGGAGGAGGAGGTGTTAATGTGGCTCTGTTACTTTAATTACGCGGTAAAAATTAAACACTGATTTAATCGACTTTCCTTAATATTGTTATTTCTATATTATTAAAAAATAACATTATTGTTATTTATATTGTTATTATTACTTTTATTAGTATGATAATTATAATTACAATTATTACCGAAATTATTATTATTATCATCATCATCATCATCATCATCATCATCATAAAAAACTACTACTACTATTATTACTACTACTACTACTACAACTACTAATAATAATAATAAAAATAATAATAATAATAATAATTTCAGTAATAATTGTAATTGTAATTATGTAATTATTGTTGTTGTTATTATTATAAATAATAATAAAATGATTATTATTGATATTTTTATTATATCTGTTTTTAGTTTGATGAATTTTATTTATTCAATTAATATTTAAATTATTATCATTATATTATAATATTGGTAGTAATAATACTAATAGCAATGCTGTTTTGTTATTATTAATGATATTATTATATTATTCTTTTATCAGTACGATGATTATTATTACAATTATTATAAACCCTGATTTAATCGACTTTTCTTAAAGTCCGCATTAAAGGACGAGCGCACCCGCATTGCCAACAATAGAACGGGTCAGTTTATTTACGTACCGTCGCTTTAATTATTAAAGGGACGGCGCTACCGAAGAGGAGGAGGAGGTTTTATGTGGGTCTGTGTCTTTAATTGCTATGCGGTAAAAAATAAAACCCTGATTAAGAGCCTTATTCATGAAGAGATAGCGCCAGGTAGCGCCAGGTAGCGGCAGGTGAACGCCGGACACGGCAGGAATTACACATTTATGAAGGCGATTCTGGTGAGTGACTAGAACAGCGCCATGTAGCGTCCGATTCATCATTATCCCAGGCTCAGCGTACAGCGCCGGCGTTCAGCCTTGCAGAGCGCCACGTCTTACCTGTCGCTACCTGGCGTCTCCCATACATTTCTATGGACGATCCTTAAATCCCTTTCCTGATCCCAATTTTTTTTTCCATAAAAAAAAAAAAAAAAAAGCTTTCTGACATGTTTCCTGGTTTAGAAAATGACATTTTTAAAAACTTTTTATGATTAATAATATTTTTATGTAGAATTGTCCTCACATGTCTGGTATTAAAGTGTTACAATGTTATAACAATGTCACTCCATGTGTTTTCGCTTTGTTACTGGTGGATACATGTTCATAAACAGACTTTAATCACACAGCGTCCGGTGCTCTGGGCTACAACTACATGATTGTGAGCGCCGGCGCTGTGTGAGGCTGTTTTTTTGATGAATGTGTTGTGAGTCAGTCGCACTGAGCTGGCGTTACCATTCGCTCCCATACAGTGTAGTACTGCGACTCACACATCATATTCATCAATGCCGGACAGCGACTGAGACCCTCTGAAACAATGATCCACGGCCGAGCACAGCGATTACTAGCGGTCGCTCTGAAATCCGCGCTTATCTGTCGCTACCTGGCGTTAGTAATGAATCAGCCTGAGAGTGTTTATAGTTCACCTTTTGTTCAAAAAATATTGATGGTGATACATTGTTTATATGATGATTGTAACATGATTATAAAAACGGCTGAGTACATTGTGTTTACTCGCTGCTACATTTAAGGTATTTGGCCCTTATTTAAGAAGGGATAGCGCCAGGTAGCGGCTGGTTAATGAGAGGTAGCGACAGGTAGCCACTGGTGAACGCCGGACACGGCAGCAATTACACATTTATGAAGCAGAATCTGTTTAGCGACTGGGATAGCGACATGTAACGTCCGATTCATCATTTTCACAGCCTCAGCGAACAGCGCCGGCGTTCAGTCTTGCACAGCGTCAGGTATGACCTCTCGCTACCTGTCGCTCTCCCATACATTTCAATGGACGATCCTTTTCTTCTCTTTAAATGGGTTTTTTTTTCAAAAAATCACAAATAATTCTGTGACCTCTCCTGACAGTGAATAAGCAGTTTTTTCACAATTTTTTCATGTTTTATATATTTCCTCAGAAATGACATCACAGCTCTGCCATTATAGTGTCATGTTATAATGTAATTCCATATGTTTTCGCTTTGTTACTGGTGGATAGATGCTGAAAAACAGACTTTAATCACACAGCCTCCTGCGCTCTGGGCTTCAGAGAAGCATTTTTCAGCGCCAGAGATTTGTGAGGCTGTGTTTTTGGTGAATATGGTGTGAGTCGGTCGCTATGACCAGTCGCTAACATGCGCTCCCATACAGCGCTGTACTGGTCAAATAGCGACTCCTCACAATGTATTCATCATTGCTGCACAGCGACTGGCAAGCTGATTCATCACTAACGCCAGGTAGCGACAGATGAGCGTCTGTAGCAGGCATTTTCAGAGCGCCTGCTAGTAGTCGCTGTGCTCGGCGGTGGGTCGCTAGTTCATAGCAACTCAGTCGCTGTGCAGTAATGATGAATACATTGTGAGGAGTCGCTATTTGACCAGTACAGCGCTGTATGGGAACGCATGTTAGCAACTGCTCATAGCGACCGACTCACACCATATTCAGCAAAAAAACAGCCTCACAAATCTCTGGCGCTGAAAAATGCTTCTCTGAAGCCCAGAGCGCAGGAGGCGGTGTGATTAAAGTCTGTTTTCCAGCATCTATCCACCAGTAACAAAGCGAAAACATATGGAATTACATTGTAACAACATTGTAACATGACACTTTAATGGCAGAGCTGTGATGTCATTTCTGAAGAAATATATAAAACATGAAAAAATTGTGATAAAACTGCTTATTCAATGTCAGGAGAGGTCACAGAATTATTTGTGATTTTTTTGAAAAAAAAACCCATTTAAAGAGAAGAAAAGGATCGTCCATTGAAATGTATGGGAGAGCGACAGGTAGCGAGAGGTCATACCTGGCGCTGTGCAAGGCTGAACGCCGGCGCTGTTCGCTGAGGCTGTGAAAATGATGAATCAGACGCTACATGGCGCTATCCTAGTCGCTAAACAGATTCTGCTTGATAAATGTGTAATTGCTGCCGTGTCCGGCGTTCACCAGTCGCTACCTGTCGCTACCTCTCATTAACCAGCCGCTACCTGACGCTATCCCTTCTTAAATAAGGGCCTAAATGTCTGTTTTGTTTTAATTTTGCCCTTTAAGTTTCTCGTCCGGCAGTTAAAGCGTCACTCCGCCCTTGCATGATTTTTTCCCGTCTCCATAAACAAGCGATCATATGATCAGTGGGCTGAGCGCCGGTCACCGGAGACGTCTCGGGGGAAAGTTTAAAGTAACCGCAGTCACTCCCATCCACTTGATGTTAATGGCCCCGGGGGCCGGGGGAGCCCAGGGGCCCATTAGTGTCAGAGTCCAGGATTTCAAGGAGTCTTCGTGTTTAGCAATTACATAGAATTAAAGTCGGGGTAATCTGACCCATCTGCCGCGCACCCCGCCGCCGCATGCGCAAAGGGATTTCATGGTGGAAGATCCGACGAGGGCGTACGGTATAATATAATAATTATATCAATAATAATTGTAATAATAATCATTGTACTAATAAAAAGAATAATAGTAATAAAATGTTATTATTATTATTATTATTAATAATAATAACAAAAGCACGCGTTTCGCGGGGTTGCGCCACTTCTCAGCTTTCGGAGGTTTTTCTAAGGGCGACCGTTTACCGATCAGTTTTTATTAAAGTGGACCTAAACCTTCCCTCTGTTTCAGGCTGGAATTTCTAGGGGACTCTGGGGGCTCACATCACACTTAGATGGCAATAGAAGCCACTGGCTTATATTCGGGGCCCCTGTACAGAAACATTGCATTGCGCCTGTGTGTGCATGCGCTCGGGATGCCGCAGCTAAGCTGCACGTGCTTTAGGTTTTGGTGATAAAGGCCCTTCAAGGGGCCCACCGGGGGCCTCCTAGTAACCCTGTGGGCCAGTCCGAGTCTGCCTTCCCTAACCAATCAGATCGATCCATCGGAGGAATATAATCAATCGGTCAGAAAAAATAAGCCCGATCGTCTAATTAGCGTGAAACGATCGAGCAAATGTATCTGATCGAAACATCTGATCGATAAATCACATGGAAAATGCTGAGCGATCGATCAGACGGAAAAAGAAGCATCTGATCAAAATATCGATTGATCAGAAAGAAAATTGATTGAATCAAAGCATCTGATTGATTTAACAGAAACTGATAATAAATCGGGTGGAAATAGTTCGATGGGCAAAGCCCATGGGCCACCAGTGGTTATCTGAGACACGGAATATGATCAATCTGACAAAATCCGACTAATCAATCAGACACAAACAGAAGCATCCGATCAATAAATCCAATGGAAAAGGGCAACCGATCGATCAGACAGAAATAGAAGCATCCGATCAATAAATCCAATGGAAAATGGCGACCGATCGATCAGTAGATCCAATGGAAACGGCCGACCAATCGATTGGACAGAAGCATCCGATCAATAAATCCAATGGAAAAGGGCAACCGATTGATCAGTAAATCCAATGGAAACGGCCGACCAATCGATCAGACAGAAATAGAAGCATCCGATCAATAAATCCAATGGAAAAGGGCAACCGATCGATCAGTAGATCCAATGGAAACGGGCGACCAATCGATCAGACAGAAATAGAAGCATCCGATCAATAAATCCAATGGAAACGGCCGACCAATCGATCAGACAGAAATAGAAGCATCCGATCAATAAATCCAATGGAAAAGGGCAACCGATCGATCAGTAGATCCAATGGAAACGGGCGACCAATCGATCAGACAGAAATAGAAGCATCCGATCAATAAATCCAATGGAAAAGGGCAACCGATTGATCTGTAAATCCAATGGAAACGGCCGACCAATCGATCGGACAGAAACAGAAGCATCCGATCAATAAATCCAATGGAAAAGGGCAACCGATTGATCAGTAAATCCAATGGAAACGGCCGACCAATCGATCGGACAGAAACAGAAGCATCCAATCAATAAATCCAATGGAAAAGGGCAACCGATTGATCAGTAAATCCAATGGAAACGGCCGACCAATCGATCAGACAGAAACAGAAGCATCCGATCAATGAATCCAATGGAAAAGAGCAACCGATCGATCAGTAGATCCAATGGAAACGGCCGACCAATCGATCGGACAGAAGCATCCGATCAATATATCCAATGGACAAGGGCAACCAATTGATCAGTAAATCCAATGAAAACGGCCGACCAATCGATCGGACAGAAACAGAAGCATCCGATCAATAATTCCAATGGAAAAGGGCGACCGATCGATCGTATCTGATCGAAGCATCTGATTGATAAACCATATGGAAACTGCTGAGCGATCGATCAGACAGAAAAAGAAGCATCCGATCAAAGTATCAATGGAACAGCAAGAAAATTTATTGAATTAAAGCATTTGATCGGACAGAAACATCTGATCAATAAATCAGGTGGAAATAGTTCGATGGGCAAAGCCCATGGGCCACCAGTGGTCACCTGAGACACAAAATCTGATCAATCCGACAAAATACTGATCGTTCAGACACAAACAGAAGCATCTGATCAATAAATCAAATGGAAAAGGGCAATCGATCGATCAGACAGAAACGGAAGCATCTGATCAATAAATCCAATGGAAACGGGCTACTGATTGATCAGACACAATCAGAAGCATCCGATCAATAAATCCAATGGAAATTGGGGGACGAACGATCAGACAGAAACAGAAGCATCTGATCAATAAATCCAATGGAAATGGGCTACTGAACGATCAGAAAGAAACAGAAGCATCCGATCAATAAATCCAATGGAAATTGGGGAACAATCGATCAGACAGAAACAGAGAAGATCAGATCAATAAATCCAATGGAAAAGGGCTACTGAACGATCAGACAGAAACAGAAGCATCTGATCAATAGATCCAATTGAAACGGGCGACCAATCGATTAGACATAAACAGAAGCATTTGATCGATCCAACTGAAGGACACGATTCAACGGCCTAAAAGAAAAAGTATCGATTAGTCATTGGCGATGGCTGATGGGCAAACCCTATTGCCCGCCGGAGGTCACCTGACCAATCAACCAATTATTGATATTATTGATAAATTATCGATAAATCGGATGGAAATAAGTGACCAATTGATCAGACAGAAACAGAAACATCTGATCAATAAATCCAATGGAAAAAGGGCGACCAATCGATCAGACACAACCAGAAGCATCTGATCAATAAGAGAAGCATCTGATCAATTAATCCAATGGAAGTGAGAGATCAATTGATCAGACACAACCAGAAGCATCCGATCAATAAGAGAAGCATCTGATCAATGAATCCAATGGAAAACAGCGACCGATCGATCAGACACAACCAGAAGCATCTGATCAATAAGAGAAGCATCTGATCAATGAATCCAATGGAAGTGAGCTATCAATTGATCAGACACAACCAGAAGCATCCGATCAATAAGAGAAGCATCTGATAAATTAATCCAATGGAAAATGGCGACTGATCGATCAGACACAACCAGGAGCATCTGATCAATAAGAGAAACATCTGATCGATCAGTCTCCGTTTTCCATTGCATTCATTGATCAGACCCAATCAGAAGCATCTGATCAATAAATCCAATGGAAAGCGGCGACCGATCGATCAGACACAACCAGAAGCATCCGATCAATAAGAGAAGCATCTGATCAATTAATCCAATGGAAATAATTGACCGATCGATCAGACACAAACAGAAGCATCCGATCGATCCAACGGCCTAAATTAAAAACTATTGATTAGTCACTGGCGATGGGTAATCCCTATTGGCTGCCGGAGATCACCTGACCAATCAAGCAATTATTTAGACTTTTGAAAAATTATCGATAAATTGGATGGAAATAAGTGATGAATTGATCAGTCAGAAACATCTGATCAATAAATCCAATGGAAAATGGCGACCAATCGATCAGACACAAACAGAGGCATCTGATCAATAGATCCAATAGAAATGGATGACAAATTGATCAGAGATAAAAGCATCTGATCGATCTAATGGCCTGAAAAAAAAAAAAGGATTTACTAGTCACTGGCGATGGGCAAACCTGAACCAATCAACCAATTATTGATCAGCAAATCGCATAGAAACAATCGATCAATTGATCAGACAGAAGCATCCGATCAATTCTCTGGAAGGAAAAAAAGTATTGATCGGAAAGAATGTAAACTAATTTGATCGAACAAAAACATCGATTCAACAGAAAGTTCACTGTTCTAAACCTCTTGATGAGTGCATTATATTGGCTGCCAGAGGTCACATGGGCACTGCCCTGTGACTCTGCATTTATCCCCTTACACCCTCTCCTCCTCCTCCTCCTCCACACACACTGTCTGCATTTATCCCCTTACACCCTCTCCTCCTCCTCCTCCTCCTCCACACACTGTCTGCATTTATCCCCTTACACCCTCTCCTCCTCCTCCTCCTCCTCCTCACACACTGTCTGCATTTATCCCCTTACACCCTCTCCTCCTCCTCCTCCTCCACACACTGTCTGCATTTATCCCCTTACACCCTCTCCTCCTCCTCCTCCACACACACTGTCTGCATTTATCCCCTTACACCCTCTCCTCCTCCTCCTCCTCCTCCACACACTGTCTGCATTTATCCCCTTACACCCTCTCCTTCTCCTCCTCCTCCTCCACACACACTGTCTGCATTTATCCCCTTACACCCTCTCCTCCTCCTCCTTCACACACACTGTCTGCATTTATCCCCTTACACCCTCTCCTCCTCCTCCTCCTCCTCCACACACACTGTCTGCATTTATCCCCTTACACCCTCTCCTCCTCCTCCTCCTCCTCCACACACACTGTCTGCATTTATCCCCTTACACCCTCTCCTCCTCCTCCTCCTCCACACACACTGTCTGCATTTATCTCCTTACACCCTCTCCTCCTCCTCCTCCTCCTCCACACACACTGTCTGCATTTATCCCCTTACACCCTCTCCTCCTCCTCCTCCTCCTCCACACACACTGTCTGCATTTATCCCCTTACACCCTCTCCTCCTCCTCCTCCACACACACTGTCTGCATTTATCCCCTTACACCCTCTCCTCCTCCTCCTCCACACACACTGTCTGCATTTATCCCCTTACACCCTCTCCTCCTCCTCCTCCTCCTCCACACACACGCTGTCTGCATTTATCCCCTTACACCCTTTCCTCCTCCTCCTCCTCCTCCTCCACACACTGTCTGCATTTATCCCCTTACACCCTTTCCTCCTCCTCCTCCTCCTCCTCCACACACTGTCTGCATTTATCCCCTTACACCCTCTCCTCCTCCTCCTCCACACACACTGTCTGCATTTATCCCCTTACACCCTCTCCTGCTCCTCCTCCTCCTCCTCCACACACACTGTCTGCATTTATCCCCTTACACCCTCTCCTCCTCCTCCTCCACACACACTGTCTGCATTTATCCCCTTACACCCTCTCCTCCTCCTCCTCCTCCACACACACTGTCTGCATTTATCCCCTTACACCCTCTCCTCCTCCTCCTCCTCCTCCACACACTGTCTGCATTTATCCCCTTACACCCTCTCCTCCTCCTCCTCCTCCACACACACACTGTCTGCATTATCCCCTTACACCCTCTCCTCCTCCTCCTCCTCCTCCACACACACTGTCTGCATTTATCCCCTTACACCCTCTCCTCCTCCTCCTCCACCACACACACTGTCTGCATTATTCCCTTACACCCTCTCCTCCTCCTCCTCCTCCTCCACACACACTGTCTGCATTTATCCCCTTACACCCTCTCCTCCTCCTCCTCCTCCTCCACACACACTGTCTGCATTTATCCCCTTACACCCTCTCCTCCTCCTCCTCCTCCACACACTGTCTGCATTTATCCCCTTACACCCTCTCCTCCTCCTCCTCCTCCTCCACACACACTGTCTGCATTTATCCCCTTACACCCTCTCCTCCTCCTCCTCCTCCTCCTCCACACACACTGTCTGCATTTATCCCCTTACACCCTCTCCTCCTCCTCCTCCTCCTCCACACACACTGTCTGCATTTATCCCCTTACACCCTCTCCTCCTCCTCCTCCTCCTCCACACACACACTGTCTGCATTTATCCCCTTACACCCTCTCCTCCTCCTCCTCCTCCTCCTCCTCCACACACTGTCTGCATTTATCCCCTTACACCCTCTCCTCCTCCTCCTCCTCCTCCACACACACACTGTCTGCATTTATCCCCTTACACCCTCTCCTCCTCCTCCTCCTCCTCCTCCTCCACACACTGTCTGCATTTATCCCCTTACACCCTCTCCTCCTCCTCCTCCTCCTCCACACACACTGTCTGCATTTATCCCCTTACACCCTCTCCTCCTCCTCCTCCTCCTCCTCCTCCACACACTGTCTGCATTTATCCCCTTACACCCTCTCCTCCTCCTCCTCCTCCACACACACTGTCTGCATTTATCCCCTTACACCCTCTCCTCCTCCTCCTCCTCCACACACACTGTCTGCATTTATCCCCTTACACCCTCTCCTCCTCCTCCTCCTCCTCCTCCACACACACTGTCTGCATTTATCCCCTTACACCCTCTCCTCCTCCTCCTCCTCCTCCTCCTCCACACACACTGTCTGCATTTATCCCCTTACACCCTCTCCTCCTCCTCCACACACACTGTCTGCATTTATCCCCTTACACCCTCTCCTCCTCCTCCTCCTCCACACACACACTGTCTGCATTTATCCCCTTACACCCTCTCCTCCTCCTCCTCCTCCACACACACTGTCTGCATTTATCCTCCTACACCCTCTCCTCCTCCTCCACACACACTGTCTGCATTTATCCCCTTACACCCTCTCCTCCTCCTCCTCCTCCTCACACACTGTCTGCATTTATCCCCTTACACCCTCTCCTCCTCCTCCACACACACTGTCTGCATTTATCCCCTTACACCCTCTCCTCCTCCTCCACACACACTGTCTGCATTTATCCCCTTACACCCTCTCCTCCTCCTCCTCCTCCACACACACTGTCTGCATTTATCCCCTTACACCCTCTCCTCCTCCTCCTCCTCCTCCTCCTCCACACACACTGTCTGCATTTATCCCCTTACACCCTCTCCTCCTCCTCCTTCTCCACACACACTGTCTGCATTTATCCCCTTACACCCTCTCCTCCTCCTCCTCCTCCTCCACACACACTGTCTGCATTTATCCCCTTACACCCTCTCCTCCTCCTCCTTCTCCACACACACTGTCTGCATTTATCCCCTTACACCCTCTCCTCCTCCTCCTCCTCCTCCTCCTCCACACACACTGTTTGCATTTATCCCCTTACACCCTTTCCTCCTCCTCCTCCTCCACACACACTGTCTGCATTTATCCCCTTACACCCTCTCCTCCTCCTCCTCCACACACACACTGTCTGCATTTATCCCCTTACACCCTCTCCTCCTCCTCCTCCTCCTCCACACACACTGTCTGCATTTATCCCCTTACACCCTCTCCTCCTCCTCCTCCTCCTCCACACACACTGTCTGCATTTATCCCCTTACACCCTCTCCTCCTCCTCCTCCTCCTCCTCCTCCACACACACTGTTTGCATTTATCCCCTTACACCCTCTCCTCCTCCTTCTCCACACACACACACTGTCTGCATTTATCCCCTTACACCCTCTCCTCCTCCTCCTCCTCCTCCTCCACACACACTGTCTGCATTTATCCCCTTACACCCTCTCCTCCTCCTCCTCCTCCTCCTCCACACACACTGTCTGCATTTATCCCCTTACACCCTCTCCTCCTCCTCCTCCTCCTCCTCCACACACACTGTCTGCATTTATCTCCTTACACCCTCTCCTCCTCCTCCTCCTCCACACACACACTGTCTGCATTATCCCCTTACACCCTCTCCTCCTCCTCCTCCTCCTCCACACACACTGTCTGCATTTATCCCCTTACACCCTCTCCTCCTCCTCCTCCTCCTCCTCCACACACTGTCTGCATTTATCCCCTTACACCCTCTCCTCCTCCTCCTCCACACACACTGTCTGCATTTACCCCCTTACACCCTCTCCTCCTCCTCCTCCTCCACACACACTGTCTGCATTTATCCCCTTACACCCTCTCCTCCTCCTCCTCCTCCACACACACTGTCTGCATTTATCCCCTTATACCCTCTCCTCCTCCTCCTCCTCCACACACACTGTCTGCATTTATCCCCTTACACCCTCTCCTCCTCCTCCTCCTCCTCCTCCACACACTGTCTGCATTTATCCCCTTACACCCTCTCCTCCTCCTCCACACACACTGTCTGCATTTATCCCCTTACACCCTCTCCTCCTCCTCCTCCTCCTCCACACACACTGTCTGCATTTATCCCCTTACACCCTCTCCTCCTCCTCCTCCTCCACACACACTGTCTGCATTTATCCCTTACACCCTCTCCTCCTCCTCCTCCTCCTCCACACACACTGTCTGCATTTATCCCCTTAACACCCTCTCCTCCTCCTCCACACACACTGTCTGCATTTATCCCCTTACACCCTCTCCTCCTCCTCCTCCTCACACACACTGTCTGCATTTATCCCCTTACACCCTCTCCTCCTCCTCCTCCTCCACACACACTGTCTGCATTTATCCCCTTACACCCTCTCCTCCTCCTCCTCCTCCTCCACACACTGTCTGCATTTATCCCCTTACACCCTCTCCTCCTCCTCCTCCTCCACACACACTGTCTGCATTTATCCCCTTACACCCTCTCCTCCTCCTCCACACACACTGTCTGCATTTATCTCCTTACACCCTCTCCTCCTCCTCCTCCACACACACTGTCTGCATTTATCCCCTTACACCCTCTCCTCCTCCTCCTCCACACACACTGTCTGCATTTACCCCCTTACACCCTCTCCTCCTCCTCCTCCACACACACTGTCTGCATTTATCCCCTTACACCCTCTCCTCCTCCTCCTCCTCCTCCACACACTGTCTGCATTTATCCCCTTACACCCTCTCCTCCTCCTCCTCCTCCACACACACACTGTCTGCATTTATCCCCTTACACCCTCTCCTCCTCCTCCACACACACTGTCTGCATTTATCCCCTTACACCCTCTCCTCCTCCTCCTCCTCCTCCACACACACTGTCTGCATTTATCCCCTTACACCCTCTCCTCCTCCTCCTCCTCCACACACACTGTCTGCATTTATCCCCTTACACCCTCTCCTCCTCCTCCTCCTCCTCCACACACACTGTCTGCATTTATCCCCTTACACCCTCTCCTCCTCCTCCTCCTCCACACACACTGTCTGCATTTATCCCCTTACACCCTCTCCTCCTCCTCCTCCTCCTCCACACACACTGTCTGCATTTATCCCCTTACACCATCTCCTCCTCCTCCTCCTCCACACACACTGTCTGCATTTATCTCCTTACACCCTCTCCTCCTCCTCCTCCTCCACACACACTGTCTGCATTTATCCCCTTACACCCTCTCCTCCTCCTCCTCCTCCTCCTCCACACACTGTCTGCATTTATCCCCTTACACCCTCTCCTCCTCCTCCTCTCCTCCACACACACTGTCTGCATTTATCTCCTTACACCCTCTCCTCCTCCTCCTCCTCCTCCACACACACTGTCTGCATTTATCCCCTTACACCATCTCCTCCTCCTCCTCCTCCACACACACTGTCTGCATTTATCTCCCTTACACCCTCTCCTCCTCCTCCTCCTCCTCCACACACTGTCTGCATTTATCCCCTTACACCCTCTCCTCCTCTCTCCTCCACACACCCTGTCTGCATTTATCCCCTTACACCCTCTCCTCCTCCTCCACACACTGTCTGCATTTATCCCCTTACACCCTCTCCTCCTCCTCCACACACTGTCTGCATTTATCCCCTTACACCCTCTCCTCCTCCTCCTCCTCCTCCACACACACTGTCTGCATTTATCCCCTTACACCCTCTCCTCCTCCTCCTCCTCCACACACACTGTCTGCATTTATCCCCTTACACCCTCTCCTCCTCCTCCACACACACTGTCTGCATTTATCCCCTTACACCCTCTCCTCCTCCTCCTCCTCCTCCTCCACACACACTGTCTGCATTTATCCCCTTACACCCTCTCCTCCTCCTCTCCTCCTCCTCCACACACACTGTCTGCATTTATCCCCTTACACCCTCTCCTCCTCCTCCTCCTCCTCCTCCACACACACTGTCTGCATTTATCTCCTTACACCCTCTCCTCCTCCTCCTCCTCCTCCACACACTGTCTGCATTTATCCCCTTACACCCTCTCCTCCTCCTCCTCCTCCACACACACTGTCTGCATTTATCCCCTTACACCCTCTCCTCCTCCTCCTCCTCCTCCACACACACTGTCTGCATTTATCCCCTTACACCCTCTCCTCCTCCTCTCCTCCTCCTCCACACACACTGTCTGCATTTATCCCCTTACACCCTCTCCTCCTCCTCCTCCTCCTCCTCCACACACACTGTCTGCATTTATCCCCTTACACCCTCTCCTCCTCCTCCTCCTCCTCCTCCACACACACTGTCTGCATTTATCCCCTTACACCCTCTCCTCCTCCTCCTCCTCCTCCACACACACTGTCTGCATTTATCCCCTTACACCCTCTCCTCCTCCTCCTCCTCCTCCTCCACACACTGTCTGCATTTATCCCCTTACACCCTCTCCTCCTCCTCCTCCACACACACTGTCTGCATTTACCCCCTTACACCCTCTCCTCCTCCTCCTCCTCCACACACACTGTCTGCATTTATCCCCTTACACCCTCTCCTCCTCCTCCTCCTCCTCCTCCACACACACTGTCTGCATTTATCCCCTTACACCCTCTCCTCCTCCTCCTCCTCCTCCTCACACACACTGTCTGCATTTATCCCCTTACACCCTCTCCTCCTCCTCCTCCTCCTCCTCCACACACACTGTCTGCATTTATCCCCTTACACCCTCTCCTCCTCCTCCTCCTCCTCCACACACACTGTCTGCATTTATCCCCTTACACCCTCTCCTCCTCCTCCTCCACACACACTGTCTGCATTTATCCCCTTACACCCTCTCCTCCTCCTCCTCCTCCTCCACACACACTGTCTGCATTTATCCCCTTACACCCTCTCCTCCTCCTCCTCCTCCACACACACTGTCTGCATTTATCCCCTTACACCCTCTCCTCCTCCTCCTCCTCCTCCACACACACTGTCTGCATTTATCCCCTTACACCCTCTCCTCCTCCTCCTCCTCCTCCTCCACACACACTGTCTGCATTTATCCCCTTACACCCTCTCCTCCTCCTCCTCCTCCACACACACTGTCTGCATTTATCCCCTTACACCCTCTCCTCCTCCTCCTCCTCCTCCTCCACACACTGTCTGCATTTATCCCCTTACACCCTCTCCTCCTCCTCCTCCTCCTCCTCCACACACACTGTCTGCATTTATCCCCTTACACCCTCTCCTCCTCCTCCTCCTCCTCCTCCACACACACTGTCTGCATTTATCCCCTTACACCCTCTCCTCCTCCTCCTCCTCCTCCTCCACACACACTGTCTGCATTTA
>CM051244.1:8316375-8354772 GCA_027917425.1 Gastrophryne carolinensis | reverse complement strand
CTCCTCCCTCCTCCACACACACACTGTCTGCATTTATTCCCCTTACACCCCTCTCCTCCTCCTCCTCCTCCTCCACACACCTGTCTGCATTTATCCCCTTACACCCTCTCCTCCTCCTCCTCCCCTCCACACACACTGTCTGCATTTATCCCCTTACACCCTCTCCTCCTCCTCCTCCTCCTCCTCCTCCACACACACTGTCTGCATTTATCCCCTTACACCCTCTCCTCCTCCTTTCTCCTCACACACACACTGTCTGCATTATCCCCTTACACCCTCTCCTCCTCCTCCTCCTCCTCCACCACACTGTCTGCATTTATCCCCTTACACCTCTCCTCCTCCTCCTCCTCCTCCTCCACACACACTGTCTGCATTTATCCCCTTACACCCTCTCCTCCTCCTCCTCCTCCACACACCACTGTCTGCATTATCTCCCTTACACCCTCTCCTCCTCCTCCTCCTCCACACACACACTGTCTGCATTATCCCCTTACAACCCTCTCCTCCTCCTCCTCTCACACACACTGTCTGCATTTATCCCCTTAACCCTCTCCTCCTCCTCCTCCTCCTCACACACTGTCTGCATTTATCCCCTTACACCCTCTCCTCCTCCTCCTCCTCCACACACACTGTCTGCATTTATCCCCTTACACCTCTCTCCTCCTCCTCCTCCACACACACTGTCTGCATTTATCCCCTTACACCCTCTCCTCCTCCTCCTCCTCCTCCACACACACTGTCTGCATTATCCCCTTACACCCTCTCCTCCTCCTCCTCCACACACTGTCTGCATTTATCCCCTTACACCCTCTCCTCCTCCTCCTCCTCCTCACACACACTGTCTGCATTTATCCCCTTACACCCTCTCCTCCTCCTCCTCCACACACACTGTCTGCATTTATCCCCTTACACCCTCTCCTCCTCCTCCTCCTCCTCACACACACTGTCTGCATTTATCCCCTTACACCCTCTCCTCCTCCTCCTCCACACACACTGTCTGCATTTATCCCCTTACACCCTCTCTCCTCCTCCTCCTCCTCCACACACTGTCTGCATTTATCCCCTTACACCCTCTCCTCCTCCTCCTCCACACACTGTCTGCATTTATCCCCTTACACCCTCTCCTCCTCCTCCTCCTCCTCCACACACACTGTCTGCATTTATCCCCTTACACCCTCTCCTCCTCCTCCTCCTCCACACACACTGTCTGCATTTATCCCCTTACACCCTCTCCTCCTCCTCCTCCTCCACACACACACTGTCTGCATTTATCCCCTTACACCCCTCTCCTCCTCCTCCACACACACTGTCTGCATTTATCCCCTTACACCCTCTCCTCCTCCTCCTCCTCCTCCACACACACTGTCTGCATTTATCCCCTTACACCCTCTCCTCCTCCTCCTCCTCCACACACACTGTCTGCATTTATCCCCTTACACCCTCTCCTCCTCCTCCTCCTCCACACACACTGTCTGCATTTATCCCCTTACACCCTCTCCTCCTCCTCCTCCTCCACACACACTGTCTGCATTTATCCCCTTACACCCTCCTCCTCCTCTGCTTCCTCCTCCTCCTCACACACTGTCTGCATTTATCCCCTTACACCCTCTCCTCCTCCTCCTCCTCCACACACACTGTCTGCATTTATCCCCTTACACCCTCTCCTCTCCTCCTCCTCCACACACACTGTCTGCATTTATCCCCTTACACCCTCTCCTCCTCCTCCTCCTCCACACACACTGTCTGCATTTATCCCCTTACACCCTCTCCTCCTCCTCCTCCTCCACACACACTGTCTGCATTTATCCCCTTACACCCTCTCCTCCTCCTCCTCCTCCACACACACTGTCTGCATTTATCCCCTTACACCCTCTCCTCCTCTCCTCACACACTGTCTGCATTTATCCCCTTACACCCTCTCCTCTCCTCTCCTCCACACACACTGTCTGCATTTATCCCCTTACACCCTCTCCTCCTCCTCTCCTCCTCCACACACACTGTCTGCATTTATCCCCTTACACCCTCTCTCCTCCTCCTCCTCCACACACACTGTCTGCATTTATCCCCTTACACACCTCTCCTCCTCCTCCTCACACACTGTCTGCATTTATCCCCTTACAGCCTCTCCTCCTCCTCCTCCTCCTCCACACACACTGTCTGCATTTATCCCTTACACCCTCTCCTCCTCCTCTCTCCTCCTCCTCCACACACACTGTCTGCATTTATCCCCTTACACCCTCTCCTCCTCCTCCTCCTCCTCCACACACACTGTCTGCATTTATCTCCTTACACCTCTCCTCCTCCTCCTCCTCCACACACACTGTCTGCATTTATCCCCTTACACCCTCTCCTCCTCCTCCTCCTCCACACACACTGTCTGCATTTATCCCCTTACACCCTCTCCTCCTCCTCCTCTCCTCCACACACACTGTCTGCATTTATCCCCTTACACCCCACTCTCTCCTCCTTCTCCTCCTCCTCCACACACACTGTCTGCATTTATCCCTTACACCCTCTCCTCCTCCTCCCTCCTCCTCCACACACACTGTCTGCATTTATCCCTTACACCCTCTCCTCCTCCTCCTCCTCCTCCTCCACACACACTGTCTGCATTTATCCCCTTACACCCTCTCCTCCTCCTCCTCTCCTCCACACACACTGTCTGCATTTATCCCCTTACACCCTCTCCTCCTCCTCCTCCTCCTCCACACACACTGTCTGCATTTATCCCCTTACACCCTCTCCTCCTCCTCCTCTCACACACACTGTCTGCATTTATCCCCTTACACCCTCTCCTCCTCCTCCTCCTCCACACACACTGTCTGCATTTATCCCCTTACACCCTCTCCTCCTCTCCTCCTCCTCCTCCACACACACTGTCTGCATTTATCCCCTTACACCCTCTCCTCCTCCTTCCTCCTCCTCCTCCACACACACTGTCTGCATTTATCCCCTTACACCCTCTCCTCCTCCTCCTCCTCCTCCTCCACACACACTGTCTGCATTTATCCCCTTACACCCTCTCCTCCTCCTCCTCCTCCTCCTCCACACACACCTTCTGCATTTATCCCCTTACACCCTCTCCTCCTCCTCCACACACACTGTCTGCATTTATCCCTTACACCCTCTCCTCCTCCTCCTCCTCCTCCACACACACTGTCTGCATTTATCCCTTACACCCTCTCCTCCTCCTCCTCCTCCACACACTGTCTGCATTTATCCCCTTACACCCTCTCTCCTCCTCCTCCTCCTCCACACACACTGTCTGCATTTATCTCCTTACACCCTCTCCTCCTCCTCCTCCTCCTCCACACACACTGTCTGCATTTATCCCCTTACACCCTCTCCTCCTCCTCCTCCTCCACACACACTGTCTGCATTTATCCCCTTACACCCTCTCCTCCTCTCCTCCTCCTCCTCCACACACTGTCTGCATTTATCCCCTTACACCCTCTCCTCCTCCTCCTCCTCCTCCTCCACACACACTGTCTGCATTTATCCCCTTACACCTCTCCTCCTCCTCCTCCTCCTCCCCACACACACTGTCTGCATTTATCCCCTTCACAACCCTCTCCTCCTCCTCCTCCTCCTCCACACACACTGTCTGCATTTATCCCCTTAACACCCTCTCCTCCTCCTCCTCTCACACCACTGTCTGCATTATCCCCTTACAACCCTCTCCTCCTCCTCCTCCTCCTCACACACACTGTCTGCATTTATCCCCTTAACACCCTCTCCTCCTCCTCCTCCTCACACACTGTCTGCATTTATCCCCTTACACCCTCTCCTCCTCCTCCTCCTCACACACACTGTCTGCATTTATCCCCTTACACCCTCTCCTCCTCCTCCTCCTCCACACACTGTCTGCATTTATCCCCTTACACCCTCTCCTCCTCCTCCTCCTCCACACACACTGTCTGCATTTATCCCCTTACACCCTCTCCTCCTCCTCCTCCTCTCCACACACACTGTCTGCATTTATCCCCTTACACCCTCTCCCTCCTCCTCCTCCACACACACTGTCTGCATTTATCCCCTTACACCCTCTCCTCCTCCTCCTCCTCCACACACACTGTCTGCATTTATCCCCTTACACCCTCTCCTCCTCCTCCTCCTCCACACACACTGTCTGCATTTATCCCCTTACACCCTCTCCTCCTCCTCCTCCTCCACACACACTGTCTGCATTTATCCCCTTACACCCTCTCCTCCTCCTCCTCCTCCACACACACTGTCTGCATTTATCTCCTTACACCCTCTCCTCCTCCTCCTCCTCCACACACACTGTCTGCATTTATCCCCTTACACCCTCTCCTCTCCTCCTCCTCCACACACACTGTCTGCATTTATCCCCTTACACCCTCTCCTCCTCCTCCACACACACTGTTGCATTTATCCCTTACACCCTCTCCTCCTCCTCCTCCACACACACTGTCTGCATTTATCCCCTTACACCCTCTCCTCCTCCTCCTCCTCCTCCACACACACTGTCTGCATTTATCCCCTTACACCCTCTCCTCCTCCTCCTCCTCCTCCACACACACTGTCTGCATTTATCCCCTTACACCCTCTCCTCCTCCCCTCCTCCTCACACACACTGTCTGCATTTATCCCCTTACACCCTCTCCTCCTCCTCCTCCTCCTCCTCCACACACACACTGTCTGCATTTATCCCCTTACAACCCTCTCTCCTCCTCCTCCTCCTCCACACACACTGTCTGCATTTATCCCCTTACACCCTCTCCTCCTCCTCCTCCTCCACACACACTGTCTGCATTTATCCCCTTACACCCTCTCTCCTCCTCCTCCTCCTCCACACACACACTGTCTGCATTTATCCCCTTACACCCTCTCCTCCTCCTCCTCCTCCACACACACTGTCTGCATTTACCCCTTACACCCTCTCCTCCTCCTCCTCCACACACACTGTCTGCATTTATCCCACCACACACTGTGCATACACTCTCCTCCTCCTCCTCTCACACACACTGTCTGCATTTATCCCCTTACACCCTCTCCTCCTCCTCCTCCTCCACACACTGTCTGCATTTATCCCCTTACACCCTCCTCCTCCTCCTCCTCCACACACACTGTCTGCATTTATCCCTTACACCCTCTCCTCCCCTCCTCCTCCTCCACACACACTGTCTGCATTTATCCCCTTACAAACCCTCTCCTCCTCCTCCTCCTCCACACACACTGTCTGCATTTATCCCTTACACCCTCCCCTCCTCCTCCTCCTCCACACACACTGTCTGCATTTATCCCCTTACACCTCTCCTCCTCCTCCTCCTCCTCCACACACACTGTCTGCATTTATCCCCTTACACCCTCCCTCCTCCTCCTCCTCCACACACACTGTCTGCATTTATCCCCTTACACCCTCTCCTCCTCCTCCTCCTCCTCCACACACACTGTCTGCATTTATCCCCTTACACCCTCTCCCTCCTCCTCCTCCTCCACACACACTGTCTGCATTTATCCCCTTACACCCTCTCCTCCTCCTCTCTCCTCCACACACACTGTCTGCATTTATCCCCTTACACCCTCTCCTCCTCCTCCTCCTCCTCCTCCACACACACTGTCTGCATTTATCCCCTTACACCCTCTCCTCCTCCTCCTCCTCCTCCTCCACACACACTGTCTGCATTTATCCCCTTACACCCTCTCCTCCTCCTCCACACACACTGTCTGCATTTATCCCCTTACACCCTCTCCTCCTCCTCCTCCTCCACACACACACTGTCTGCATTTATCCCCTTACACCCTCTCCTCTCCTCCTCCTCCACACACACTGTCTGCATTATCCTCCTACACCCTCTCCTCCTCCTCCACACACACTGTCTGCATTTATCCCCTTACACCCTCTCCTCCTCCTCCTCCTCCTCAACACTGTCTGCATTTATCCCCTTACACCCTCTCCTCCTCCTCCACACACACTGTCTGCATTTATCCCCTTACACCCTCTCCTCCTCCTCCTCCACACACACTGTCTGCATTTAACCCCTTACACCCTCTCCTCCTCCTCCTCCTCCACACACACTGTCTGCATTTATCCCCTTACACCCTCTCTCCTCCTCCTCCTCCTCCTCCTCCTCCACACACACTGTCTGCATTTATCCCCTTACACCCTCTCCTCCTCCTCCTTCTCCACACACACTGTCTGCATTTATCCCCTTACACCCTCTCCTCCTCCTCCTCCTCCTCCACACACACTGTCTGCATTTATCCCCTTACACCCTCTCCTCCTCCTCCTCTCCACACACACTGTCTGCATTTATCCCCTTACACCCTCTCCTCCTCCTCCTCCTCCTCCTCCTCACACACACTGTTTGCATTTATCCCCTTACACCCTTCCTCCTCCTCCTCCTCCACACACACTGTCTGCATTTATCCCCTTACACCCTCTCCTCCTCCTCCTCCACACACACTGTCTGCATTTATCCCCTTACACCCTCTCCTCCTCCTCCTCCTCCTCCACACACACTGTCTGCATTTATCCCTTACACCTCTCCTCCTCCTCCTCCTCCTCCTCCACACACACTGTCTGCATTTATCCCCTTACACCCTCTCCTCCTCCTCCTCCTCCTCCTCCTCCACACACACTGTTTGCATTTATCCCCTTACACCCTCTCCTCCTCCTTCTCCACACACACACACTGTCTGCATTTATCCCCTTACACCCTCTCCTCCTCCTCTCCTCCTCCTCCACACACACTGTCTGCATTTATCCCCTTACACCCTCTCCTCCTCCTCCTCCTCCTCCTCCACACACACTGTCTGCATTTATCTCCTTACACCCTCTCCTCCTCCTCCTCCTCCACACACACACTGTCTGCATTATCCCCTTACACCCTCTCCTCCTCCTCCTCCTCCTCCACACACACTGTCTGCATTTATCCCCTTACACCCTCTCCTCCTCCTCCTCCTCCTCCTCACACACTGTCTGCATTTATCCCCTTACACCCTCTCCTCCTCCTCCTCCACACACACTGTCTGCATTTACCCCCTTACACCCTCTCCTCCTCCTCCTCCTCCACACACACTGTCTGCATTTATCCCCTTACACCCTCTCCTCCTCTCCTCCTCCACACACACTGTCTGCATTTATCCCCTTATACCCTCTCCTCCTCCTCCTCCTCCACACACACTGTCTGCATTTATCCCCTTATACCCTCTCCTCCTCCTCCTCCTCCACACACACTGTCTGCATTTATCCCTTACACCCTCTCCTCCTCCTCCACACACACTGTCTGCATTTATCCCCTTACACCCTCTCCTCCTCCTCCTCCTCCTCCACACACACTGTCTGCATTTATCCCCTTACACCCTCTCTCCTCCTCCTCCTCCTCCACACACACTGTCTGCATTTATCCCCTTACACCCTCTCCTCCTCCTCCTCCTCCTCCACACACACTGTCTGCATTTATCCCCTTAACACCCTCTCCTCCTCCTCCACACACACTGTCTGCATTTATCCCCTTACACCCTCTCCTCCTCCTCCTCCTCACACACACTGTCTGCATTTATCCCCTTACACCCTCTCCTCCTCTCCTCCTCCACACACACTGTCTGCATTTATCCCTTACACCCTCTCCTCCTCCTCCTCCTCCTCCACACACTGTCTGCATTATCCCCTTACACCCTCTCCTCCTCCTCCTCCTCCACACACACTGTCTGCATTTATCCCCTTACACCCTCTCCTCCTCCTCCACACACACTGTCTGCATTTATCTCCTTACACCTCTCCTCCTCCTCCTCCACACACACTGTCTGCATTTATCCCCTTACAACCCTCTCCTCCTCCTCCTCCACACACACTGTCTGCATTTACCCCCTTACACCCTCTCCTCCTCCTCCTCCACACACACTGTCTGCATTTATCCCCTTACACCCTCTCCTCCTCCTCCTCCTCCTCCACACACTGTCTGCATTTATCCCCTTACACCCTCTCCTCCTCCTCCTCCTCCACACACACACTGTCTGCATTTATCCCCTTACACCCTCTCCTCCTCCTCCACACACACTGTCTGCATTTATCCCCTTACACCCTCTCCTCCTCCTCCTCCTCCTCCACACACACTGTCTGCATTTATCCCTTACACCCTCTCCTCCTCCTCCTCCTCCACACACACTGTCTGCATTTATCCCCTTACACCCTCTCCTCCTCCTCCTCCTCCTCCACACACACTGTCTGCATTTATCCCCTTACACCCTCCTCCTCCTCCTCCTCCACACACACTGTCTGCATTTATCCCCTTACACCCTCTCCTCCTCCTCCTCCTCCTCCACACACACTGTCTGCATTTATCCCCTTACACCATCTCCTCCTCCTCCTCCTCCACACACACTGTCTGCATTTATCCCTTACACCCTCTCCTCCTCCTCCTCCTCCACACACACTGTCTGCATTTATCCCCTTACACCCTCTCCTCCTCCTCCTCTCCTCCTCACACACTGTCTGCATTTATCCCCTTACACCCTCTCCTCCTCCTCCTCTCCTCCACACACACTGTCTGCATTTATCTCCTTACACCCTCTCCTCCTCCTCCTCCTCCTCCACACACACTGTCTGCATTTATCCCCTTACACCATCTCCTCCTCCTCCTCCTCCACACACACTGTCTGCATTTATCTCCTTACACCCTCTCCTCCTCCTCCTCCTCCTCCACACACTGTCTGCATTTATCCCCTTACACCCTCTCCTCCTTCTCCTCCACACACCCTGTCTGCATTTATCCCCTTACAACCCTCTCCTCTCCACACACTGTCTGCATTTATCCCCTTACACCCTCTCCTCCTCCTCCACACACTGTCTGCATTTATCCCCTTACTCCCTCTCCTCCTCCTCCTCCTCCTCCACACACACTGTCTGCATTTATCCCCTTACACCCTCTCCTCCTCCTCCTCCTCCACACACACTGTCTGCATTTATCCCCTTACACCCTCTCCTCCTCCTCCTCCTCCACACACTGTCTGCATTTATCCCCTTACACCCTCTCCTCCTCCTCCTCCTCCACACACACTGTCTGCATTTATCCCCTTACACCCTCATCCTCCTCCTCCTCCTCCTCCTCCACACACACTGTCTGCATTTATCCCCTTACACCCTCTCCTCCTCCTTCCCTCCTCCTCCACACACACTGTCTGCATTTATCCCCTTACACCCTCTCCTCCTCCTCCTCCTCCTCCTCCACACACACTGTCTGCATTTTATCCCCTACAACCCTCTCCTCCTCCTCCTCCTCCACACACACACTGTCTGCATTTATCCCCTTACACCCTCTCCTCCTCCTCCTCCTCCTCCACACACACTGTCTGCATTTATCCCCTTACACCCTCTCCTCCTCCTCCTCCTCCTCCACACACTGTCTGCATTTATCCCCTTACACCCTCTCCTCCTCCTCCTCCACACACACTGTCTGCATTTACCCCCTTACACCCTCTCCTCCTCCTCCTCCTCCACACACACTGTCTGCATTTATCCCCTTACACCCTCTCCTCCTCCTCCTCCTCCTCCTCCACACACACTGTCTGCATTTATCCCCTTACACCCTCTCCTCCTCCTCCTCCTCCTCCTCCACACACACTGTCTGCATTTATCCCCTTACACCCTCTCCTCCTCCTCCTCCTCCTCCTCCTCCACACACACTCTCTGCATTTATCCCCTTACACCCTCTCCTCCTCCTCCTCCTCCTCCACACACTGTCTGCATTTATCTCCTTACACCCTCTCCTCCTCCTCCTCCTCCACACACACTGTCTGCATTATCCCCTTACACCCTCTTCCTCCTCCTCCTCCTCCTCCTCCTCCACACACACTGTCTGCATTTATCCCCTTACACCCTCTCCTCCTCCTCCACACACACTGTCTGCATTTATCCCCTTACACCCTCTCCTCCTCCTCCTCCTCCTCCACACACACTGTCTGCATTTATCCCCTTACACCCTCTCCTCCTCCTCCTCTCCACACACACTGTCTGCATTTATCCCCTTACACCCTCTCCTCCTCCTCCTCCTCCACACACACACTGTCTGCATTTATCTCCTTACAACCCTCTCCTCCTCCTCCTCCTCCTCCACACACACTGTCTGCATTTATCCCCTTACACCTCTCTCTCCTCCTCCTCCTCCTCCACACACACTGTCTGCATTTATCCCTTACACCCTCTCCTCCTCCTCCTCCTCCACACACTGTCTGCATTTATCCCCTTACACCCTCTCCTCCTCCTCCTCCTCCACACACACACTGTCTGCATTTATCTCCTTACACCCTCTCCTCCTCCTCCTCCTCCTCCTCCACACACACTGTCTGCATTTATCCCCTTACACCCTCTCCTCCTCCTCCTCCTCCACACACACTGTCTGCATTTATCCCCTTACACCCTCTCCTCCTCCTCCTCCTCCTCCTCCACACACTGTCTGCATTTATCCCCTTACACCCTCTCCTCCTCCTCCTCCTCCTCCTCCACACACACTGTCTGCATTTATCCCCTTACACCCTCTCCTCCTCCTCCTCCTCCTCCTCCACACACACTGTCTGCATTTATCCCCTTACACCCTCTCCTCCTCCTCCTCCTCCTCCTCCACACACACTGTCTGCATTTATCCCCTTACACCCTCTCCTCCTCCTCCTCCTCCACACACACTGTCTGCATTTATCCCCTCAACACCCTCTCCTCCTCCTCCACACACACTGTCTGCATTTATCCCCTTACACCCTCTCCTCCTCCTCCTCCTCACACACACTGTCTGCATTTATCCCCTTACACCCTCTCCTCCTCCTCCACACACTGTCTGCATTTATCCCCTTACACCCTCTCCTCCTCCTCCTCCTCCACACACACTGTCTGCATTTATCCCCTTACACCCTCTCCTCCTCCTCCTCCTCCTCCACACACACTGTCTGCATTTATCTCCTTACACCCTCTCCTCCTCCTCCTCCACACACACTGTCTGCATTTATCCCCTTACACCCTCTCCTCCTCCTCCTCCTCCACACACACTGTCTGCATTTATCCCCTTACACCCTCTCCTCCTCCTCCTCCTCCACACACACTGTCTGCATTTATCCCCTTACAACAACCTCTCCTCCTCCTCCTCCTCCACACACACTGTCTGCATTTATCCCCTTACACCCTCTCCTCCTCCTCCTCCTCCACACACACTGTCTGCATTTATCTCCTTACACCCTCTCCTCCTCCTCCTCCTCCACACACACTGTCTGCATTTATCCCCTTACACCCTCTCCTCCTCCTCCACACACACTGTCTGCATTTATCCCCTTACACCCTCTCCTCCTCCTCCTCCTCCACACACACTGTCTGCATTTATCCCCTTACACCTCTCCTCCTCCTCCTCCTCTCCACACACTGTCTGCATTTATCCCCTTACACCCTCTCCTCCTCCTCCACACACACTGTCTGCATTTATCCCCTTACACCCTCTCCTCCTCCTCCACACACACTGTCTGCATTTATCCCCTTACACCCTCTCCTCCTCCTCCTCCACACACACTGTCTGCATTTATCCCCTTACACCCTCTCCTCCTCCTCCTCCTCCTCCACACACACTGTCTGCATTTATCCCCTTACACCCTCTCCTCCTCCTCCTCCTCCTCCTCCACACACACTGTCTGCATTTATCCCCTTACACCCTCTCCTCCTCCTCCTCCTCCTCCACACACACACTGTCTGCATTTATCCCCTTACACCCTCTCCTCCTCCTCCTCCTCCTCCTCCACACACACACTGTCTGCATTTATCCCCTTACACCCTCTCCTCCTCCTCCTCCTCCACACACACTGTCTGCATTTATCCCCTTACACCCTCTCCTCCTCCTCCTCCTCCACACACACTGTCTGCATTTATCCCCTTACACCCTCTCCTCCTCCTCCTCCTCCTCCTCCACACACACACTGTCTGCATTTATCCCCTTACACCCTCTCCTCCTCCTCCTCCTCCACACACACTGTCTGCATTTACCCCCTTACACCCTCTCCTCCTCCTCCTCCACACACACTGTCTGCATTTATCCCCTTACACCCTCTCCTCCTCCTCCTCCACACACTGTCTGCATTTATCCCCTTACACCCTCTCCTCCTCCTCCTCCACACACACTGTCTGCATTTATCCCCTTACACCCTCTCCTCCTCCTCCTCCTCCACACACACTGTCTGCATTTATCCCCTTACACCCTCCCCTCCTCCTCCTCCTCCACACACACTGTCTGCATTTATCCCCTTACACCCTCTCCTCCTCCTCCTCCTCCTCCACACACACTGTCTGCATTTATCCCCTTACACCCTCCCCTCCTCCTCCTCCTCCACACACACTGTCTGCATTTATCCCCTTACACCCTCTCCTCCTCCTCCTCCTCCACACACACTGTCTGCATTTACCCCCTTAAATAATAATAATAATAATAATAATAATAATAATAATAATAATAATAATAATAATAATTAATAAACATAAAAAAGTATTAAACATAAAAAATAATTGTAAATAAATATAAAAAATAATAATAAATAAACATAAAAAATAATTGTAAATAAACATAAAAAATAATAACTAAACATAAAAAATAATACATAAACATAAAAAAAATAAACATAAAAAAATTGTAAATAAACATAAAAAATAATGATAAATAAACATAAAAAATAATAAATATAAAAAATAATTGTAAATAAAGATAAAAAATAATAGTAAATAAACACCCTCTCCTGCTCCTCACACACTGCATTTAACCCCTTGCATTCTCTCCCTGAGGCCTGATGGTGACCCAGGTTCTATTCTTTAGGCAGGACTCCGCTCTTAGTCTCCGGTCGGGCGAGTGTCGGGTTGTTATTCTCCCCTCTCTCCATCCGTCTGGTATTTCGGCTCCTTTTCATTCTGAAGCAAAATGTAAAACACATGGAGGAGCCTAAAATAAGAGCAGAGAACGGGGCAACTTGGCCGGTGGCCCTGACTCTCTCTCTGCTTTGCCCATAAATAGACAGGAGCGTGCCACAGAGCTCACATCAGATCACAGCGCTATAACAGAGAGCTCTAATGCTGACCTAAACCCTCTCTGCCAGAGACAACGAGGACCCCAAGCCAGGGCTGCACATGAAACCCTGAATTCAGGGGGCTCACCTATTCCTCATAGAGCTCTGTGCAACACCAGGAGACAGCGCTGCTTACCTGCGATGAAGGGAACAGGGGAGACAGCAGCTTCATTCCCTCTGCACTGTGCAGCCCCCATGCAGGACTGTCAGCCATTGGGAGAGACTTTCTTTCTTTCCATTATTTCTGTCACTTCATCTTTCTTTCTTTCTTTTTATATATCTATTCTTTGTTTCTTTCCTCTGCTCGTTCTGCCATTCCCTTTCTTTCCATGTTTTCTCCCTCTTTCTTTCTTTCTTTCTTTCTTTCTTTCTTTCTTTCTTTCTATTTCCTTCTTTTCATTTCCTTTCTTTTTTCCTTTTTCCATTTATTTTTTTCAATTCCTTTTTTTTTCTTTCTTTCCGTTTCCTTCTTGTCATTTCCTTTCTTTCATTTTTTTCTGTTTATTTATTTTAATTTCCTTTCTTTCTTTATTGTTCCTTCTTTTTTCTCTTTCTTTCTTTCTTTCTTTTTCCTTCTTTTCATTTGTTCTTTCTTTCTTTCCATTTCCTTCTCTTTATTTCCTTTCTTTCTTTCCATTTCCTTCTCTTTATTTCCTTTCTTTCCATTTCCTTATTTTCATTTTCTTTTTTTCTGTTTCCTACTTTTCTCTTTCTTTCTTTCTTTCCATTTCCTTTTCTTCATTTCCTTTCTTTCTTTCCGTTTCCTTATTTTCATTTTCTTTCTTTCCTTCTGTTTCCTTTTTTTCATTTTCTTTCTTTCTTTCTGTTTCCTTCTTTTTATTTTCTTTCTTTCTTTCCATTTCCTTTTTTATTTCCTTTATTTCTTTTTTTTTTGTTTCTTTCTTTTAATTTTCTCTTTCTTTCTTTCTTTCTTCTTCTTTTAATTTCAAAATAATGCTAAACATAAATAATAATAATAATAATAATAATAATAATAATAATAATAAAGACATAAATAATAATAATAATAATAATAATAATAATAATAATAATAATAATAATAATAATAATAAATAAATATAAAAATAATAGTAAATAAACATAAAAAACAATAATAAATAAACATCAAAAAATAACAATAAATAAACGTAAAAAATTATGATAAACATAAAAAATAATAATAATAAACAGACATAAATAATAATAATAATAATAATAATAAATAAACATAAAAAAAATAATAGTAAATAAACATAAAAAACAATAATAAATAAACATCAAATAATAATAATAAATAAACATAAAACATAATAATAATAAATTGACATAAATAATAATAATAAATAAACATAAAAAATAATAGTAAATAAACATAAAAAAACAATAATAAATAAACATCCAAAAATCATAATAAATAAACATTAAAAAATAATAAATAAACATAAAAATAAAGGCGAGGCCTAGAAACTGCGGCGACTGCGATGATGTCACCCAGACACATCATAGAAACACGTCCTGCTCAGCCCGACTCTGCGATGCTTTATTCTTTTTAAGCCCCTTTTGATGTATTTCAAGAGAACAATCTAGAAATAAAAAAAAAAAGATAAAGTTGATTAGAAAGCAGGTCGGGGTACTTAAAGAGATACTCCGGCCCCAAAAATCAAAAATGTAGTCCACCACCTGGAATCATTGAGGGATGGATAGGTGATACAGTGTAACAGTTAAAATAATAGAAACACTTTGAATAGGCAAATGAATCATTTATTGCTGCAGATCTGCATGTTACACCTCAAAGAGGGACAATATGTAAATGAAGCCACGCCCCTCATTGAGGGATGGGATAAGCCACACCCCCTCACTGAAGGATGTGTTAAGCCACACCCCCCTCATTGAGGGATGGATAGGAGATACATTGTAACAATTACAGCAATAGAAACACTTTGAATAGGCAAATGAATCATTTATCGCTGCATCTTTCGGTGGCCTCTAGTAAAGGCCTTGTTTGCCCTTAGATTCCAGGTGCCCTCTTTGCCAATCAATAAAACCTCACTTCCCGGCAGTTAGTTCTCCACCATTGCCCTCCATTCCCCAGTGGCACGAACGAGGGCTTCCCAAGCAGCAAAACCTCCTTTTGCTGGGGTTACTCTAGTGAAGGTCAGGTTTGCCCTTACAATCTGGGCCACATGGTCGTTGCTTGGGCTTTGGTCAGTGGTCTTTAGGCAAGCGGTGGAAAATCACTTCCCGACAATTAGTTCTCCACCATTGAGACAGAGCTTAGGGCAGTAAATTGGTCCGAATCGTCCAATTCCAATTCATCTCCCATTAGCTCTGAGCGCTAATGGGAGATGGAGCGGGAACGATGGCCAGGTCAGATCTTAAGGCTTTACACGCTGCTTGTCTGTCCAGGCCCCTGATTCCCCCGGGTGGCATGACCTAGGTCTTCCCGAGCAGAAAAATCTTCCTCTTTCGGGGGCCTCTATTGAAGGCCTTGTTTGCCCTTAGATTCCATGCCACCAGGCTCGATTCTTGGTCTTTGGACAGTAGTTGTCACAACCTTCCTGCCATACGGTTGAACCTCGCTTCCCAACAAGTAGCACTCCACTGTTAAGATCCAAGCAGCAAAGTCTCCTCTTTCGGGGGCCTGTAGTGAAGGCTTTACACATCGCTTGTCTGTCCAGGCCCCTGATTCCCCAGGTGGCATGACCTAGGCCTTCCCAAGCAGCAAAATCTTCCTCTTTCGGGGGCCTCTATTGAAGGCCTTGTTTGCCCTTAGATTCCAAGCCACCAGGCTCGATTCTTGGCCTTTGGACAGTAGTTGTCACAACCTTCCTGCCATACGGTTGAACCTCGCTTCCCAACAAGTAGCACTCCACTGTTAAGATCCAAGCAGCAAAGTCTCCTCTTTCAGGGGCCTGTCGTGAAGGCTTTATTTGCTAAAACCTCACTTCCCGGCAATTAGTTCTCCACCATTGAGATAGAGGGCAGGGCATCGCTTCTCTGCCTTTTGGCTAAGATCAAGTGGAGATAGAGCGTAGAACAGTAAATTGGGCCAAATTGTCCAAATCGTCAGTCGGGTGACAGTTGGCTTTGTGCGCTAATAGGAGATGGAGCGGGAGCGATGACCAGGTAAGATCTTAAGGCTTTACACGTTGCTTGTCTGCCCAGTCCCTCCATTCCCCAGTGGCACGAAAGAGGGCATCCCAAACAGCAAAGTTTTGCTGGGGTAACTCTAGTGAAGGCCTTGTTAGCCCTTAGTTTTCAGGTGCCCTCCTTGCCAAGCAATAAAACCTCACTTCCCTGCATTTAGTTCTCCACCATTGCCCTTCATTTCCCAGTGGCACGAACAAGGCCTTTTCAAGCAGCAAAATCTCCTCTTTCGGGGGCCTCTATTGAAGGCCTTATTTGCCCCTAGATTCCAGGCCACTGGGCTCGATTCTTGGCCTTTGAACAGTAGTTGTCACGACCTTCTTGCCTTACGGTCGAACCTTGCTTCCCAACAATTAGCACTCCACTGTTGAGATACAAGCAGCAAAGTCTCCTCTTTCAGTGGCCTCTAGTGAAGGTCTTATTTGCCCCTAGATTCCAGGTGCCCTCCTTGCCAAGCACTAAAACCTCACTTCCCAGCAATTAGTTCTCCACCACTGAAATAGAGGGCAGGGCATCTCTTCTCGGCCTTTTAGCTAAGATCAAGTGGAGATAGAGCATAGGGCAGTAAATTGGGCCAAACTATTCAAATCGTCAGGCAGATGACAGTTGGCTCTGTGCGCTAATAGGAGAAGGAGTGGGAGCGATGGCCAGGTAAGATCTTAAGGTCTTAGACGCTGATTGTCTGTCCAGGTCCTCCATTGCCCGGATGGCATGACCTAGGCCTTCCCAATCAGCAATTTCGAGGGCCTCTATTGAAGACCTTGTTGCCCTTAGATTCCAGGCCACCGGGCTCGATTCTTAGCCTTTGGACAGTAGTTGTCACAACCTTTTTGCCACATTGCCAAACCTCGCTTCCCAACAATTAGCACTCCACTGTTAAGATATAAGCAGCAAAGTCTCCTCTTTCGGGGGGTTCTAGTAAAGGCCTTGTTTGCCCCTAGTTTCCAGGTGCCCTCCTTGTCAAGCACTAAAGCCTCACTTCCTGGCAATTAAGTCTCCACCATTGCCCTCCATTACCCAGTGGCACGAACAAGGGCTTCCCAAGCAGCAATATCACCTTCTGTTGGGGTTACTCTAGTGAAGGCCAGGTTTGACCTTACAATCCGAGCCATGTGGTCGTGGCTTGGGCTTCAGTCAGTGGTCTTTAGGCAAGCTGTGAAAAATCACTTCCAGACAATTAGTTCTCCACCATGGAGATAGAGCTTAGGCCAGTAAATTGGGCCGAATCGTCCAATTTGTCAGCCGGGTGACAGTTGGCTCTGTGCACTAATGGGAGATGGAGCGGGAGCGATGACCAGGTAAGATCTTAAGGCTTTACACACTGCTTGTCTACCCAATGAACAACGTGCTGGCAGGGTGACAGTTGGCTCAGTGTGCTGACGGGAGACGGCGCGGGAGCGGTGGTAAGATAAGATTGAAGGCTCTACACGTTGCTTGTCCTTGTCCTAGGCCTTCCCAAGCAGCAAAATCTTCTTCCCGGCAATATTCCACCGTTAAGATATAAGGCAGGTCAATAAATTGGGTTGAATCGTCCAATTCCTGCTCATTTCTGAAACTTGATTTGAGCCTCCTGCAGCTTAGACTCATCTCACTCCGAGACTCTCGTCTGTTTCTCAAGTGACTGGAGGCAAAAGAATAAAAAAAAAAATAATAATGAAAACGGGGCTTCTCTTCCAGTCATTAAAATAGACTTTTTTTTTTTTTTTCTCTTTTTTCCCCTCTTCCTCCTCATCTAATACAATTCCAGTTTCAGACATTCAACGAGCTTGTCATCTAGCGGCAAGTGATGACATCATTAATTATGGATGGATTGGAAAACCTCAAGAACTGTACAGGCAGATTGCATTGGCTTTTAAACTCTTTTGATTAATAAAACATGGGGGGGTCTCTGGATATTTGAATGGCTCGGGTGATAACCCGGCGGAAAGAAAGATCACTCTACAGGAGAAGAACGATCTTCAGCCCTGATAAGTTATTTTACTTAGCGCGCCGGACAAACACAATAACAAATGAAACCGCACAATACGCTCGTTTTTTTTTTTTTTTTTCCCAAACCCTATTAATATTTGATGAATATTTGACATCTAGATAAAAAACATTGTTTCCTGTCAGGGTTTTTTTTTTTCGTGCTTCTCTTTGTACGAATTCGCAAAAGAAAAAAAAATGGCTCTATTTTTCCGGTATAGAAGATTCAGGCGGCACCGGTGCCCTTTTTATCTCTGAGCTGATTAAGCGAAAGAGAATGGAAATTACGCTCTACAGTCGCAATAATGTGCAGTGCGGAGGGACACTTTATTATCCGAGAGGAGAGAGAGAATACTTTTTTTTTTTCTTTTTGTTTTTGGTTTTATAATGTATTTTTAGATGGAATGTTCTTCGAGGAAAGTAGTTTAAAATGTAGAAGGGGGTAATAAATTACATCCCAGAGGAATAGGTTAACAAAAGCTACTTTCCCCGGTAACTCGGTTTAGACTCTACTAATCACGCAGGAAAGTTATTTTAGGAAAAAGGAATGTCAGGTTTGGGCTTGATGAATTTTATTTGCTTGTAAAATGTTAATTTTTTTTTGTTTTCTCCTTTAAAACAAGAAGAAAGAAAGAAAAAAATAAATTCCTAGTGGGCCCTCCTAAAAAGAACAGATATATTATAGGCACTGGTTAAAAAAGCAACTTTCACCGGCAAGTGGTTTAGACTCCACTAATCGCGCGGAGGAAACAAAATGTCAGGTTTGGGTTTGATTAAACTTATTTGCTTGTAAAATGTAATTTTTTATTGTTTTTTCTCATTTAAAACAAGAAGAAAGGGAGCAATCGCAGAGATATATCATAACTTGGCCTCAAGGGGTGCAGATACAGGCCCATCCTATACCAAAAATTGGCACCATGAACTGGATAGGGAGATGTATCAAGAAAAATGGCAGAGGATGTGGAACGCTTCCTTTGGTTGCTCGCCGTCTGTGACTTTAATGGAGGCTAACGTAAGACTAATGGCAAGATGGTATATGGTCCCAGAGAGAACGAAACACTTTTCCCAGGGGAACTGCTTCCGGGGGTGCCTCTCACTGGGGTCGTACCGGCATGTGTGTTGGGATGGGTCAAGAATCTTTAGAGTTCTCAGCGAGGTATGTGGTAGATCTGTGGTCAGAGACCCTTGGGTAGCTCTCCTCAACGCCCCAATCCCCCACAGTTCTAAAATGAAAAAGCGGTTGATGTATTATATCCTATCAGGGGCAAAGCTGGTGATAGCTGGGGCTGGAGGTCTCCCACCTTGTATTATATCCTATCAGGGGCAAAGCTGGTGATAGCTGGGGCTTGGAGGTCCCCCACCTTGTATTATATCCTATCAGGGGCAAAGCTGGTGATAGCTGGGGCTTGGAGGTCCCCCACCTTGTATTATATCCTATCAGGGGCAAAGCTGGTGATAGCTGGGGCTGGAGGTCTCCCACCTTGTATTATATCCTATCAGGGGCAAAGCTGGTGATAGCTGGGGCTGGAGGTCTCCCACCTTGTATTATATCCTATCAGGGGCAAAGCTGGTGATAGCTGGGGCTTGGAGGTCCCCCACCTTGTATTATATCCTATCAGGGGCAAAGCTGGTGATAGCTGGGGCTTGGAGGTCCCCCACCTTGTATTATATCCTATCAGGGGCAAAGCTGGTGATAGCTGGGGCTGGAGGTCTCCCACCTTGTATTATATCCTATCAGGGGCAAAGCTGGTGATAGCTGGGGCTTGGAGGTCCCCCACCTTGTACTATATCCTATTAGGGGCAAAGCTGGTGATAGCTGGGGCTTGGAGGTCCCCCACCTTGTATCATATCCTATCAGGGGCAAAGCTGGTGATAGCTGGGGCTTGGAGGTCCCCCACCTTGTATTATATCCTATTCGGGGCAAAGCTGGTGATAGCTGGGGCTTGGAGGTCCCCCACCTTGTATTATATCCTATCAGGGGCAAAGCTGGTGATAGCTAGGGCTTGGAGGTCCCCCACCTTGTATTATATCCTATCGGGGCAAAGCTGGTGATAGCTGGGGCTTGGAGGTCCCCCACCTTGTATCATATCCTATCAGGGGCAAAGCTGGTGATAGCTGGGGCTTGGAGGTCCCCCACCTTGTATTATATCCTATCAGGGGCAAAGCTGGTGATAGCTGGGGCTTGGAGGTCCCCCACCTTGTATTATATCCTATCAGGGGCAAAGCTGGTGATAGCTGGAGCTTGGAGGTCCCCCACCTTGTATTATCTCCTATCAGGGGCAAAGCTAGTGATAGCTGGGGCTTGGAGGTCCCCCACCTTGTATCATATCCTATCAGGGGCAAAGCTAGTGATAGCTGGGGCTTGGAGGTCCCCCACCTTGTATCATATCCTATCAGGGGCAAAACTGGTGATAGCTGGGGCTTGGAGGTCCCCCACCTTGTATTATATCCTATCAGGGGCAAAGCTGGTGATAGCTGGGGCTTGGAGGTCTCCCACCTTGTATTATATCCTATCAGGGGCAAAGCTGGTGATAGCTGGGGCTTGGAGGTCCCCCACCTTGAGCTTCAACGCCTTTAAAAACAAGGTCAACTGCACTATGGCCATGGAAAAAAATGTCCGCCATTCACAATGGGACTTTGTAGCTGTTCAGGGAATCCTTGGGTTCGGAATTTTCTGCCTACAGATTTTGATGTAAACCTAATGAGCATCTGATCCTTCCTCGACCCCTTCCTTTACTCCTCCCCCCCACACTTACCTCCTTTCCCCCCTCATAGGGGTTGTTATTTTTCTTTAATTTATTTGAATTGAATTTCTTTAGTAACTCGTGAATCTTATTCGATTTTCTTGTCTGCAGTGAATAATCTTCTGATTGTGACTTAAGTTGTCTGTAATCTTTAAATTCTGTGTATGAACAGTATTATGCTCCTAGAATAAAGTTCCCAATGTACACAATAAAATGATTGATAAATAATAATGTTCAGAATGCCCATCCTATACCAAAAATTGGCACCATGAACTGGGTATTGTATGGAGAATTCTCTATGTGATGGATGGACAATGCCAGGATGCTCCTCTATGTGAAACCCTTTGGGTTCACTCGCGCTCCACACAGTATATGTAGACCGTGGCTACATCACCGACAAGGTTTTATTTCGCTATACAAAATTTGTGTTTGATTAGGGCCCCCAGACACAGCCTTGCATGGGGCCCCAGAAATGATAAGCCCCGCCCCTGAGCAGCACTAACAGTAATGAAACTCACAACAGGAGTTTTGAAGTTAAAGTCCAAGCTCAGGGTAACCCCCTGCCATGCCCCCCTCCCTGCCTCAGGAAAAAAGGTTATATACAGCACGGGAAGGGTGAGATCTCGAAAGAGCATTAAACCCCACTCCACCTAAAAGCATTACAGGTGCACCCTGGGTGAGAGTTGGGTGAGTGTGCACCCATCCCCATCATTAGAAGGAATGTGCCAGATCAGGAACACCCCATGGGCGTTCTTTTTTTTTTTTTTAATCCAGTTGACCCAGCACCCCAAGATTTAAACAAACCCAAATTCAATTCAGTAGTTCTGGGTCATGACAACCCTGTCACACCTGAATTTTTGGGGAGGACGGGGCTTCAGACCAATAATCTTATCTCATTCTATTGAAGGTTCGGGAAGGAATCTCCCAATGACAAATGTCAAGGCAACACATCACGCTTTCTTTGGAAAACATCCATTTACTACTCTAGCAGTGGGGGAACACAAACAAAAAAGACCACTCCTTCACCACCACTCAGGTGTCAAGCGATAACACTACTATCATCGTCATTGAAGAACTCAATGTTAGGCGGCTTGTTGTGGGACTCAATGCAAAGAAAGCCTCAGGTCCCGATGGCATTTTTCCTTTCAGTATCAAAGCATGTGCCCCACAACTGGCCCCTGTCCTCACAATCATCTACAAAAAATCACTAGACTGTACTATCCCAGCATGTTGGAAGAAGGCGACTATTATCCCAAAGATCATTCCAAAGAAGCACTCTGCCACACACCTTTAGGACTACAGACCTATTGTACTAACCCCAGCTGCAATGAGAATCTTCGAAAGGCTGATACTGGTCTTCCTGAAAGTAACAACGTAGTATCTCTGGGACCCCCTTCAATTTTCCTACAGGGCAAATAGATCAGCGAAGGATGCTATAAACACTGCCCTGATTATACTGGAGGGAAAAATGCCATCTGGACCTGAGGATTTGTTGAGCTCCGCAACAAGCCACATAACATTGTGTTCTTCGATGAAGATGGTGGCAGTTGTGTTACCGCCAACACACAAAACATCCCAACTCACATGCCAGGATCCTATTTGCTGATTTCTTTTTTTTTTTTTCAGTTTTATTTTTCATTTCAATAAAGAACATAAAACAAGAGTGCAGTGCCACAGGCACCAATAAACTGCTCTTCAACCTACACATGTGGACAACACTCGCACCTACAAACACACAAACTCACTCAGAGGCTTGGGAGGAACAGGACGACCTTCTAGCCATAGTCTACTTTCAAGCCATTTTCGGTGGAGGGAAGGAGAACTCCACCAAGGAGATACCGAAATCGAGACAACTCCTCTCCACCAAGGAGATACAGGCATCGAAACAACTCCGACCCCTGTACAGTGAACTTCACCCTTGCCCATGCAAGCCCCACCGCATTACCGGGGACCCCGACTTCTGGAACCACTACTCCCCCTACTGACCTCCCCCTGCTGACTCTCCACACATTGTGACCATGGGTTCCATACTTTCCCTATTTGCTGATTTCAGTTATGCATTTAACATTATAAACCCTGGTATCCTCTGCACCAAACTTAGACACATGTCTATCTCCCCATATATCTGTGACTGGCCGAGCAACAGAGATCAATAGGTCAAGCTTGGATCATTCACATCCTCCTTATAGTTCATTTATATTGCTGCAGCCCAAGGGTGTGTGTTATCCCCTATTCTTTTTTCTCTATATATCAACAAATCTACTTCCTCTAAGAATTGTTAAATTTGCCACCACCATCATCAGCCTCATAAAGGAAGACGTAGACCGTGCCTACTGGTTGAGCCCTGATTGCGGAGACAAGAGACGACTCGAACCTCAACCTGGAAGCCTAGTGTCTAAGGACCAAACCCCCCCTCCCCTTCTGGGCAGGCAGATTTGGATCAGAACAGAGAATGAGACGAGGTCCTGGGCAGGTGGATCTGGATCAGAACAGAGAACGAGACAAGGTTGTGGGAAGGTGGGTCTGGATTAGAACAAAGAATGAGACAAGGTCGTGAGCAGGTGGATCTGGATCAGAACAGAGAACGAGATGAGATAGTGGGTAGGTGGATCAGGATCAGAACAGAGAACGAGACAAGGTCCTGGGCAGGTGGATATGGATCAGAACAGAGAACGAGACAAGGTCCTGGGCAGGTGGATCTGGATTAGAACAGAGAACGAGACAATGTCATTGGCAGGTGGATCTGGATTAGAACAGGGAGCGAGACAAGGTCGTGGACAGGTGGATCTGAATCAGAACAGAGAACCAGATGAGGTTGTGGGCAGGTGGATCTGAATAAGAACAGAGAACGAGATGTGGTCCTGGGCAGGTGGATCTGAATTAAAACAGAGAACGAGATGAGGTCGTGGGTAGGTGGATCTGGATAAGAACAGAGAACGAGACAAGGTCGTAGGCAGGTGGATCTGCATTAGAACAGAGAACGAGACAAAGTCAAGGGCAGGTGGATCTGCATTAGAACAGAGAACGAGACAAGGTCGTGGGCAGGTGGACATGGATCAGAACAGAGAACGAGAAGAGGTCATGGCCAGGTGGATCTGGATCAGAACAGAGACCGAGACGAGGTCGTGGGCAGGTGGATATGAATCAGAACAGAGAATGAGAAGAGGTTGTGGGCAGGTGGATCTTGATCAGAACAGAGAATGAGAAGAGGTTGTGGGCAGGTGGATCTTGATCAGAACAGAGAATGAGAAGAGGTTGTGGCCAGGTGGATCTGGATCAGAACAGAGAACAAGACGAGGTCATGGTCAGGTGGATCTGGATCAGAACAGAGAACGAGACAAGGTCGTGGTCAGGTGGATCTGGATCAGGACAGAGAATGAGACGAGGTTGTGGGCAGGTGGATCTGGATCAGAACAGAGAACGAGACAAGGTCGTGGGCAGGTGGATATGGATCAGGACAGAGAATGAGACGAGGTTGTGGGCAGGTGGATCTGGATCAGAACAGAGAACGAGACGAGGTCGTGGGCAGGTGGATCTGGATCAGAACAGAGAATGAGATGAGGTTGTGAGCAGGTGGATCTGGATCAGAAAAGAGAATGAGACAAGGTGCTGGGCAGGTGGATATGAATCAGAACAGAGAACGAGACAATGTCATGGGCAGGTGGGTATGGATCAGAACAGAGAACAAGATGAGGTTGTGGGCAGGTGGATCTGAATAAGAACAGAGAACGAGATGTGGTCCTGGGCAGGTGGATCTGAATTAAAACAGAGAACGAGATGAGGTCGTGGGTAGGTGGATCTGGATAAGAACAGAGAACGAGACAAGGTCGTAGGCAGGTGGATATGAATTAGAACAGAGAACGAGACAAAGTCAAGGGCAGGTGGATCTGCATTAGAACAGAGAACGAGACAAGGTCGTGGGCAGGTGGACATGGATCAGAACAGAGAACGAGAAGAGGTCATGGCCAGGTGGATCTGGATCAGAACAGAGACCGAGACGAGGTCGTGGGCAGGTGGATATGAATCAGAACAGAGAATGAGAAGAGGTTGTGGGCAGGTGGATCTTGATCAGAACAGAGAATGAGAAGAGGTTGTGGGCAGGTGGATCTTGATCAGAACAGAGAATGAGAAGAGGTTGTGGCCAGGTGGATCTGGATCAGAACAGAGAACAAGACGAGGTCATGGTCAGGTGGATCTGGATCAGAACAGAAAACGAGACAAGGTCGTGGTCAGGTGGATCTGGATCACGACAGAGAATGAGACGAGGTTGTGGGCAGGTGGACCTGGATCAGAACAGAGAACGAGACGAGGTCGTGGGCAGGTGGATATGGATCAGGACAGAGAATGAGACGAGGTTGTGGGCAGGTGGATCTGGATCAGAACAGAGAATGAGACGAGGTTGTGAGCAGGTGGATCTGGATCAGAAAAGAGAATGAGACAAGGTGCTGGGCAGGTGGATATGAATCAGAACAGAGAACGAGACAATGTCATGGGCAGGTGGATCTGGATCAGAACAGAGAACGAGATGAGGTCGTGGGCAGGTGGATATGGATCAGAACAGAGAACGAGAAGAGGTCGTGGCCAGATGGATCTGGATCAGAACAGAGAACGAGACGAGGACGTGGGCAGGTGGATATGGATCAGGACAGAGAATGAGATAAGGTTGTGGGCAGGTGAATCTGGATCAGAACAGAGAAAGAGACAAGGTCATGGGCAGGTGAATATAGATCAAAACAGAGAACACGAGGAGGTCCTGGGCAGGTGGATCTGGATCAGAACAGAGAATGAGACAAATTCGTGGGCAGGTGGATCTGGATCAGAACCGAGAACAACAATGTTCTGGGCAGGTGGATCTGATCAGAACAGAGAATGAGACAAGGTCCTGGGCAGGTGGATCTGGATTAGAACAGGGAGCGAGACGAGATCCTGGGCAGGTGGATCTGGATTAGAACAGGGAGCGAGACAAGATCCTGGGCAGGTGGATCTGGATCAGAACAGAGAACGAGACGAGATCCTGGGCAGATGGATCTGGATTAGAACAGGGAGCGAGACAAGGTTGTGGGCAGGTGGATCTGGATGAGAACATGGAGCGAGACAAGTTTGTGGGCAGGTGGATCTGGATGAGAACAGGGAGGGAGACAAGGTCGTGGGCAGGTGGATCTGGATCAGAACAGAGAATGAGATGAGGTCCTGAGCAGGTGGATCTGGATTAGAACAGAGAATGAAACGAGGTCCTAGGCAGGTGGATCTGGATTAGAACAGAGAACGACACAAGGTCCTGGGCAGGTGGATCTGGATCAGAACAGAGAACAAGACAAGGTCATAGGCAGGTGGATCTGGATCAGAACAGAGAATGGAACAAGGTCGTGGGCAGGTGGATCTGGATCAGAACAGAAAACGGGACAAGGTCGTGGGCAGGTGGATCTGGATTAGAACAGAGAATGGAACAAGGTCGTCGGCAGGTGGATCTGGGTAAGAACAGAAAATGGGACAAGGTCGTGGGCAGGTGGATCTGGATTAGAACAGAGAATGGAACAAGGTCGTCGGCAGGTGGATCTGGATAAGAACAGAAAATGGGACAAGGTCGTGGGTAGGTGGATCTGGATTAGAACAGAGAATGAGACAAGGTCATCGGCAGGTGGATCTGGATCAGAACAGAGAACGAAACAAGGTCCTTGGCAGGTGGATCTGGATAAGAACAGAAAACGAGACATAGTTGTAGGCAGGTGGATCTGAATCAGAACATAGAACAAGACAAGGTCATGGGCAGGTGGATCTGGATCAGATCAGTGAACGAGACAAGGTCCTGGGCAGGTGGATCTGGATAAGAACAGGGAACGAGACAAGGTCGTGGGCAGGTGGATATGAATCAGAACAGAGAATGAGACAAGGTCATGGGCAGGTGGATCTGGATCAGAACAGAGAACGAGACAAGGTCATGGGCAGGTGGATCTGGATCAGAACAGTGAATGAGACGAAGTCCTGGGCAGGTGGATCTGAATCAGAACAGAGAATGAGACAATGTTCTGGGCAGGTGGATCTGGAATAGAACAGAGAACGAGACAAGGTCCTTGGCAGGTGGATCTGGATCAGAACAGAGAACGAGACGAGGTCGTGGACAGGTGGATCTGGATCAGAAAAGAGAACGAGACAAGGTCGTGGGCAGGTGGATCTGGATCAGAACAGAGAACGAGACAAGGTCGTGGGCAGGTGGATCTGGATCAGAACAGAGAACGTGGCGAGGTCCTGGGCAGGTGGATCTGGATCAGAACAGAGAACAAGATGAGGTCGTGGGCAGGTGGATCTGGATCAGAACAGAGAATGAGACAAGGTCGTGGGCAGGTGGATCTGGATCAGAACAGAGAACGAGACAAGGTCGTGGGTAGGTGGATCTGGATCAGAACAGAGAACGAGACAAGGTCGTGGGTAGGTGGATCTGAATCAGAACAGAGAACGAGACAAGGTCGTGGGTAGGTGGATCTGGATCAGAACAGAGAACGAGACAAGGTCGTGGGTAGGTGGATCTGAATCAGAACAGAGAACGAGACGAGGTCCTGGGCAGGTGGATCTGAATCAGAACAGAGAACAAGGTACCGGGAAACAAGATAAGTGTATGGGGCGACCTGGAGGGGGGGGAAATTGATCGGCCTGGGAATCTTATAGATTCTCGAGCTGATCGGCGTGTAGAAACACTTTGAATAGGTAAATGAATCATTGCTGCATATCTGCATGTTACACCTCAAAGAGGGACAATATGTAAATGAAGCCACACCCCCTTATTGAGGGATGAATGAAGCCACGCCCCCTCATTGAGGGATGGATAGGAGATACATTGTAACAGTTACAACAATAGAAACACTTTGAATAGGCAAATGAATCATTTATTGCTGCAGATCTGCATGTTACACCTCAAAGAGGGACAAAGGAGAACAACGAGGGACAGGGGGACATGGACTCAAAAGAGAGACAGTCCCTCCAAATCAGGGACACTTGGGAGGTCTTGCCCCCTGATAGGCGGGGCCCCGTACGACCGCATGGGTTGGGTGGTGGCAAAACCATAAAATCCACCTTCTGATCGGATCCAAATCTTTCTCCGTAAAAAATAAAATAAAACCGGTCCCGTCACGTTTATTTTTTTATCGGTAAGATTAACGACGAAACATTCAGGCCCTAATGAGAAACACGTTGCGGGCCAAGCCCCGCCCGCCGCCGCCGAGTCGCGGAGATTTGTAAGCAATTTTCTAAAACCCGCCGAGCGGTTGGGGCGAAAGCCTTTTCATCTCTCGGTCATCGCGGCTTAGCCTGGAAACACCCAACGATGGAAGTCTCGCCGCCGCGTTAGTGCTGCAAAATTAAACAGCGCTGACCTTTCGCTGTTTGTCGACGTTCTTGTTTTTTAGTTATATTTTTTTTGAGCGTCGGCCGGGGCCGCGAGTTGCGATGCATGGCCAAGTGCCGCGTATCTGATGAATCCGCAACTTTCCTGAGATTTGGCAAACGAAACTGCGAGAGCCGCTGAGCCATGTGAAGCTTTAACTGGCAATTTACGGCGTGACTGTGAATATCTGACGCCCAAACTAGAAGAGAGAGAGAAAAAACAACAAGGCAACAAGATAGGATAAAAAAAGGGGACATTTTCTATACCATACCTCCCAAGTGTGCCTGATTCGGAGGGACTGTCCCTCTTTTGAGTCCATGTCCCCCTATCCCTCGTTGTTCTCATTTGTCCCTCTTTGAGGTGTAACATGCAGATATGCAGCAATAAATGATTCATTTACCTATTCCAAGTGTTTCTGTTGTTTTAACTGTTACATTGTATCTTCTATCCATCCCCCAATGAGGGGGCGTGGCTTCACCCATCCGCCAATCAGGGGGCGTGGCTTCACCCATCCCTCAATCAGGGGACGTGGCCTAATTTAACAAATGCCCCTCTTTCCCACCCTGAAAAGTTGGAAGGTATGGGGGACCCCCAGAACCCTGCAGAGTGTGCACACTGGAAGTGGCTGGTGTCTTACTGTAATGGGGACAGACGTCAGCACTGGGCAAACCCGGGGCCCCTGAACCTTGGGAGGGCCCCACCTCCCCACCTCATTCCTGATATCCTAAGCAGCCCCTATAAAGCTCTCACCTCTGCCCATCTCACCTCTTCCCATCTCACCTCTTCCCATCTCACCTCTTCCCATCTCACCTCTTCCCATCTCACCTCTTCCCATCTCACCTCTTCCCGTCTCACCTCTTCCCATCTCACCTCTTCCCATCTCACCTCTTCCCGTCTCACCTCTTCCCATCTCACCTCTTCCCGTCTCACCTCTTCCCATCTCACCTCTTCCCATCTCAGCTCTTCCCGTCTCACCTATTCCCATCTCACCTCTTCCCGTCTCACCTCTTCCCATCTCGCCTCTTCCTGTCTCACCTCTTCCAATATCACCTCTTCCCACCTCACCTCTTCCCATCTCACCTCTTCCTGTCTCACCTCTTCCAATATCACCTCTTCCCACCTCACCTCTTCCCATCTCACCTCTTCCCATCTCACTTCTTCCCACCTTACCTCTTCCCATCTCACCTCTTCCCATCTCACCTCTTCCCATCTCACCTCTTCCCGTCTCACCTCTTCCCACCTTACCTCTTCCCATCTCACCTCTTCCCATCTCACCTCTTCCCGTCTCACCTCTTCCTGTCTCACCTCTTCCCGTCTCACCTCTTCCCACCTTACCTCTTCCCATCTCACCTCTTCCCATCTCACCTCTTCCCATCTCACCTCTTCCCATCTCACCTCTTCCCATCTCACCTCTTCCCATCTTACCTCTTCCCATCTCACCTCTTACTATCTCACCTCTTCCCATCTTACCTCTTACCCTCTTACCTCTTCCCATCTTACCTCTTACTATCTCACCTCTTCCCATCTTACCTCTTACCTCTTCCCATTTTACCTCTTACTATCTCACCTCTTCCCATCTTACCTCTTCCCATCTCACCTCTTCCCATCTTACCTCTTCCCATCTCACCTCTTACTATCTCACCTCTTCCCATCTTACCTCTTCCTGTCTCACCTCTTCCCATCTCACCTCTTCCCATCTCACCTCTTCCCATCTCACCTCTTCCCATCTTACCTCTTCCCATCTCACCTCTTCCCATCTCACCTCTTACCATCTCACCTCTTACCATCTCACCTCTTCCCATCTTACCTCTTCCCATCTCACCTCTTACTATCTCACCTCTTCCCATCTTACCTCTTCCTGTCTCACCTCTTCCCATCTCACCTCTTCCCATCTCACCTCTTCCCATCTCACCTCTTCCCATCTCACCTCTTCCCATCTCACCTCTTCCCATCTCACCTCTTACTATCTCACCTCTTCCCATCTTACCTCTTCCCATCTCACCTCTTACTATCTCACCTCTTCCCATCTTACCTCTTCCTGTCTCACCTCTTCCCATCTCACCTCTTCCCATCTTATCTCTTACCATCTCACCTCTTCCCATCTCACCTCTTCCCATCTCACCTCTTCCCCTCTCACCTCTTCCCCTCTCACCTCTTCCCATCTCACCTCTTCCCATCTCACCTCTTCCCATCTCACCTCTGCCCATCTTACCTCTTCCTGTCTCACCTCTTCCCATCTCACCTCTTCCCATCTTATCTCTTCCTGTCTCACCTCTTCCCATCTCACCTCTTCCCATCTCACCTCTTACTATCTCACCTCTTCCCATCTTACCTCTTCCTGTCTCACCTCTTCCCATCTCACCTCTGCCCATCTTACCTCTTCCTGTCTCACCTCTTCCCATCTCACCTCTTCCCATCTCACCTCTTACTATCTCACCTCTTCCCATCTTACCTCTTCCTGTCTCACCTCTTCCCATCTCACCTCTTCCCATCTTATCTCTTCCCATCTCACCTCTTCCCATCTCACCTCTTCCCCTCTCACCTCTTCCCATCTCACCTCTTCCCATCTCACCTCTTCCCATCTCACCTCTTCCCATCTCACCTCTTCCAGTCTCACCTCTTCCCATCTCACCTCTTTCCATCTCACCTCTTACCATCTTACCTCTTCCCATCTCACCTCTTACCATCTCACCTCTTACCATCTCACCTCTTACCATCTTACCTCTTCCCATCTCACCTCTTACCATCTCACCTCTTCCCCTCTCACCTCTTCCCATCTCACCTCTTCCCATCTCACCTCTTCCCAACTCACCTCTTCCCATCTCACCTCTTCCAGTCTCACCTCTTTCCATCTCACCTCTTACCATCTCACCTCTTCCCATCTCACCTCTTTCCATCTCACCTCTTCCCATCTCGCCTCTTACCATCTCACCTCTTCCTGTCTCACCTCTTCCCATCTCACCTCTGCCCACCTCACCTCTTCCTGCTTCACCTCTTCCCGTCTCACCTCTTCCCATCTCACCTCTTCCCGTCTCACCTATTCCCATCTCACCTCTTCCCATCTTACCTCTTCCCGTCTCACCTATTCCCATCTCACCTCTTCCCTTCTCGCCTCTTACCATCTCACCTCTTCCCACCTCACCTCTTCCTGCCTCACCTCTTCCCGTCTCACCTCTTCCCATCTCACCTCTTCCCATCTCACCTGTTACCATCTCACCTCTTACCAACTCACCTCTTCCCGTCTCACCTCTTCCCATCTCACCGCTTCCCATCTCACCTCTGCCCACCTCACCTCTTCCCATCTCACCTCTTCCCATCTCACCTGTTACCATCTCACCTCTTCCCCTCTCACCTCTTCCCGTCTCACCTCTTCCCATCTCACCTCTTCGCACCTCACCTCTTCCCATCTCACCTCTTCCCATCTCACTTCTTCCCATCTCACCTCTTCCCATCTCACCTCTTCCCATCTCACCTCTTCCCATCTCACTTCTTCCCATCTCGCCTCTTCCCATCTCACCTCTTCCCATCTCGCCTCTTCCCATCTCACCTCTTCCCATCTCACCTCTTCCCATCTCACTTCTTCCCATCTCACCTCTTCCCATCTCACCTCTTCCCATCTCACCTCTTCCCGCCTCACCTCTTCCCATCTCACCTCTTCCCATCTTACCTCTTCCTGTCTCACCTCTTCCCATCTCACTTCTTCCCATCTCACCTCTTCCCATCTCACCTCTTCCCATCTCACTTCTTCCCATCTCACCTCTTCCCATCTCACCTCTTCCCATCTCACCTCTTCCCATCTCACCTCTTCCCGCCTCACCTCTTCCCATCTCGCCTCTTCCCATCTCACCTCTTCCCATCTCACTTCTTCCCATCTCACCTCTTCCCATCTCACTTCTTCCCATCTCACCTCTTCCCATCTCACCTCTTCCCATCTCACTTCTTCCCATCTCACCTCTTCCCATCTCACTTCTTCCCATCTCACCTCTTCCCATCTCACCTCTTCCCATCTCGCCTCTTCCCATCTCACCTCTTCCCATCTCACCTCTTCCCATCTCACCTCTTCCCATCTCACCCCCTGCCCACCTCACCTCTTCCCATCTCACCTCTTCCCATCTCACCTCTGCCCACCTCACCTCTTCCCATCTCACCTCTGCCCACCTCACCTCTTCCCACCTCACCTCTTCCCATCTCACCTCTTCCCATCTCACCTCTTCCCATCTCACCTCTCCCCACCTCACCTCTTCCCATCTCACCTCTTCCCCTCTCACCTCTTCCCATCTCACCTCTGCCCACTTCACCTCTTTCAGTCTCTCCTCTGCCCACTTCAGCTGTTTCCATCTTATCTCTGCCCATCTCACCTCTTCCAGCCTCACCTCTTCCCTGCTCACCCCTAACCACCTTACCTATTTCCATGTCACTTCTACCCACCTCACCTCTTCTCGTCACACCTCTACTCAACTCACCTCTTTCTATGTCAACTCTGCCCACCTCACCTCTTCCCGTCTCACCCGTACCCACCTCACCTCTTCTCATGTCACTTCTACTCACCTCACCTCTTCCCGTCTCACCCGTACCCACCTCACCTCTTCTCATGTCACTTCTACTCACCTCTTCCTGTCTCACCCGTACCCACCTCACCTCTTCTCATATCACTTCTAATCACCTCACCTCTTCCCAACCTCACCTGTTCCCGTCTCACCTCTCCTTAACTCACCATTTCTGGATAACCTCTGCCCCCCTCCCCCATTTAAAAAAAAATGTAAGAGCTATTAGCCCTACACCAAGTATATAAAACTTTAGCAAATAACTTAATTTCTATGGGGGTGATATTTGTTTTTCAAATGCCCAAAAATAAGCCACGCCCCTGCCACGGCCACGCCCATTATCCTGTAACCTGGTCTCCAATCTATGAGGATGTCAGTGTGACGTGACTTTTTAAGGGTGTAGGTCCACCTTATCCCGTGTCCTTCAGAAATACGGAGATCACAGCCAGCCGGGAAGTATCCTCCGGCGGCTCCTCAGCTCGGCAATCATTTTCCAGCGCTCCCCCGTCCTAATTCATTATGGCTAAAGTGCCTTTTGAACCCGGGCGCGCGGTGATGGAGTGCCTCCATATCTGCATGTCCTGCCACTCAGGCGCAGTCATTTCAATGATTGTGATAATGAAAAGACGCCAAACGATTGGGCGAGACGTCGGGGCACGCGGCGCGGGCCTCGCATTTCATTCCCCAAGCGTGTCTTTTTTTTTACGAGCTCATCGGCGCGGCGGGGGAATGGCAACTGTCGAAGTGTCATTCTATTTGCCGTTTCTCCTCGTTTCATCGCACGGCGGAGGGAACATTTCTGGGGCAATTTGTTAAGAGAGAAAAGCCTTTTTTAAAAAGTTTATACAGATTGCTCACATTAATCCGGACCCTCACCCTGAAAAAGAGCCTATCTTGTATCATTAGTCCGAACCTTCACCCGAAATAAGAGCCTATCTTATATGTTTCCCACACCCTGTACATACAGATTGCTCACATTAATCCGGACCTTCACCCTGAATAAGAGCCTATCTTATATGTTTCCCACACCCTGTACATACAGATTGCTCACATTAATCTGGACCCTCACCCTGAATAAGAGCCTATTTTGTATGTCCCCCCCCCCTGTACATACAGATTGCCCATATTAATCCGGACCTTCACCCTGAATAAGAGCCTATCTTATATGTTTCCCCCCCTGTACATACAGATTGCTCACATTAAAAATCATCCTACCTGCATATACTGCATTTTATGAGCCTTTAAACATCCAAGATGGTGGCTCATGGAGCATCAGGCAGCCTGCAAACAGAAAGTGCCTTCTGACTGTGTTGCTCTGCATTCTGGGATTGCTGTCCTTTCCCTGACCCCAGCTCTGCTCTGTCTGAGCAAAGCACAGCTATAACCCCGCCCCCTGTACTTTATCCCGCTCTCCTCTCCTCAGTATGTGATGCTTCAGAGTCAAGATGGCGGCGCCCCTATCCTAGAGTCCTGAACAGAGTTGCAGCCCAGTGGGGGAAAGAATAATAAGTAAGCGACTAAAAACGTAAAATATATTAATTTAGATGCTGGGGAATTGTTTTATAAGGGTTTGGGCTTTTCATTAAATCATGGTGAAGGTCCGGGTTAAACCCAAGCTGGGCTTTGCAATAGTTGAGGATCTATATATTTATATCCAGGTTATTTCATATTTATTTATTATTATTTATTTATTATTATTATTATTATTATTATTATTATTATTATTATTATTATTATTTATTATTATTATTTATTATTTATTCCCGGGTTATTTCATATTTATTTATTATTATTATTATTATTATTTATTATTATTATTATTATTATTATTATTATTATTATTATTATTATGTATTTATTTATTATTTATTCTTGGGTTATTTCATATTTATTTATTATTATTATTTATTTATTATTTATTCCCGGGTTATTTCATATTTATTTATTATTATTATTATTTATGTATTATTTATTCTTGGGTTATTTCATGCATACCTTAATCCTGTAATCTCTTTGAATCGTCGGCTGAGCCGTACGCGGAGCAGCTGTTGCGGGGCTCGGTTAGCGGTGGCCAGTACGGGTCTCCGGGGCCCCACACAAAGCTGTTGTTTCGCTTGGCGCGCCGGGCGCGGGGGAATCAGACGCCGCACCGTGTGACCTCTTTCTCGGCCGCTCTAGCTGCGGGCTACGAACCTGAGACTTGCTGCCAAACCGACCTCTCGCATGGGAGCACAAAATGCGCCACCGCTGCAGCTCCATTAGGTAAATGCGCTGCCCGGGACGCAGGAGGATGACTTTTTATCTTCCCGCGCCGAGTGACCCACTAGTATTCGCCCGCCATGGGAAACCGCTAGGAAGCTATGGAAGATCGGGACAGATTATGAGGGGGGCGCCCCGGGGCCTCCACCACTTACCCTGCAAAGGGGGCCTCCACCAGCCCTTTGGGGATGAGGGACTTCATTTTTGAGTCTCACTTTTGTTGCCTTTCTATTTTTTCTCTTTTGATTCTTAATATATTTTTTCTTACTTCCTCCCTCCCTCCTTCCTTCCTTCCTTCATCCCTCCCTCCCTCCTTCCTTCTTTCCTTCCTTCCTCTCTTCCTGCCTTCCTCCCTACTTCCTTCCTTTCTCTCTTCCTGCCTTTCTCCCTCTCTTCCTTACTTCCTCCCTTCCTTCCTTTCTCCCTTCATTCCTTCCTTACTTCCCTTCTTCTTTTCTTCCTTTCTCCCTTTTTTCTTCCTTCCTCTCTCCCTTCTCTTCCTTTTCCTTCCTTCCTTCCTCCCGCCCTTCCCTCCTTCTTCCTTACTTCCTTTCTCCCTTCATTTCTTCCTTCCTCCCTTTGTTTCTTCCTTCCTCCCTTCCTTCCTTCCTTTCTCCCTTCATTCCTTCCGTCCTTACCTCCTCCCTTCCTTTTTCTTCCTTCCTTTCCTTCATATTTTATACTATCCATACTTCCTTTCTCCTTTCATTCCTTCCTTTCTTACTTCCTCCCTTCCTTCCTTCCTTTGTTCCTTCCTTCCTTTCTCCCTTCATTCCTTACATCCTTCCTTCCTTTTCCTTCCTTCCGTCCCTTTATACTTCCTTCCATCATTCCTTCCTTCCTCCCTCCATCCCTTCCCTCCTTCTTCCTTCCATCCCTTTATACTTCCTTCCATCCTTCCTTCCTTTCTCCCTCCATCCCTTCCCTCCTTCTTCCTTCCGTCCCTTTATACTTCCTTCCATCATTCCTTCCTTCCTCCCTCCATCCCTTCCCTCCTTCTTCCTTCCGTCCCTTTATACTGCCTTCCATCCTTCCTTCCTTTCTCCCTCCATCTCCTTACTTCCTTCTTCCTTCCGTCCCTTTATACTTCCTTCCATCCTTTCTTCCTTTCTCCCTCCATCTCTTTACTTCCTTCTTCCTTCCGTCCCTTTATACTTCCTTCCATCATTCCTTCCTTTCTCCCTCCATCCCTTCCCTCCTTCTTCCTTCCGTCCCTTTATACTTCCTTCCATCATTCCTTCCTTTCTCCCTCCATCCCTTCCCTCCTTCTTCCTTCCGTCCCTTTATACTTCCTTCCATCATTCCTTCCTTTCTCCCTCCATCCCTTCCCTCCTTCTTCCTTCCGTCCCATTATACTTCCTTCCATCCTTCCTTCCTTTCTCCCTCCATCCCTTCCCGCCTTCTTCCTTCCGTCCCTTTATACTTCCTTCCATCCTTCCTTCCTTTCTCCCTCCATCCCTTCCCTCCTTCTCCCTTCCGTCCCATTATACTTCCTTCCATCCTTCCATCCTTTCTCCCTCCATCCCTTCCCGCCTTCTTCCTTCCGTCCCTTTATACTTCCTTCCATCCTTCCTTCCTTTCTCCCTCCATCCCTTCCCTCCTTCTTCCTTCCATCCTTCCTTCCTTTCTCCCTTCATTCATTCCTTCCTTCCCTCCTTCCTCCCTCCCGTCCTTTATCACCAGATTTTGTGCACCACACTTGATCCGGTCTTGGGACAAGTTGTAAATATGAAGATCGGACAAATACAAATCTATCGACTAAAAATAAAGTCATTCACACTAAGAAGTTGGATGAAAATAATGGAGTGTAGAGCTGGGTGGATGTGGGCCCATCGGTGGGACTGACTCTGGGGCCCCTCCTACATTTACATCTAGATATTACTTCCTTATTTTTAGGGCTTATACAAGTGCTGGGGTATTAGCACCATGCAAACCTGGCCATCCGGAGCAGGGGACCCTTTGGGGATGAGGGACTTCTTTATTGAGTCTCACTATTCTTGCCCCTCTTTCTTTTGATCTCTTGATCCATACTCCATATTTTTTCCTTCCTCCCTCCCTTCCTTCCCTCCTTCTTCCTTCCTGCATTCCTCCCTTCATTCCTTTCTTCCTTCCTTTCATACTTCCTTCCATCCTTCCTTCCTTTCTCCCTTCATTCCTTCTTTACTCCCTCCCTTCTTTACTTCCTCCCTTCCTTCCTCCCTGTTTTTCCTCGTTCCTTCATCCCTCCCTTCCCTTCTTCTTTCTTCCTTCCTCCCGTCCTTTGTTACTTTGGTCATTCCTTTCTTCATTCCTTCCTTCCCTTCATACTTCCTTCCATCCTTCCCTCCTTTCTCCCTTCATTCCTTCTTTACTTCCTCCCTTCCTTCTTTTCTTCCTTCCTCCCTTTTTTCTTCCTTCCTTCCTCCCTCTCTTTCCTCCTTTTTCCTTTCTTCCTTCCTTTTACTTCCCTCCTTCCCTTCATACCTTTGTCGATCCATCCTTCCTTTCTGCCTTTATTCATTACTTCCTCCATTCCTTCCTTCTTTTCTTCCTTCCACAATTTTTTCTTCCTTCCTTCCTCCCATCCTTTGTTACTTCCTTCATTCCTTTCTTCATTCCTTCCTTCCCTTCATACTTCCTTCCATCCTTCCCTCCTTTCTCCCTTCATTCCTTCTTTACTTCCTCCCTTCCTTTTTTTCTTCCTTCCTTCCTCCCTCCCTCCCTTTCCTCCTTCTTCCTTCCCTTTACTTCCCTTTACTTCCCTCCTTCCCTTCATACTTTTGTCCATCCATCCTTCCTTTCTGCCTTCATTCGTTACTTCCTCCATTCCTTCCTTCTTTTCTTCCTTCCACAACTTTTTCTTCCTTCCTTCCTCCTTCCCTCCTTTGTTACTTCCTTCATTCCTTTCTTCATTCCTTCCTTCCCCAGGTGGGCCCCTAAGCTCGCCATTTGGGGGGCCCTCATCCCCAAAAGGTCCTCCGCTCCGGATGGCAAGGTTTGCATGCTGCTAATACCCCAACATTTGGCATAAGCCCTAAAATGAAGGCAGTAATATCTGCATGTAGCTGCCCGGCAACAAGAAGATCACAGACCACTGGACCAGGAGAGCGCACAGCCATGCAGACTGCAGAAAGGACACAGAGTGGCGGGTGACAAATAAAGAAAGAATCAGCAACGGTAAGTTCTGTGCACCTGCGATGCAACAAGTAAACAAAACATGTTTCAGGTCTTAGTGATAACAAGCCGGGGCTGGAACATTTCACAGGATTGCTAGAAAGGCAAATCAGAAACCCAGCTTGACCGCAAAAGACCTAGATCGATCTATCATCTA
>CM051244.1:8253875-8313875 GCA_027917425.1 Gastrophryne carolinensis | reverse complement strand
CAGAGCTCGGTGTATCGTTACTACAGTATTTATTCAAATGATAAAATGAGCTATTGTATTATAATTAGAGACAAGCCAACTGATTCCTCTAAATCAGAATTTGCTCCGAATTTCAGGTAAAAAATTGATTCAGCGTAAATCCGGATTCTCGCAGGTTAAAGAAAAAAAAATAAAAAAACACCTGCTGACTCTATTCAGTGCCGGGTCTTATATTAAATTGTGACGTCAGGATCCCTGCCAGGGGCGTACATAACCGTGATTTGCCCCATCACAGCTTTTACACATATTGGCCTCGATTCAATAAAGGTAGAAACAAATTCTCATGGTAGTAAAAGATTCAATTCATGAGAAAAAGCCTCTGTTACCGAATCACTAGATAAAAAGACAATGAAAGTGGCCGATCTAATACATGGAGACCAAGTGGGGTTTGTTCCAACTCGACAGGCTGGGGACAACCTCAGGAGGATCACCCATCTGGTCCACCACGCTCACTCTGGGGACATCCCGGCCTTTCTACTCTCATTAGCTATACAGAAGGCGTTCTACTCCCTATCATGGGACTACCTGCTGTGGGTGCTCCAGAAATGGGGTTTTGGACAACGGTTTTTGGAGTGTGAGGTCTTTCGTGTAGAAAGGAGGAAGCAGTTCTCTACTTTTCTTAGTAGTAAAAAAGTGCCATTGACTTTCATTGTTTTCCTATCTGGTGATTCAGTAACAGTGACGTTCTCAGGCTTTTTTCTCATGAATTGAATTTTTTACTACCATGAACATTTTTTTCTACCTTTATTGAATCAAGGCCAATGCCCTCGACTTCTCGTTATTGATCGTTAACCCCAAAATTTGGGCAAACTGGTCTAGGATTTTGTACAAATTCGGGAGCGATGTGACCGGCTGGGTGATACCAATCAGGGCATCATCTGCAAAGAACATGGCTTTGTGGTGGACTCCAGCCACCTCCAGTCCCTTGATATTAAGGGAGTTTCTTATTGCTATGCCCAACGGCTCCATGGCCAGGATGAAGAGGAGCGGGGATAGGGGGCACCCTTGTTGGGTTCCCCTTGAGATATCGAATAACCCTGAGGTGAAGCCCAGGTATCGCACTCGTGCTGCAGGAGCCGTGTAAAGAGCTCCCACCCACTCCAAAAAAACGTTGTCCAAAACCCCATTTCTGGAGCACCCACAGCAGGTAGTCCCATGATAGGGAGTAGAACGCCTTCTGTATATCTAATGAGAGTAGAAAGGCCGGGATGTCCCTCCTAGAGTGAGCGTGGTGGAGATGGGTGATCCTCCTGAGTTTGACCCCAGCCTGTCGAGTTGGAACAAACCCCACTTGGTCTCCATGTATGAGATCGGCTACAAACGTATTCAGCCTAGCCGCCAGGACCTTGGCCAGTAACTTCACGTCAATATTAATCAGGAATATTGGCCTGTAGTTTGGTATGAGCAGACTATCCTTATGGGGATCATACAGATATCCGCCAGCAACGAGCTAGGGCTGAGCGAAGTTTCGGCACATAGGGTGTTGTAGAGATTCGCTAAATGCAGTGCCAAGATGGGGCCAAATTTCTTGTAATACAGACCACTGAATCCGTCCGGACCCGGGGTCTTGGAAGTCTTCAGGGACTTAATGGCGAGAAGCACCTCATTTGAAGAGATAGGTGCCTCCATCCTGTCCACATATCACTGATTAACAATGGGTAACTCAACATGCTCGGAGAATTCCTCCAGTTTGTCCGTATTCGTGTTTACTGGGGCCGAATATAGGGCCGACAGGAAATCCCCGAAGGCCAAAACAATTTTATTAGGGTCTTCCGTGACTGCTCCCGAACTGAGCCTCAGTTTTATGTGCTTCCGCCTATCAAGGTTTTGGCGACCCTCAGCTTTCGGGCCATCATTGTGTCTGGCTTGTTACCCCTTGCATAAAACTTTAGCTTCGACCATCTGAGTCTTTTCTCAGCCTGGTCATCTAAAAGAATGTTGAGCTCCATCAGCAACTTGTCTACGACCTTCTTGTTTCTGGAACTCGGAACTCTCTTCCACTGTATTTCAGCCCCTTGCTTTTATTTGCTTTTATCTTTTCTCGGCAGAGGCTATAGAGATAATGTTTCCTCTCATGGTAGCCTTATGAGACAGAGTTAGTAATAAACATAAAGTATTCCTGAAGGGCATCTTGGATCTTAGAGCAGGTGGACTTGGTAGATAGAAGAGAGTCGTTGAGCCGCCAGTTGCAAGAATGTTTCGTTGTGACCAGGAGGTCAATGGCAGCCATTACAGGGCTATGGTCGGACCAGGCTGTGTTGGAAATTTTAGAGTCAATTGTGGCAGGTAATACCGATTGAGGGACTAGTATGTGATCTATCCTACAAAACATATCGTGAGGATTGGAGTAAAATGTGAAGTCCTGGACCTTAGGGTTCTTTTCCCTCCAGACATCACACAGACTATGGCAATTGAGGAGTTCACGGAAGGCCGCAGACTGAGCATCCGAGTTCAGAAGCGCTGCCCCAGTTTGCCCCGTACGCCGCCTGTCTAATCCAGGATTTATTGTCAGATTTTAATCACCTCCCATTATCAAGACCCCCTTAGTATTATTCTGAACAACTGTCAGTAGATGTTTGAAGAACCGGGGTCTGGAAGGTCATACATGCATAGTAGGCAACCAAAGTCTCTCAATATCGTGGAGGGTACCCTGTAGTATGAGGTATCTGCCTGTGGGGTCAGAGATTTCTTTACAGCAGATGAATGGGAGGTTCTTACGGAAGGCAATCAGAACTCCCCTTTTCTTCTCTCTGGCTGGCAGCCGCATCCCCCACTTCCCTCTAATAGGGAGCATGCCCACGCCAGCCATTTACAAATGCCTGGCACGGACATCAGGGCCGGCTCCAGGTTTATGTGGGCCCTTGGGCACCATGGTCTCAGTGCAGGGCCGGCTCGAGGTTTATGTGGGCCCTTGGGCGGCATGGTCTCAGTGCAGGGCCGGCTCGAGGTTTATGTGGGCCCTTGGGCGGCATGGTCTCAGTGCAGGGCTGGCTCCAGGTTTATGTGGGCCCTTGGGCACCATGGTCTCAGTGCAGGGCCAGCTCTAGGTTTATGTGGGCCCTTGGGCGGCATGGTCTTAGTGCAGGGTCAGCTCCAGGTTTATGTGGGCCTTTGGGCGGCATGGTCTCAGTGCAGGGCTAGCTCCAGGTTTATGTGGGCCTTTGGGCGGCATGGTCTTAGTGCAGGGCCAGCTCCAGGTTTATGTGGGCCCTTGGGCGGCATGGTCTCAGTGCAGGGCCAGCTTCAGGTTTATGTGGGCCCTTGGGCGGCATGGTCTCAGTGCAGGGCCAGCTCCAGGTTTATGTGGGCCCTTGGGCGGCATGGTCTCAGTGGGCCCCTTTGCGGTGAAGAGTCGCGTCACATCAACGAGAGACATACCAAATCTGGATGCCCCCTAAGGCTCAGGCTATTTGGGTCAAAACTCTAGTTATGGTCTACTTTGGTCTACACACCAAACCCCTTTAAACCTGACCTCAGAGTCTAAGCGAATCTAGATTCTTCCGATTTTGGATGCCCCTGTGTGTGACCCTCCCCCCTTCCTGCCCTGGAATCTAAATCGAGATGCCCCGTTGTGTGGAACCTGCCATTCAATGAAATGTCGGCACCAGCTGTGGCGGAGCCCTACCAGTCCGCTGTCTGACAAGCGCCGTTGCACATCCCAAAGGCCGGCCCTGTTATTGGGCCCCCCCTGGAGGGCGGGGCCCCTGGCGGCTGCCCCGCCCTGCCGGGTGCTGACTCCGGGCCTGACGGGCATGCGCACTTTTGGAAGGAAGCGGAGGATGCGGCCGCTGCTCTTAGACGCACCGTGGGACCGGAAAGCGAATGGGGCGAACTGGGGGGTTTCACACAGTGCGGCATCCGATACTGGATGCCCCGGGGGGAGGGAATAGATCGGCCTGGGTATCTTATAGATTCCCGGGCCGATCAAGCTGGGTTTTGGTCCACTTTAAAGTGGTACAAAACTTGGGATTCAGACTATCCTGGGTTTTGTTCCCTGTCCTGGGGGTATCCCTGTTGGGATTCCCAACTGTGTCAAACCCCCCAGATCTCTCAGAAAAACTCACCTTTCCCCGGTTCTACAGCTCAAGAGCAGGCTCTCATACAATCAAAGCAGTTTGTCATGGATATGTAATGCATACCTCCTAAGTGTCCCTGATTTGGAGGGACTGTCCCTCTTTGGAGTCCTTGTCTCCTTGTCCCTCGTTGTTCTCCTTTGTCCCTCTTTGAGGTGTAACATGCAGATCTGCAGCAATAAATGATTCATTTGCCTATTCAAAGTGTTTCTATTGTTGTAACTGTTACAATGTATCTCCTATCTATTCCCCAATGAGTGGGCGTGGCTTCATCCATCCCTCAATGAGGGGACGTGGCTTCGTCCATCCCTCAATGAGGGGGAGTGGCTTAATATATCCCTCAATGAGGGGGCGTGGCTTCATCCATCCATTTTTGAGGGGGCGTGGCTTCATCCATCCCTCAATGAGGGTGTGTGGCTTCATCTATCCCTCACTGAGGGGGCATGGCTTCATCCATTCCTCAATGAGGGGGCGTGGCTTCATCCATCCCTCAATGAGGGGGCGTGGCTTCATCCATTCCACAATGAGGGGCGTGGCTTCATCCATCCCTCAATGAGGGGCGTGGCTTCATCCATCCCTCAATGAGGGGGCATGGCTTCATCCATCCCTCAATGAAGGGGCGTGGCCTAATTTAACAAATGTCCCTCTTTCCCACCCTGGAAAGTTGGTAGGTATGTGTAATGTTCGGCAACGGCTCTGTTTGTGGGCACGCTCCATCCCCGGCCTATCTAGATGGCTGGAGGAGGAGAGTGCGTGCCCAGTCCAAAGATACGGGGGATGCGTCCGCTGTTCTTTACATCGGTAAGGGAGCCAGGAGTAAGGTGTGTTTTGTGGCGCCCCGGGCTTTCATACAGCGGGTAAAAATTCCAGCTGGGGTGCCCCAGGGAAAGGGCATGTCACGATCAACTCACCTGAGGATCGCTCCGGGGCCGTCTCTAGGAGGCTGGCTCAGGGGCGCGTCCTTCCCGGCGGCACCAAGCATGGCCGCCTCCTCCCTTCACCGCCGCATCCCTGGCTTCCGCGAGCACGCCTCTCTTATAACCTTAAAGTAAAAGGGCCAATGAGCCAGAGTGTTCTGGGTGAAAACGCCCTTTTAGTTCAAACTGGGCAATCAGCCCAAAGTTCCTAAGTGCACCAATCACAGCCTCTTTCCATCCAATCCCCGTCAGCTCCCAACAATTAAAGGTTGTGTCCCCATACTTGTTCATTGCCCGTGATAGCGTGCTGCTGGGTGTGATTTTGTCTGAGACTACTGAATCCTTTCTGTTGCCGACCTTGTCGTGTTTTGACCTTCCCGTGTTTGCCGCCTGGACCGACCAGTGCCCGTTTCTTGACTACGAATTAGTCTCATCCTCTGTACTGCGTATCCATGACCTCCCTGCTTGACCACTACTTGACTCTACTTCCGTCTCTTCCCTTTGGTGCTGCGCTATTTTGGACTGACCACCTGTGTATGACCCCGGCTTACCCGACTTCGTCCAGTCTTGCCCCGGGTTCATCTGCCTTTGTCCCTGTAAGTCCACATCCTTTGTGCTACGAAGTCCCGGGGGCAGCCGTGTCCGGCAAAGCGTGTAAAGCGTCCCGTCGAATCGGGGCTTGCCTATAGGTGAAGCTAGCAGCGAAGATTGGGGGGTTGTGGACTTACCTAGAAGGCCTGACAGGGCAGTAGCCCCATTGGGTTTTGTTTAGCTTTAAAAACGGCCAAAGTCTTCACTTTAGAAATCCGGACATCCCAAAAGCCGGATAATAAATCCAGTAGTGAGTAGTGGCGGTGGCGACAAATAATAAAGAGCCTGGCACCTTCCCTTCCCTTAATCATCGCCTTCTGATGGGCCGCCTGACATTTTAGGGGCCCGTAAATGCATTCTACGACTAATCAGCAAGGGATGGCGTCGAAACACGCGGCTTTGATCAACATGGGTCGGTGGAGACTGTCTGCCGTTTTTAGGGGCCATGAATATCTAACGCTACTAAGGGAGAGAGATACGTGTCACACAATCACCTTTGATCACGCAGGTAAGATCTGAAAGCGCGCGTTTGATTCCATAATAAATTGATGGCTCCTCAGAACTGGAATCGGGAGGTTGAGCACCGCAGCGACTCCCGCGCGCCGCTCATATCAAAAGAAAAAGGGGACGACGGTGAAAGGAAGATTATAGGGAAAATAATTACTTAGGAACAACCAGTAAGTACGAGATGTAAGTGGTTTCGGGCGCTGTGTCAATACGGAGGAGAGAGAGACGGCGGATCAGGCCCATTACGGTTCTACATACATTTCATTTTCCGGTGGCTTCCGATGGGCGCAGCTCTCCTTAAACTCACTTCGCTTTGAAGTGTTTGAATAATGCGCGAGAAAAACAAACAGCTTTGACGTGAGCGAGTCAGGTAGAGACGTCGCGGAGGAAAAAACAAGACCTCGGATAAAAAAAAAAGTTACAGGAGCTACAGGAAAAAAAAGTTCCCGGAGGAGCTGCTTATATTATTAGGGCAACAGTGGGTGCGTTCCTATAGGTAGATCGGGTCAAAGGCCTCCACCAATTGTTGACTAGGCATCAGTGCTGAAAAAGGAGGGTGAGCAAAGGTTCTACCACGTGTTAACTAGGGCAATTTGGGCCCCACAAGACTTGGCCCTGCTGAAATTTCTTCGGTACCTTGGGCTGAAATGTTGACTAGGCATTTGTGGCAGAAAAAGGGGCAAACAATGGCTCCTGCCCGTGGGCCTCCACCACTTGTTAACTAGGGTCTAGAATGTGCCCCCCAAGACTTGGCCCTATGGAAATGTCTTCAGTGTGTTGGACTAAAAGAAAAGGAAAAGAAGGATATGCTGGGGAAAACTATTTAGAGCTTGACCATTTGTTGACTAGGCATCAGTACTGAAAAATAGGGGATGAATATGGGCTCTTGTCCCAGGGCCTCCACCACTTGGGAGCCTCCACCACTTCTTAACTAAGGCAACGACTGAGGCCCCTCGAAACTTGGCCCTTCTGTAATGTCTTCAGTATGTCTTAGTACAGTATGTCGGGCCAAAAGAATAGTACTTACTGTTCTATAAAGCAGATCTGAGCTATTTAATCAGTGGAATTCCAGGGGGTCACATTTCTGCTGATTGTTACTGTGTTGGTCTCTGGGTGCAGGATCCTCTATCCCCTTTGTATTTCACTATATCCAACTATAGTTTGCACATGAACCCCTGATTGTAAAGCACTGAGGAATATGTTGCTGCTTTATAAATAAATATTATATTATTATATTTATTATATTATATACGTTATATATAAGTTGGCAGCAGGAGCCCAAAAATTGGCTGAATGACACCCTGGAGTTGCAAGCAGCAGCAGCAGGAGCCCAAACATTGCTTAAAAGAGACACTGGAGCTGGCAGCAGCAGCAGCAGGAGGCCAAACATTGCTTGAAAGATACACTGGAGTTGGCAGCAGGAGCAGCAGGAGCCCAAACATTGCTTGAAAGACACACTGGAGTTGGCAGCAGGAGCAGCAGGAGCCCAAACATTGCTTGAAAGACACACTGGAGATGGCAGCAGCAGCAGGAGCCCAAACATTACTTGAAAGAGACACTGGAGTTGGCAGCAGGAGCCCAAACATTGCTTGAAAGACACACTGGAGATGGCAGCAGCAGCAGGAGCCCAAACATTGCTTGAAAGACACACTGGAGTTGGCAGCAGCAGCAGCAGGAGCCCAAACATTGCTTGAAAGAGACACTGGAGTTGGCAGCAGGAGCAGCAGGAGCCCAAACATTGCTTGAAAGACATACTGGAGTTTGCAACAGGAGCAGCAGGAGCCCAAACATTGCTTGAAAGACACACTGGAGTTGGCAGCAGGAGCCCAAACATTGCTTGAAAGACACACTGGAGTTGGCAGCAGGAGCCCAAACATTGCTTGAAAGACACACTGGAGTTGGCAGCAGCAGCAGGAGCCCAAACATTGCTTGAAAGAGACACTGGAGTTGGCAGCAGGAGCAGCAGGAGCCCAAACATTGCTTGAAAGACACACTGGAGTTGGCAGAAGAAGCCCAAAAATTGCTTGAAAGGCACACTGGAGTTGGCAGCAGCAGCAGCAGGAGGCCAAACATTGCTTGAAAGACACACTGGAGTTGGCAGCAGGAGCAGCAGGAGCCCAAACATTGCTTGAAAGACACACTGGAGTTGGCAGCAGCAGCAGGAGCCCAAACATTGCTTGAAAGAGACACTGGAGTTGGCAGCAGGAGCCCAAACATTGCTTGAAAGACACACTGGAGATGGCAGCAGGAGCAGCAGGAGCCCAAACATTGCTTGAAAGATACACTGGAGTTGGCAGCAGGAGCAGCAGGAGCCCAAACATTGCTTGAAAGAGACACTGGAGTTGGCAGCAGCAGCAGGAGCCCAAACATTGCTTGAAAGACACACTGGAGTTGGCAGCAGGAGCAACAGGAGCCCAAACATTGCTTGAAAGACACACTGAAGTTGGCAGCAGGAGCCCAAACATTGCTTGAAAGACACACTGGAGTTGGCAGCAGGAGAAGCAGGAGCCCAAACATTGCTTGAAAGAGACACTGGAGTTGGCAGCAGGAGCCCAAACATTGCTTGAAAGACACACTGGAGTTTGCAGCAGGAGCAGCAGGAGCCCAAACATTGCTTGAAAGAGACACTGGAGTTGGCAGCAGGAGCCCAAACATTGCTTGAAAGACACACTGGAGTTGGCAGCAGCAGGAGCCCAAACATTGCTTGAAAGATACACTGGAGTTGGCAGCAGGAGCAGCAGGAGCCCAAACATTGCTTGAAAGACACAATGGAGTTGGCAGCAGGAGCAGCAGGAGCCCAAACATTGCTTGAAAGACACACTGGAGTTGGCAGCAGGAGCAGCAGGAGCCCAAACATTGCTTGAGAGACACACTGGAGTTGGCAGCAGGAGGCCAAAATTGGCTGAATGACACCCTGGAGTTGCAAGCAGCAGCAGCAGGAGCCCAAACATAGCTTGAAAGAGACACTGGAGTTGGCAGCAGGAGCCCAAAAATTGGATGAATCACACCCTGGAGTTGCAAGCAGCAGGAGCCCAAAATTGCCAGAAAGACACACCCTGGAGTTGGCAGCAGCATTAAGAGAACATACACAGATTTTCGGCACAGATATCTTATCCGAAGAATATTAATAAAAAGTAAGAGTAACATAAAGCAATTTCTCAATAATTACTTGTGGTCTGATGCGGAGGAATGTTTGTAACTGGAGAGCAGCGCCTTAAATCTGTTTTGCACGATCCATATTTCTTTAGTGTTGGTCTGGCCCCATGATCAGTCTACTCTAATGCATCAGGCATTGGTGGGTGGAAATCTTGGTTGATCCATGCCCGATTCATTTCCACGCAGGCCAGTCTCTGAAAAAAGAAAACATTTTTGAAGCATACTGGAGCACATTGAATTTCTCTCATCAGAGCATCACTTACGCACATCTAAGAGTTTCATCATTTTGTTCATGTTAAAGTCTTCAGGTCCTAGTTACTAAAGACCATAGATAGTTACACACCTGCTGCTCTTTTCGACAAATCCTGTTTTAAGTGTAGTGTAGCGTTTTGTCCTCCCCTCATAAACGCACTAAGTATGTCAGGCAGAGAAGTGGCAGGATGGGCACAGAGAAGTTGCAGAGGCCTAAATTCATCAAGCAGAGGTTTCAGCAGACTAGGGGTGAGAGACAGCAGGAGCCTCAGTGAGAGGTCTGATCTCCCGGTATCAGCTAGCGGTCGTGTCTCGACCAGCAACCCATCTGCCGTCATCGATTGGTTAACACGATCATCCACTGCATCACAAGTGACATCTGACACTCCCAGTCAACTGTCGGTTATGTCTTATGCTTAGGGTTCAGCTCCACTATTCAGTGAGGACGATCTGATAATCAGAAAAATCAGCAGCTACTGCCCAGCCAAGAAGTGGAGGAGACACTCGCCGCTTCTTCCACTAGGCGGGCAAGTAGTGATGAGGAGAGTGGCATGGGAGGTGGTGTTGCAAGCGTTTTGGCTTCTTAAGCAGACACTGTTGAGGAACCTGAGGAGGACATCAGTGAGTTTTGAGGGCACTTTAAAGTGGACCAACACCCACGGGTGATCGGCCCGGGAATCTATAAGATTCCCGGGCCGATCACCCCCCACCCCGCGGGACATCCGAGATCGGGATGTCCCGCGGGGTGAAACCCCCCCCAAACACCCCAACTCACCTACCTTATCTCCCTCGCGCCCCTGTAGGCGTGCGCGCCTCCGCGCCGGCCGTCTGCGAATGGCCGGCGCGGGCGCGCGCGCGTCAAAAGTGACGCGAGGGAGGCGGCGGCGGCCGCCGCCGCTTAGACGTTCCACATCTTCCCTTGTACGTCGGCGCTGGGAGCGGGGAGAGGTGAGTTTTTCGGGGGGTTAGGGGGGGTTTCACACAGCGGGGCACCCCGATCGGGGGTGCCCCACCGAAGTGGACCAAAACCCAGGATAGTCAAAATACTGGGTGTTGGTCCACTTTAAAGGCTTGGAGTGATGGAGAGTGACAGATTTAGCGGCCAGCATGGTGGCAGAAAGGGAAAGTATGGAGGCAAATGTGCTCGGGGTAGACCACTTGCGCAGCAGGCAATCTTCCCAGGAGGTAGTGGAAGAGGGTCTCTGGAGTCGGCGGCGGCAGCAGCAGCAGTGAATTAGTGCGGACTGTTGGTAGGAAAAATCAGCTACAAGGCCATGTGGCAGTTTTTCATCAAGCATCCGCAGGAGGTTAACATGGCTATATGAAAGATGTGTAGGCAGAAGGTGAAGTGTGGCCAGGGTCCCAAAGACCCACAGCCCTGCGTCAACATTTGCAGCGTCACCATAAAGCGGCCTGGGAGAGTTGGCTCCAAAGTGGTGGTCCAGCCTGCTGCATTACCCAGTGGCACGCCGCTCTCTGTTCCAGCCAGCCAAGGCTCCACCACCTCCTGTGTGTCATACCCATCCTCTGTCGCTCCAGATGCTCCTCCTCCTCTTAATCCGAGTCATTCATTCCGCCAGCAATCCATTGCCAAGCCATGTCCAACAGACAACAGTATGTGCCCACTCATCCAACGTACAGAAGCTAAATGTGCTCCTGTATAAGTTGCTGGTGCTGCAGTCCCTCCCTTTTGAGTTGGTGGACATTTCAGAGAACTGATGGCTTGTGCCGAGCCGAGGTGGAGAGTCCCATGCTGTCATTTCTTTGCGAAGAAGGCAATACCAGCCCTGTACAATTTTGTTGAACAGAAGGTGGGCCAGTCCTTTAGCCTGTCAGCGTGTACCAAAGTGCACAGCAGTGCCTACGTCTGGAGCTGTAACTACGGTCAGGGACAATACATATCCTTTAAGGACCACTGGGTATTTGTGGTTCCTGCACAACCACAACAGCAACTTGAACAGGTCCCTCCGCTGTGGCCTCCACGCTCCTAGGCCTTTGTGCCTGTGACAGTGCACTTAGCAATGGTGTCACAGAAAAAAGTGGCTAATTGTCAATTACATATTAATAGTTAACATTTATCTTATTTGAACATATTTATAATAATAACATATAATAACATATAACATAGCAACAATAACATCTAACATGATAACAGTAACATATAAAATCAAAAATCAAAATTTTTTTTTTGGGGGATATTTTTTTTTTCATATTTTGTATTTTTTATATATAACAACTTTTTAATTTTAATTTTTTTTTGTATTTTGGTTTTTCTAAATATTTTTTTTATTTATTTTTTTCCCCGTGCCCTTCCAGCCTACCATGTGTGCAGGACACGGCGGTTTCACACTGTTCTTCACATGGTTTGCCTTGAGCCACAGAGCCACACATGGGAGGAACTGCTAAAAATGAGAACTCAATAAATTAAATCATGGCTTACTCCATGAAAACTGCAAATGGGACCCATGGTGACTGACACTGGGAAGAACATCTTGTCTGCGCTGCGACAAGGAAGCCTGAGCCATGCATCCTGCCATGGCACACGTGTTCAATCTAGTTGTCAAGCGTTTTCTGAAGTCTTCCCCCCAACTGCAAGACATCCTAACAAGGGGAAGGAAACTTTGCATGCACTTCAGCCACTCCTACTTCGCCAAGCACACCCTTCTTGAGCTTCAGCGTCAGAACGGTATCCCCCAACATAGTCTGATTTGCGATGTTTCCACCCATTGGAATTCCACCCTCCATATGCAGGATCGACTATAGAAACAGAGAAAAGCCATCACGGATTTCTTGATGATCCAAACGCATAGGGGGACTCCCCTGTGTAACTTCAATGTAAACCAGTGGCAGGTCATACGTGACACCTGCCGTTTGCTCAGGCCCTTTGAGGAAGCTACTTTATTAGTCAGTCGCCAGGACTATGAGATGAACGATGAGATTCCACTGCTTCATGTACTACAACACATGTTGGAAACCATGGTTGGTCAGGGCACTAGAGACATGGCGCATACATTTCACAGCCACATGAAGCCTGTGGGGGCTGAAGTGGAGGAGGAGGAGGAGGGGGTGGGGCACAGCGAAGCACAGTTTAGGTTTGACAAAATGACCATTTTATCTAGTCATCTAACAGGAGAGGAGGAGCAGGAGCAGCCAGAGGAGCTAGAGGGTGGTGAGGAAGGCGAGACAGAGGACCCAGACACACCGTGGCAGTTTGCAGTGGAGATGGAGACAGGTCACTTGCACAAATGGCACGATGCATGCTCACATGCTTGCGTAGTGACCACAGAATTGTCTCCATTTGTCAGTGGGATGACTTCTGGCTCTGCACCTTATTGGACCCTCGCTTCTGGCACAAAATGGGGGCATTTTTTACACCCACTGAGAGGGAGGACAAACTGACCTTCTACAGAGACATCCTACATAGTCAGTTGGGCTATCTGCGCCATGGTCCATACTCTCGCAGGTCTGACTCGGGGGGACCTCTGCGCTCACCTTCCACTGCCATGGCTGCCGGGGGGGGGTGGCAGCAGCTCCATCAGCAGCAGCCTCAGTCTTCAGTCGCTAATGAGTAGCTTTCTACACCCGCATAGTGAGGCTACTCATGAGCAGCAGGAAGACCTGGAGCAGGACCTGAACCAGCAGGTCATGTCATACCTTGACATGACCATGCCAACACACCTTGAGGATCCGCTGGACTTCTGGGAAGCCAAATTTGACTTGTGGCCGCAACTAGCAGAGTTTGCCCTGGAAAAGCTGTCCTGCCCGGCCAGTAGTTGAGTTAGATGGCAACTGGGCTGCTCTATATTATGCTGTAAAATGGCAAATTTACCTCACAATATAAGCTATTGCCCCTCAGATTTACACAGGGCCTGCTCTATATTATGCTGCAAAATGGCAAATTTACCTCACAGTATAAGCTATTGCCCCTCAGATTGACACAGGGCCTGCTCTATATAATGCTGCAAAATGGCAAATTTACCTCACAGTATAAGCTATTGCCCCTCAGATTGGCACAGGAGCTGATCTATATAATGCTACAAAACCAAGAGCGGATTTAACTCACACAATATAACCTATTTCTCAGGTTTATATAGGGACTGCCCTATGTAATGGTGCAAAACCATGAATTTACCTCATAATATAAACTATTGCCCCCCAGATTTACTCAGGGGCTGCTCCATATAATGGTGCAAAACAGGGCAAATGTATTGTCCAATATAAACTATTTCTGCTCTGATTTACACAGGAGGGCCACTCTAAAGAATGGTGCAACATGGCGAATTTAGCTCACAATATAACATAGATTGCAAAATGAGATTTTCAGACAGGGCCTGCTCTATAAAATGGCAATTTTACCTCACAATATAAACTATTGCTCCTCAGATTTACACAGGGATTTGGGTTGATATATATAATAGTGCAAAACAGCGAATTTACCTCACAATACTGTATAAACTATTGCTCCTCAGATTTACACAGTGGGCTTCTCTATATAATGGTGCAAAATGGTGAATTTACCTCACTATATAATCTATTACAGCTCTATATAAATAAAAATACATAAATAACAAAAAGGGCCTGTAGAAGCTTATTTAGTATAAGTATAGATAGGGTGACATGTGCTGGTTTGGGATGCCCATGTGAGCTAGTGTTTTGACAGCAGGACAAAAAACAATTCAAAATGCAATAACTTAATAAAGGTGAGGCTGTAGACGCTTATTTAGTATAACAGACGGGGTGCTCGTTGCAATTTTGGGATACCCCAGGCAGCGGTGGGTGTAATTTCAGCAGACAGAATTCAATGCACACCTAAAGCAATTAGTAAAACTCAGGCTGACACAGGCCTGCTTAGTATAACTGGCGGGGTGGGTAGCTGAGATTTTGGGATACCCCAGTCCCCAGTGTAATTTGAACAGACAGAATTCAATGCACACCTAAAGCAATTAGTAAAACTCAGGCTGACACAGGCCTGCTTAGTATAACTGGCGGGGTGGGTAGCTGAGATTTTGGGATACCCCAGTCCCCAGTGTAATTTCAGCAGACAGAATTCAATGCACACCCAAAGCAATTAGTGAAACTCAGGCTGGATGAAAAGAAAAAAAAAAAACTTTCCCTGTCACTGCCTCCGATTTTTTCCTACCTTTCCCTGGCTCTCCCTGCCTCTCCCTGACTTGCTGGGTCTTTCACCCTTTCTCCTGCCTGTCTCCTGCCTGTCTAACTCTCTCTCCCTAGCTGCAGCAGCCACCTTTCTCTCACGAACGCAAATCTCAAATGCGCACAAGCAAGATGGCCACCGCTTTATATAGCGCTGTGACATCACCGGGGCTCCTGGCTGCTGATTGGCTGCATGTGACCTTCCCATGATAACTTGCCCCAGGGGACATGTCCGGACATGTCCATCCACCATTTTACAATGCCTGTAATTGAAGTAAATGGAGTTTAAAGGAAAACTTCGATCGATCGAATCGCGGGGAAATTCAGATTCGTTCAGAATCGAATTTTTCATGAAATTCGGAACGAATCTGGGTTCGTCCGGATCGATTCGCTCATCTCTAGTTCTGACCCATCTAGGGACTCCATCTTTGGGATGTCTGAGATCCAGCCCAGTCATTTGGTGCCATAATCAGAACCATATGACCCCCCTGCCCACAGTTAGAACCCCTAAAGGGTTTTAGGTTCTAAAGCAGGTCCCACAGCGGTGGGAGGTGACAGTCCGTCCCACAGAAGGGAGGGGGAGAAAAGAGTCTTGAGGCATAAAGGGGCCTGATTCGGGCCAGGTCTGCTGTCACTTTTGGGGGAGGTCATGCTGCAGCGTGCTGGAGGTGCTCATAAATAGGCTTGCCACTCACCTTCATGTGGGAACCCTTCATCACCACTCTACATCTGCATTATCTCTGTGTGTAACTCACTGTAACCTGTAACCCACTACTCAGAAGGGCATTTGTATTCATTCATATTCCATCATAGCCGAATGTTTGTTATCACCGCCTAGTGTGCGCTCATTGTTATCACCGCCTAGTGTGCGCTCATTGTTATCACCACTTAGTGTGCGCTCATTGTTATCACCGCCTAGTGTGCGCTCATTGTTATCACCGCCTAGTGTGCGCTCATTGTTATCACCGCCTAGTGTGCGCTCATTGTTATCACCGCCTAGTGTGCGCTCATTGTTATCACCGCCTAGTGTGCGCTCATTGTTATCACCGCCTAGTGTGCGCTCATTGTTATCACCGCTTAGTGTGCGCTCATTGTTATCACCGCCTAGTGTGCGCTCATTGTTATCACCGCCTAGTGTGCGCTCATTGTTATCACCGCTTAGTGTGCGCTCATTGTTATCACCGCCTAGTGTGCGCTCATTGTTATCACCGCCTAGTGTGCGCTCATTGTTATCACCGCTTAGTGTGCGCTCATTGTTATCACCGCCTAGTGTGCGCTCATTGTTATCACCGCCTAGTGTGCGCTCATTGTTATCACCGCTTAGTGTGCTCTCATTGTTATCACTGCCTAGTGTGCGCTCATTGTTATCACTGCCTTGTGTGCGCTCATTGTTATCACTGCCTAGTGTGCTCTCATTTTTATCACTGCCTAGTGTGCGCTCATTGTTATCACCGCCTAGTGTGCGCTCATTGTTATCACCGCCTAGTGTGCGCTCATTGTTATCACTGCCTAGTGTGCGCTCATTGTTATCACTGCCTAGTGTGCGCTCATTGTTAGCACTGCCTTGTGTGCTCTCATTGTTATCACTGCCTAGTGTGCGCTCATTGTTATCACCGCCTAGTGTGCGTTCATTGTTATCACCGCCTAGTGTGCGCTCATTGTTATCACTGCCTAGTGTGCGCTCATTGTTATCACTGCCTAGTGTGCGCTCATTGTTATCACTGCCTTGTGTGCGCTCATTGTTATCACTGCCTAGTGTGCTCTCATTTTTATCACTGCCTAGTGTGCGCTCATTGTTATCACCGCCTAGTGTGCGCTCATTGTTATCACCGCCTAGTGTGCGCTCATTGTTATCACTGCCTAGTCTGCGCTCATTGTTATCACCGCCTAGTGTGCGCTCATTGTTATCACCGCCTAGTGTGCGCTCATTGTTATCACTGCCTAGTGTGCGCTCATTGTTATCACTGCCTAGTGTGCGCTCATTGTTATCACTGCCTAGTGTGCGCTCATTGTTATCACCGCTTAGTGTGCTCTCATTGTTATCACCCCCTAGTGTGCGCTCATTGTTATCATCACCTAGTGTGCGCTCATTGTTATCACTGCCTAGTGTGCGCTCATTGTAATCACTGCCTAGTGTGCGCTCATTGTTATCACTGCCTAGTGTGCTCTCATTGTTATCACTGCCTAGTGTGCGCTCATTGTTATCACTGCCTAGTGTGCGCTCATTGTTATCACCGCCTAGTGTGCGCTCATTGTTATCACCGCCTAGTGTGCGCTCATTGTTATCACTGCCTAGTGTGCGCTCATTGTTATCACTGCCTAGTGTGCGCTCATTGTTATCACTGCCTTGTGTGCTCTCATTGTTATCACTGCCTAGTGTGCGCTCATTGTTATCACCGCCTAGTGTGCGCTCATTGTTATCACCGCCTAGTGTGCGCTCATTGTTATCACCGCCTAGTGTGCGCTCATTGTTATCACCGCCTAGTGTGCGCTCATTGTTATCACTGCCTAGTGTGCGCTCATTGTTATCACTGCCTAGTGTGCGCTCATTGTTATCACTGCCTAGTGTGCGCTCATTGTTATCACCGCCTAGTGTGCACTCATTTTTATCACCACCTAGTGTGCTCTCATTGTTATCAATGCCTAGTGTGCTCTCATTCGTATCACTGCCTAGTGTGCACTCATTGTTATCACCGCCTAGTGTGCGCTCATTGTTATCACCGCCTAGTGTGCGCTCATTGTTATCACCGCCTAGTGTGCGCTCATTGTTATCATTGCCTAGTGTGCGCTCATTGTTATCACCGCCTAGTGTGCTCTCATTGTTATCACTGCCTAGTGTGCGCTCATTGTTATCACTGTCTTGTGTGCGCTCATTGTTATCACTGCCTAGTGTGCGCTCATTGTTATCACTGCCTAGTGTGCGCTCATTGTTATCACCGCCTAGTGTGCGCTCATTGTTATCACTGCCTAGTGTGCGCTCATTGTTATCACCGCCTAGTGTGCGCTCATTGTTATGACTGCCTAGTGTGCGCTCATTGTTATCACCGCCTAGTGTGCGCTCATTGTTATCACCGCCTAGTTTGCGCTCATTGTTATCATTGCCTAGTGTGCGCTCATTGTTATCACTGCCTAGTATGCGCTCATTGTTATCTCTGCCTAGTGTGTGATCATTGTTATCACTGCCTAGTGTGCGCTCATTGTTATCACTGCCTAGTGTGCTCTCATTGTTATCGCTGCCTAGTGTGCGCTCATTGTTATCACCGCCTAGTGTGCTCTCATTGTTATCATTGCCTAGTGTGCGCTCATTGTTATCACTGCTATCACCGCCTAGTGTGCGCTCATTGTTATCACCGCCTAGTGTGCTCTCATTGTTTTCATTGCCTAGTGTGCTCTCATTGTTATCACCGCCTAGTGTGCGCTCATTGTTATCACTGCCTAGTGTGCGCTCATTGTTATCTCTGCCTAGTGTGCGCTCATTGTTATCACTGCCTAGTGTGCTCTCATTGTTATCGCTGCCTAGTGTGCGCTCATTGTTATCACCGCCCAGTGTGCGCTCATTGTTATCACTGCCTAGTGTGCGCTCATTGTTATCACTGCTATCACCGCCTAGTGTGCGCTCATTGTTATCACCGCCTAGTGTGCTCTCATTGTTATCATTGCCTAGTGTGCGCTCATTGTTATCACCGCCTAGTGTGCTCTCATTGTTATCACCGCCTAGTGTGCGCTCATTGTTATCACTGCCTAGTGTGCGCTCATTGTTATCTCTGCCTAGTGTGCTCTCATTGTTATCACTGCCTAGTGTGCGCTCATTGTTATCGCTGCCTAGTGTGCGCTCATTGTTATCACTGCCTAGTGTGCGCTCATTGTTATCACTGCCTAGTGTGCGCTCATTGTTATCACTGCCTAGTGTGCTCTCATTGTTATCACTGCCTAGTGTGCGCTCATTGTTATCACTGCCTAGTGTGCGCTCATTGTTATCTCCGCCTAGTGTGCGCTCATTGTTATCACTGCCTAGTGTGCGCCCATTGTTATCACTGCCTAGTGTGCGCTCATTGTTATCACTGCCTAGTGTGCGCTCATTGTTATCACTGCTATCACCGCCTAGTGTGCGCTCATTGTTATCACCGCCTAGTGTGCTCTCATTGTTATCATTGCCTAGTGTGCGCTCATTGTTATCACCGCCTAGTGTGCTCTCATTGTTATCACCGCCTAGTGTGCGCTCATTGTTATCACTGCCTAGTGTGCGCTCATTGTTATCTCTGCCTAGTGTGCTCTCATTGTTATCACTGCCTAGTGTGCGCTCATTGTTATCGCTGCCTAGTGTGCGCTCATTGTTATCACTGCCTAGTGTGCGCTCATTGTTATCACTGCCTAGTGTGCGCTCATTGTTATCACTGCCTAGTGTGCTCTCATTGTTATCACTGCCTAGTGTGCGCTCATTGTTATCACCGCCTAGTGTGCGCTCATTGTTATCACTGCCTAGTGTGCGCTCATTGTTATCACTGCCTAGTGTGCGCTCATTGTTATCACCGCCTAGTGTGCGCTCATTGTTATCACCGCCTAGTGTGCGCTCATTGTTATCACTGCCTAGTGTGCGCTCATTGTTATCACCGCCTAGTGTGCGCTCATTGTTATCACCGCCTAGTGTGCGCTCATTGTTATCACTGCCTAGTGTGCGCTCATTGTTATCACTGCCTAGTGTGCGCTCATTGTTATCACTGCCTTGTGTGCTCTCATTGTTATCACCGCCTAGTGTGCGCTCATTGTTATCACCGCCTAGTGTGCGCTCATTGTTATCACCGCCTAGTGTGCGCTCATTGTTATCACTGCCTAGTGTGCGCTCATTGTTATCACCGCCTAGTGTGCGCTCATTGTTATCACTGCCTAGTGTGCGCTCATTGTTATCACTGCCTAGTGTGCGCTCATTGTTATCACTGCCTAGTGTGCGCTCATTGTTATCACCGCCTAGTGTGCACTCATTTTTATCACCACCTAGTGTGCTCTCATTGTTATCAATGCCTAGTGTGCTCTCATTCGTATCACTGCCTAGTGTGCACTCATTGTTATCACCGCCTAGTGTGCGCTCATTGTTATCACCGCCTAGTGTGCGCTCATTGTTATCACCGCCTAGTGTGCGCTCATTGTTATCATTGCCTAGTGTGCACTCATTGTTATCACCGCCTAGTGTGCGCTCATTGTTATGACTGCCTAGTGTGCGCTCATTGTTATCACCGCCTAGTGTGCGCTCATTGTTATCACCGCCTAGTTTGCGCTCATTGTTATCATTGCCTAGTGTGCGCTCATTGTTATCACTGCCTAGTATGCGCTCATTGTTATCTCTGCCTAGTGTGCGATCATTGTTATCACTGCCTAGTGTGCGCTCATTGTTATCGCTGCCTAGTGTGATCATTGTTATCACTGCCTAGTGTGCTCTCATTGTTATCACCGCCTAGTGTGCTCTCATTGTTATCACCGCCTAGTGTGCGCTCATTGTTATCACTGCCTAGTGTGCGCTCATTGTTATCACTGCCTAGTGTGCGCTCATTGTTATCGCTGCCTAGTGTGCTCTCATTGTTATCGCTGCCTAGTGTGCGCTCATTGTTATCACCGCCTAGTGTGCTCTCATTGTTATCATTGCCTAGTGTGCGCTCATTGTTATCACTGCTATCACCGCCTAGTGTGCGCTCATTGTTATCACTGCCTAGTGTGCTCTCATTGTTATCGCTGCCTAGTGTGCGCTCATTGTTATCACCGCCTAGTGTGCTCTCATTGTTATCATTGCCTAGTGTGCGCTCATTGTTATCACTGCTATCACCGCCTAGTGTGCGCTCATTGTTATCACCGCCTAGTGTGCTCTCATTGTTATCAACGCCTAGTGTGCGCTCATTGTTATCACTGCCTAGTGTGCGCTCAATGTTATCTCTGCCTAGTGTGCGCTCATTGTTATCACTGCCGAGTGTGCTCTCATTGTTATCGCTGCCTAGTGTGCGCTCATTGTTATCACCGCCTAGTGTGCTCTCATTGTTATCATTGCCTAGTGTGCTCTCATTGTTATCACCGCCTAGTGTGCGCTCATTGTTATCACTGCCTAGTGTGCGCTCATTGTTATCTCTGCCTAGTGTGCTCTCATTGTTATCACTGCCTAGTGTGCGCTCATTGTTATCACTGCCTAGTGTGCGCTCATTGTTATCACTGCCTAGTGTGCTCTCATTGTTATCACTGCCTAGTGTGCGCTCATTGTTATCACTGCCTAGTGTGCGCTCATTGTTATCTCCGCCTAGTGTGCGCTCATTGTTATCACTGCTTAGTGTGCGCTCATTGTTATCACTGCCTAGTGTGCGCTCATTGTTATCACTGCCTAGTGTGCGCTCATTGTTATCACTGCCTAGTGTGCGCTCATTGTTATCACTGCCTAGTGTGCGCTCATTGTTATCACTGCCTAGTGTGCGCTCATTGTTATCACTGCCTAGTGTGCGCTCATTGTTATCACTGCCTTGTGTGCGCTCATTGTTATCACTGCCTAGTGTGCGCTCATTGTTATCACTGCCTAGTGTGCGCTCATTGTTATCACTGCCTAGTGTGCGCTCATTGTTATCACTGCCTAGTGTGCGCTCATTGTTATCACTGCCTAGTGTGCGCTCATTGTTATCACTGCCTAGTGTGCGCTCATTGTTATCACTGCCTAGTGTGCGCTCATTGTTATCACTGCCTAGTGTGCGCTCATTGTTATCACTGCCTAGTGTGCGCTCATTGTTATCACTGCCGAGTGTGCGCTCATTGTTATCACCGCCTAGTGTGCGCTCATTGTTATCACCGCCTAGTGTGCGCTCATTATTATCACTGCCTAGTGTGCGCTCATTGTTATCACTGCCTAGTGTGCGCTCATTGTTATCACTGCCTTGTGTGCGCTCATTGTTATCACTGCCTAGTGTGCTCTCATTTTTATCACTGCCTAGTGTGCGCTCATTGTTATCACCGCCTAGTGTGCGCTCATTGTTATCACCGCCTAGTGTGCGCTCATTGTTATCACTGCCTAGTGTGCGCTCATTGTTATCACCGCCTAGTGTGCGCTCATTGTTATCACCGCCTAGTGTGCGCGCATTGTTATCACCGCCTAGTGTGCGCTCATTGTTATCACTGCCTAGTGTGCGCTCATTGTTATCACTGCCTAGTGTGCGCTCATTGTTATCATCACCTAGTGTGCGCTCATTGTTATCACTGCCTAGTGTGCGCTCATTGTTATCACTGCCTAGTGTGCGTTCATTGTTATCACTGCCTAGTGTGCGCTCAGTGTTATCACCGCTTAGTGTGCTCTCATTGTTATCACCGCCTAGTGTGCGCTCATTGTTATCATCACCTAGTGTGCGCTCATTGTTATCACTGCCTAGTGTGCTCTCATTTTTATCACTGCCTAGTGTGCGCTCATTGTTATCACCGCCTAGTGTGCGCTTATTGTTATCACCGCCTAGTGTGCGCTCATTGTTATCACCGCCTAGTGTGCGCTCATTGTTATCACCGCCTAGTGTGCGCTCATTGTTATCACCGCCTAGTGTGCGCTCATTGTTATCACCGCCTAGTGTGCGCTCATTGTTATCACTGCCTAGTGTGCGCTCATTGTTATCACTGCCTAGTGTGCGCTCATTGTTATCACTGCCTAGTGTGCGCTCATTGTTATCACCGCCTAGTGTGCGCTCATTGTTATCACTGCCTAGTGTGCGCTCATTGTTATCACTGCCTAGTGTGCGCTCATTGTTATCACTGCCTAGTGTGCGCTCATTGTTATCACTGCCTAGTGTGCGCTCATTGTTATCACCGCCTAGTGTGCGCTCATTGTTATCACCGCCTAGTGTGCGCTCATTGTTATCACTGCCTAGTGTGCGCTCATTGTTATCACTGCCTAGTGTGCGCTCATTGTTATCACTGCCTAGTGTGCGCTCATTGTTATCACTGCCTAGTGTGCGCTCATTGTTATCACCGCCTAGTGTGCACTCATTGTTATCACCGCTTAGTGTGCGCTCATTGTTATCACTGCCTAGTGTGCGCTCATTTTTATCACTGCCTAGTGTGCGCTCATTGTTATCACCGCCTAGTGTGCGCTCATTGTTATCTCTGCCTAGTGTGTGCTCATTGTTATCACCGCCTAGTGTGAGCTCATTGTTATCACTGCCTAGTGTGCTCTCATTGTTATCACCGCCTAGTGTGCGCTCATTGTTATCACCGCCTAGTGTGCGCTCATTGTTATCACTGCCTAGTGTGCGCTCATTGTTATCACTGCCTAGTGTGCGCTCATTGTTATCACCGCCTAGTGTGCGCTCATTGTTATCACCGCCTAGTGTGCGCTCATTGTTATCACTGCCTAGTGTGCGCTCATTGTTATCACTGCCTAGTGTGCGCTCATTGTTATCACCGCCTAGTGTGCGCTCATTGTTATCACTGCCTAGTGTGCGCTCATTGTTATCACTGCCTAGTGTGCTCTCATTGTTATCACTGCCTAGTGTGCGCTCATTGTTATCACTGCCTAGTGTGCGCTCATTGTTATCACCGCCTAGTGTGCGCTCATTGTTATCACCGCCTAGTGTGCGCTCATTGTTATCACTGCCTAGTGTGCGCTCATTGTTATCACTGACTAGTGTGCGCTCATTGTTATCACTGCCTAGTGTGCTCTCATTGTTATCACTGCCTAGTGTGCGCTCATTGTTATCACTGCCTAGTGTGCGCTCATTGTTATCACCGCCTAGTGTGCGCTCATTGTTATCACCGCCTAGTGTGCGCTCATTGTTATCTCTGCCTAGTGTGCGCTCATTGTTATCACCGCCTAGTGTGCGCTCATTGTTATCACCGCCTAGTGTGCGCTCATTGTTATCACTGCCTAGTGTGCGCTCATTGTTATCACCGCCTAGTGTGCGCTCATTGTTATCACTGCCTAGTGTGCGCTCATTGTTATCACTGCCTAGTGTGCGCTCATTGTTATCACTGCCTAGTGTGCGCTCATTGTTATCACCGCCTAGTGTGCACTCATTTTTATCACCACCTAGTGTGCTCTCATTGTTATCAATGCCTAGTGTGCTCTCATTCTTATCACTGCCTAGTGTGCTCTCATTGTTATCACTGCCTAGTGTGCTCTCATTGTTATCACCGCCTAGTGTGCGCTCATTGTTATCACCGCCTAGTGTGCGCTCATTGTTATCACCGCCTAGTGTGCGCTCATTGTTATCATTGCCTAGTGTGCACTCATTGTTATCACCGCCTAGTGTGCGCTCATTGTTATCACTGCCTAGTGTGCGCTCATTGTTATCACCGCCTAGTGTGCGCTCATTGTTATCACTGCCTAGTGTGCTCTCATTGTTATCACCGCCTAGTGTGTGCTCATTGTTATCGCTGCCTAGTGTGCTCTCATTGTTATCACTGCCTAGTGTGCTCTCATTGTTATCGCTGCCTAGTGTGCGCTCATTGTTATCACCGCCTAGTGTGCTCTCATTGTTATCATTGCCTAGTGTGCGCTCATTGTTATCACTGCTATCACCGCCTAGTGTGCTCTCATTGTTATCATTGCCTAGTGTGCTCTCATTGTTATCACCGCCTAGTGTGCGCTCATTGTTATCACCGCCTAGTGTGCACTCATTTTTATCACCACCTAGTGTGCTCTCATTGTTATCAATGCCTAGTGTGCTCTCATTCTTATCACTGCCTAGTGTGCACTCATTGTTATCACCGCCTACTGTGCGCTCATTGTTATCACCGCCTAGTGTGCGCTCATTGTTATCACCGCCTAGTGTGCGCTCATTGTTATCATTGCCTAGTGTGCACTCATTGTTATCACCGCCTAGTGTGCGCTCATTGTTATCACTGCCTAGTGTGCGCTCATTGTTATCACCGCCTAGTGTGCGCTCATTGTTATCACTGCCTAGTGTGCGCTCATTGTTATCACCGCCTAGTATGCGCTCATTGTTATCACCGCCTAGTGTGTGCTCATTGTTATCGCTGCCTAGTGTGCTCTCATTGTTATCACTGCCTAGTGTGCTCTCATTGTTATCACTGCCTAGTGTGCTCTCATTGTTATCACTGCCTAGTGTGCTCTCATTGTTATCACTGCCTAGTGTGCGCTCATTGTTATCACCGCCTAGTGTGCTCTCATTGTTATCATTGCCTAGTGTGCGCTCATTGTTATCACTGCTATCACCGCCTAGTGTGCGCTCATTGTTATCACCGCCTAGTGTGCTCTCATTGTTATCATTGCCTAGTGTGCGCTCATTGTTATCACTGCTATCACTGCCTAGTGTGCGATCATTGTTATCACTGCCTAGTGTGCGCTCATTGTTATCACTGCCTAGTGTGCTCTCATTGTTATCACTGCCTAGTGTGCTCTCATTGTTATCACCGCCTAGTGTGTGCTCATTGTTATCGCTGCCTAGTGTGCTCTCATTGTTATCACTGCCTAGTGTGCTCTCATTGTTATCGCTGCCTAGTGTGCGCTCATTGTTATCACCGCCTAGTGTGCTCTCATTGTTATCATTGCCTAGTGTGCGCTCATTGTTATCACTGCTATCACCGCCTAGTGTGCGCTCATTGTTATCACCGCCTAGTGTGCTCTCATTGTTATCATTGCCTAGTGTGCGCTCATTGTTATCACTGCTATCACCGCCTAGTGTGCTCTCATTGTTATCATTGCCTAGTGTGCTCTCATTGTTATCACCGCCTAGTGTGCGCTCATTGTTATCACCGCCTAGTGTGCACTCATTTTTATCACCACCTAGTGTGCTCTCATTGTTATCAATGCCTAGTGTGCTCTCATTCTTATCACTGCCTAGTGTGCACTCATTGTTATCACCGCCTACTGTGCGCTCATTGTTATCACCGCCTAGTGTGCGCTCATTGTTATCACCGCCTAGTGTGCGCTCATTGTTATCATTGCCTAGTGTGCACTCATTGTTATCACCGCCTAGTGTGCGCTCATTGTTATCACTGCCTAGTGTGCGCTCATTGTTATCACCGCCTAGTGTGCGCTCATTGTTATCACTGCCTAGTGTGCGCTCATTGTTATCACCGCCTAGTGTGCGCTCATTGTTATCACCGCCTAGTGTGTGCTCATTGTTATCACCGCCTAGTGTGCGCTCATTGTTATCACTGCCTAGTGTGCGCTCATTGTTATCACCGCCTAGTGTGCGCTCATTGTTATCACTGCCTAGTGTGCGCTCATTGTTATCACCGCCTAGTGTGCGCTCATTGTTATCACTGCCAAGTGTGCGCTCATTGTTATCACCGCCTAGTGTGCGCTCATTGTTATCACCGCCTAGTTTGCGCTCATTGTTATCATTGCCTAGTGTGCGCTCATTGTTATCACTGCCTAGTATGCGCTCATTGTTATCTCTGCCTAGTGTGCGATCATTGTTATCACTGCCTAGTGTGCGCTCATTGTTATCACTGCCTAGTGTGCTCTCATTGTTATCACTGCCTAGTGTGCTCTCATTGTTATCACCGCCTAGTGTGTGCTCATTGTTATCGCTGCCTAGTGTGCTCTCATTGTTATCACTGCCTAGTGTGCTCTCATTGTTATCACTGCCTAGTGTGCTCTCATTGTTATCACTGCCTAGTGTGCTCTCATTGTTATCGCTGCCTAGTGTGCGCTCATTGTTATCACCGCCTAGTGTGCTCTCATTGTTATCATTGCCTAGTGTGCGCTCATTGTTATCACTGCTATCACCGCCTAGTGTGCGCTCATTGTTATCACCGCCTAGTGTGCTCTCATTGTTATCATTGCCTAGTGTGCGCTCATTGTTATCACTGCTATCACCGCCTAGTGTGCTCTCATTGTTATCATTGCCTAGTGTGCTCTCATTGTTATCACCGCCTAGTGTGCGCTCATTGTTATCACCGCCTAGTGTGCACTCATTTTTATCACCACCTAGTGTGCTCTCATTGTTATCAATGCCTAGTGTGCGCTCATTGTTATCACTGCCTAGTGTGCTCTCATTGTTATCGCTGCCTAGTGTGCGCTCATTGTTATCACCGCCTAGTGTGCTCTCATTGTTATCATTGCCTAGTGTGCGCTCATTGTTATCACTGCTATCGCTGCCTAGTGTGCGCTCATTGTTATCACCGCCTAGTGTGCTCTCATTGTTATCACTGCTATCGCTGCCTAGTGTGCGCTCATTGTTATCACTGCCTAGTGTGCGCTCATTGTTATCACTGCTATCACCGCCTAGTGTGCTCTCATTGTTATCATTGCCTAGTGTGCTCTCATTGTTATCACCGCCTAGTGTGCGCTCATTGTTATCTCTGCCTAGTGTGCGCTCATTGGTATCACTGCCTAGTGTGCTCTCATTGTTATCGCTGCCTAGTGTGCGCTCATTGTTATCACCGCCTAGTGTGCGATCATTGTTATCACTGCCTAGTGTGCGCTCATTGTTATCACTGCTATCACCGCCTAGTGTGCGCTCATTGTTATCACCGCCTAGTGTGCTCTCATTGTTATCATTGCCTAGTGTGCTCTCATTGTTATCACCGCCTAGTGTGCGCTCATTGTTATCACTGCCTAGTGTGCGCTCATTGTTATCTCTGCCTAGTGTGCGCTCATTGTTATCACTGCCTAGTGTGCTCTCATTGTTATCACTGCCTAGTGTGCGCTCATTGTTATCACTGCCTAGTGTGCGCTCATTGTTATCTCCGCCTAGTGTGCGCTCATTGTTATCACTGCCTAGTGTGCTCTCATTGTTATCACTGCCTAGTGTGCGCTCATTGTTATCACTGCCTAGTGTGCGCTCATTGTTATCACTGCCTAGTGTGCGCTCATTGTTATCTCTGCCTAGTGTGCGCTCATTGTTATCACCGCCTAGTGTGCGCTCATTGTTATCACTGCCTAGTGTGCTCTCATTGTTATCACTGCCTAGTGTGCGCTCATTGTTATCACTGCCTAGTGTGCTCTCATTGTTATCACTGCCTAGTGTGCGCTCATTGTTATCACTGCCTAGTGTGCGCTCATTGTTTTCACTGCCTAGTGTGCGCTCATTGTTATCTCTGCCTAGTGTGCGCTCATTGTTATCACCGCCTAGTGTGCGCTCATTGTTATCACTGCCTAGTGTGCTCTCATTGTTATCACTGCCTAGTGTGCGCTCATTTTTATCACTGCCTAGTGTGCGCTCATTGTTATCACTGCCTAGTGTGCGCTCATTGTTATCTCTGCCTAGTGTGCGCTCATTGTTATCACCGCCTAGTGTGCGCTCATTGTTATCACTGCCTAGTGTGCTCTCATTGTTATCACCACCTAGTGTGCGCTCATTGTTATCACTGCCTAGTGTGCGCTCATTGTTATCACCGCCTAGTGTGCTCTCATTGTTATCATTGCCTAGTGTGCGCTCATTGTTATCACCGCCTAGTGTGCGCTCATTGTTATCACTGCCTAGTGTGCGCTCATTGTTATCACCACCTAGTGTGCTCTCATTGTTATCACCGCCTAGTGTGCTCTCATTGTTATCACTGCCTAGTGTGCGCTCATTGTTATCACTGCCTAGTGTGCGCTCATTGTTATCACTGCCTAGTGTGCGCTCATTGTTATCTCTGCCTAGTGTGCGCTCATTGTTATCACCGCCTAGTGTGCGCTCATTGTTATCACTGCCTAGTGTGCTCTCATTGTTATCACTGCCTAGTGTGCGCTCATTTTTATCACTGCCTAGTGTGCGCTCATTGTTATCACTGCCTAGTGTGCGCTCATTGTTATCTCTGCCTAGTGTGCGCTCATTGTTATCACCGCCTAGTGTGCGCTCATTGTTATCACTGCCTAGTGTGCTCTCATTGTTATCACCACCTAGTGTGCGCTCATTGTTATCACTGCCTAGTGTGCGCTCATTGTTATCACCGCCTAGTGTGCTCTCATTGTTATCATTGCCTAGTGTGCGCTCATTGTTATCACCGCCTAGTGTGCGCTCATTGTTATCACTGCCTAGTGTGCGCTCATTGTTATCACCGCCTAGTGTGCTCTCATTGTTATCACCGCCTAGTGTGCGCTCATTGTTATCACTGCCTAGTGTGCGTTCATTGTTATCTCTGCCTAGTGTGCTCTCATTGTTATCACCGCCTAGTGTGCGCTCATTTTTATCACTGCCTAGTGTGCGCTCATTGTTATCTCCGCCTAGTGTGCTCTCATTGTTATCACCGCCTAGTGTGCGCTCATTGTTATCACTGCCTAGTGTGCGTTCATTGTTATCTCTGCCTAGTGTGCTCTCATTGTTATCACCGCCTAGTGTGCGCTCATTTTTATCACTGCCTAGTGTGCGCTCATTGTTATCTCCGCCTAGTGTGCGCTCATTGTTATCACCGCCTAGTGTGCGCTCATTGTTATCACTGCCTAGTGTGCGCTCATTGTTATCTCCGCCTAGTGTGCGCTCATTGTTATCACTGCCTAGTGTGCGCTCATTGTTATCACTGCCTAGTGTGCTCTCATTGTTATCTCCGCCTAGTGTGCGCTCATTGTTATCTCTGCCTAGTGTGCGCTCATTGTTATCTCTGCCTAGTGTGCGCTCATTGTTATCACTGCCTAGTGTGCGCTCATTGTTATCTCCGCCTAGTGTGCGCTCATTGTTATCACTGCCTAGTGTGCTCTCATTGTTATCACTGCCTAGTGTGCGCTCATTGTTATCACTGCCTAGTGTGCGCTCATTGTTATCACTGCCTAGTGTGCGCTCATTGTTATCTCTGCCTAGTGTGCGCTCATTGTTATCACCGCCTAGTGTGCGCTCATTGTTATCACTGCCTAGTGTGCTCTCATTGTTATCACTGCCTAGTGTGCGCTCATTGTTATCACTGCCTAGTGTGCTCTCATTGTTATCACTGCCTAGTGTGCGCTCATTGTTATCACTGCCTAGTGTGCGCTCATTGTTATCACTGCCTAGTGTGCGCTCATTGTTATCTCTGCCTAGTGTGCGCTCATTGTTATCACCGCCTAGTGTGCGCTCATTGTTATCACTGCCTAGTGTGCGCTCATTGTTATCACTGCCTAGTGTGCGCTCATTTTTATCACTGCCTAGTGTGCGCTCATTGTTATCACTGCCTAGTGTGCGCTCATTGTTATCTCTGCCTAGTGTGCGCTCATTGTTATCACCGCCTAGTGTGCGCTCATTGTTATCACTGCCTAGTGTGCTCTCATTGTTATCACCACCTAGTGTGCGCTCATTGTTATCACTGCCTAGTGTGCGCTCATTGTTATCACCGCCTAGTGTGCTCTCATTGTTATCATTGCCTAGTGTGCGCTCATTGTTATCACCGCCTAGTGTGCGCTCATTGTTATCACTGCCTAGTGTGCGCTCATTGTTATCACCACCTAGTGTGCGCTCATTGTTATCACCGCCTAGTGTGCGCTCATTGTTATCACTGCCTAGTGTGCGTTCATTGTTATCTCTGCCTAGTGTGCTCTCATTGTTATCACCGCCTAGTGTGCGCTCATTTTTATCACTGCCTAGTGTGCGCTCATTGTTATCTCCGCCTAGTGTGCGCTCATTGTTATCACCGCCTAGTGTGCGCTCATTGTTATCACTGCCTAGTGTGCGCTCATTGTTATCTCCGCCTAGTGTGCGCTCATTGTTATCACTGCCTAGTGTGCGCTCATTGTTATCACTGCCTAGTGTGCTCTCATTGTTATCTCCGCCTAGTGTGCGCTCATTGTTATCTCTGCCTAGTGTGCGCTCATTGTTATCTCTGCCTAGTGTGCGCTCATTGTTATCACTGCCTAGTGTGCTCTCATTGTTATCACCGCCTAGTGTGCGCTCATTGTTATCACTGCCTAGTGTGCGCTCATTGTTATCTCCGCCTAGTGTGCTCTCATTGTTATCATTGCCTAGTGTGCGCTCATTGTTATCAGCGCCTAGTGTGCTCTCATTGTTATCAGCGCCTAGTGTGCGCTCATTGTTATCACTGCCTAGTGTGCGCTCATTGTTATCTCCGCCTAGTGTGCGCTCATTGTTATCACTGCCTAGTGTGCGCTCATTGTTATCACTGCCTAGTGTGCGCTCATTGTTATCACTGCCTAGTGTGCTCTCATTGTTATCATTGCCTAGTGTGCGCTCATTGTTATCACCGCCTAGTGTGCGCTCATTGTTATCACTGCCTAGTGTGCGCTCATTGTTATCACTGCCTAGTGTGCGCTCATTGTTATCACTGCCTAGTGTGCGCTCATTGTTATCACCACCTAGTGTGCTCTCATTGTTATCACTGCCTAGTGTGCGCTCATTGTTATCACTGCCTAGTGTGCGCTCATTGTTATCACCACCTAGTGTGCGCTCATTGCATTAAAACCTTTATTTAACTTGAGCGATCTTTTTGCCTTAGCCAAGAATCTGTGTGTCCGCAGGCTTTGGGCCTGGTAGTCAAACAGACTGGGGTTTGGGAAAGCGGGTTGTGTGTCCGGATGCCCCTGAGTGATATTGGGATCATGTGACCCGGGGCTCCCTGACAATGTTGGTGCAATATGAATAAATATTATGACATTATTATATTAAATATTATATATATATATATATATATATATATATATATATATATATATATATATTATATTAATATTTTAAATATCATTCCTAAACCCATTCTCTCATTGGCTGTTCGGGGTCATTATAAATATTATTATTCCTAAACTCGGTCTCTCATTGGCTGCTTGGGGTCATTATAAATATTATTATTATTCCTATTATTATTTCTCTCATTGGCTGCTTGGGGTCATTATAAATATTATTATTATTCCTATTATTATTTCTCTCATTGACTGCTTGGGGTCATTACAAATATTACTATTATTCCTATTATTATTTCTGTTCGGGGGTCATTATAAATATTATTATTATTATTCCTATTATTATTTCTGTCATTGGCTGCTTGGGGTCATTATAAATATTATTATTATTCCTATTATTATTTCTGTCATTGGCTGCTTGGGGTCATTATAAATATTATTATTCCTAATATTATTTCTGTTCGGGGGTCATTATAAATATTATTATTATTCCTATTATTATTTCTGTTCGGGGGTCATTATAAATATTATTATTATTATTATTTCTATTATTATTTCTCTGATTGGCTGCTTGGGGTCATTATAAATATTATTCTTATTATTCCTATTATTATTTCTGTTCAGGGGTCATTATAAATATTATTATTATTATTCCTATTATTATTTCTGTTCGAGGGTCATTATAAATATTATTATTATTCCTATTAATATTTCTATTTGGGGATCATTATAAATATTATTATTATTATTATTCCTATTATTATTTCTGTTCGGGGGTCATTATAAATATTATTATTATTCCTATTATTATTTCTGTTCGAGGGTCATTATAAATATTATTATTATTATTCCTATTATTATTTCTGTTCGGGGGTCATTATAAATATTATTATTATTATTCCTATTATTATTTCTGTTCGGGGGTCATTATAAATATTATTATTATTCCTATTATTATTTCTGTCCGGGGGTTATTATAAATATTATTATTATTCCTATTATTATTTCTGTTCGGGGGTCATTATAAATATTATTATTATTCCTATTATTATTTCTGTTCGGGGGTCATTATAAAAATTATTATTCCTATTATTATTTCTGTTCGGGGGTCATTATAAACATTATTATTCCTATTATTATTTCTGTTCGGGGGTCATTATAAACATTATTATTCCTATTATTATTTCTGTTCGGGGGTCATTATAAACATTATTATTCCTATTATTATTTCTGTTCGGGGGTCATTATAAACATTATTATTCCTATTATTATTTCTGTTCGGGGGTCATTATAAATATTATTATTATTCCTATTATTATTTCTGTTCGGGGGTCATTATAAATATTATTATTATTTCTGTTCGGGGGTCATTATAAATATTATTATTATTCCTATTATTATTTCTATTCGGGGGTCATTATAAATATTATTATTATTATTCCTATTATTATTTCTGTTTGGGGGTCATTATAAATATTATTATTATTATTCCTATTATTATTTCTGTTCGAGGGTCATTATAAATATTATTATTTCTGTTCGGGGGTCATTATAAATATTATTATTATTCCTATTATTATTTCTATTCGGGGGTCATTATAAATATTATTATTATTCCTATTATTATTTCTGTTCGGGGGTCATTATAAATATTATTATTATTTCTGTTCGGGGGTCATTATAAATATTATTATTATTCCTATTATTATTTCTATTCGGGGGTCATTATAAATATTATTATTATTATTCCTATTATTATTTCTGTTTGGGGGTCATTATAAATATTATTATTATTATTCCTATTATTATTTCTGTTCGAGGGTCATTATAAATATTATTATTTCTGTTCGGGGGTCATTATAAATATTATTATTATTCCTATTATTATTTCTATTCGGGGGTCATTATAAATATTATTATTATTCCTATTATTATTTCTGTTCGGGGGTCATTATAAATATTATTATTATTCCGATTATTATTTCTATTCGGGGGTCATTATAAATATTATTATTATTCCTATTATTATTTCTGTTTGGGGGTCATTATAAATATTATTATTATTATTATTCCTATTATTATTTCTGTTCGGGGGTCATTATAAATATTATTATTATTTCTGTTCGGGGGTCATTATAAATATTATTATTATTCTAATTATTATTTCTATTCGGGGGTCATTATAAATATTATTATTATTATTCCTATTATTATTTCTGTTCGGGGGTCATTATAAATATTATTATTATTCCTATTATTATTCCTGTTCGGGGGTCATTATAAATATTATTATTATTCCTATTATTATTTCTGTTCGGGGGTTATTATAAATATTATTATTCCTATTATTATTTCTGTTCGGGGGTCATTATAAATATTATTATTATTCCTATTATTATTTCTGTTCGGGGGTCATTATAAATATTATTATTATTCCTATTATTATTTCTGTTCGGGGGGTCACGGCCTTTTTGCCCTTAAACCCGAGCTATCGGTTTCTTAAATCCCTTCCTCTGTCTTTAGAGAGAAGCTCGATTATGGGATGTCACCTGATTTGCATGAACAGGTTTGGCGCAGCAATGGCGGCAGTGCGACATTCTGTTCACACCCTTTAGTGGCAGAAAATGCGGCAGCGAGAAGAAGCGCGCATTAAAACATAACCGGGGGGCTCTGCATAATATCTATGCAAATATACTGGAATGTTCATTTTGACAACTGAGAAAATGTGTGTTTCTGATAGATGCAAAAAAAAAAAAAAAAGTAAGTACAATTAGTATAGGCTGGAATTTACACACCGTCGGGGGGTTTCGGTGGCGGCGTTTGACGGCTACCTAACAAGCAAAGCGAAAGTTCGTTTTTAATTATTATCATCATTATTAACATTATATATATATCAATATTTTTTTATTACAGTAAACATAATTGCTTTAATGGAAGCGTGAGCTCTCCAGCCTGCGCGCGCGCGCGGGGGCGGCGTCACTCATCTTTCCCTTAATAACAGGCCAAGATGGCCGACCTCTCACCGATGAGATGTGACCGAGCTGCGAAACGCGCGCGGAGGCGTCCCGTCACATCTCCATTAAAGCCATCTCCAAAGAAAGAGAAGAATGAGAAGAAGACAAAGGAGAAGAAGAAGGTGGAGGAGAAGAAGAAGGAAAAAGAAAACAAGTGGACGGAGAAGAAGGAGAAGAATAAGAAGGAGAAGAAGCAGGATAAAGAGAAGAAAAGACAAAGCCTGGGAAGGGGGTGGAGAAGAAGAAGGAGAAGGAAGAGAAGTAGTAGATGAAGAATGAGACGAAGAAGAGAAGAGAATGGGAAGAAGGAGATGAAGAGAAAGAAGAAGGAGTTTGAGAAGAAAAAAAAGTATTAGAAAGAAAAAGAAGAAGGAGTAGAAGAAGGAAGAAGAAAACAAGTGGAAGGAGAAGAAGGAGTAGACAAATAAGAAGGAGAAGAAGAAGGAGAAGAAGCAGGATAAAGAGAAGAAGACAAGGCCCGGGAAGGGGGTGGAGAAGAAGAAGGAGAAGGAAGAGAAGTAGTAGATGAAGAATGAGGAGAAGAAGAGAAGAGAATGGGAAGAAGGAGAAGAAGAGAAAGAAGAAGAAGGAGTATTAGAAGAAAAAGAAGAAGGAGGAGAAGGAAAAAGAAAACAAGTGGAAGGAGAAGAAGGAGTAGACGAAGAAGAAGGAGAAGAAGACAAAGCCTGGGAAGGGGGTGGAGAAGAAGAAGGAGAAGGAAGAGAAGAAGAAAAGCAAGAAGTAGTAGATGAAGAATGAGAAGAAGCAGAGAAGAGAATGGGAAGAAGGAGAAGAAGAGAAAGAAGAAGGAGTTTGAGAAGAAGAAGGAGTATTAGAAGAAAAAGAAGAAGGAGGAGAAAGAAGGAGTGGGAGTTGAAGAAGAAGGAGAATGTGAAGAAGGAAAAGAAGAAAGAGAAGAAGAAAAAGCAGGGGTGAGAGATGGTGAAGAAGGAGGAGAAGAAAAAGAAGAAAGAGAAAAAGGAGAAGAGTAAGGATGAGATGGAGAAAAAGAGGAAGGAAAACATAATTGCTTTAATGGAAGCGTGAGCTCTCCAGCCTGCGCACGCGCGCGGGGGCGGCATCACTCATCTTTCCCTTAATAACGGCCAAGATGGCGGAACGCGCGCGGAGGCGTCCCATCACATCTCCATTAAAGCCATCTCCAAAGAAGGAGAAGAACGAGAAGAAGACAAAGGAGAAGAAGAAGGTGGAGGAGAAGAAGGAAAAAGAAAACAAGTGGAAGGAGAAGAAGAAGTAGACAAAGAAGAATGAAAAGAAGAAGAAGCAGGATAAAGAGAAGAAGAAGGAGAAGAAGACAAAGCCTGGGAAGGGGGTGGAGAAGAAGGAGAAGGAAGAGAAGAAGAAAAGCAAGAAGAAGTAGATGAAGAATGAGAAGAAGAAGAGAAGAGAATGGGAAGAAGTAGAAGAAGAGAAAGAAGAAGAAGAGTATTAGAAGAAAACGAAGAAGGAGGAGAAGAAGGAAAAAGAAAACAAGTGGAAGGAGACGAAGGAGTAGACAGATAAGAAGGAGAAGAAGAAGAATAAGAAGGAGAAGAAGCAGGATAAAGAGAAGAAGAAGGAGAAGAAGACAAGGCCTGGGAAGGGGGCGGAGAAGAAGAAGGAGAAGGAAGAGAAGTAGTAGATGAAGAATGAGAAGAAGAAGAGAATGGGAAGAAGGAGAAGAAGGGAAAGAAGAAGAAGGAGTATTTGAAGAAAAAGAAGAAGGAGGAGGAGAAGGAAAAAGAAAACAAGTGGAAGGAGAAGAAGGAGTAGGCGAAGAAGAAGGAGAAGAAGAAGGAGAAGAAGACAAAGCCTGGGAAGAGGGTGGAGAAGAAGAAGGAGAAGAAGAAGGAGAAGAAGACAAAGCCTGGGAAGAGGGTGGAGAAGAAGAAGGAGAAGGAAGAGAAGAAGAAAAGCAAGAAGTAAGAGATGAAGAATGAGAAGAAGAAGAAAAGAAAATGGAAAGAAGGACAAGAAGAGAAAGAAGAAGGACTATGAGAAGAAGAAGGAGTATTAGAAGAAAAAGAAGAAGGAAGAGAAGAAGGAAAAAGAAAACAAGTGGAAGGAGAAGAAGGAGTAGACGAACAAGAAGGAGAAGAAGACAAAGCCTGGGAAGAGGGTGGAGAAGAAGAAAGAGAAGAGAAGAAGAAAAGCAAGAAGTAGTAGATGAAGAATGAGAAGACGAAGAGAAAAGAATGGGAAGAAGGAGAAGAAGAGAAAGAAGAAGAAGGAGTATGAGAAGAAGAAGGAGTATTTGAAGAAAAAGAAGAAGGAGGAGAAGAAGGGAAAATAAAACAAGTGGAAGGAGAAGAAGGAGTAGACAAAGAAGAAGGAGAAGAATAAGAATAAGAAGGAGAAGAAGCAGGATAAAGAGAAGAAGAAGGAGAAGAAGACAAGGCCTGGGAAGGGGGTGGAGAAGAAGAAGGAGAAGGAAGAGAAGAAGAAAAGCAAGAAGAAGTTGATGAAGAATGAGAAGAAGAAGAGAAGAGAATGGGAAGAAGGAGAAGAAGGAGTTTGAGAAGAAGAAGGAGTATTAGATGAAAAAGAAGAAGGAGGAGAAAGAAGAAGGAGAAGGAAGAGAAGAAGAAAAGCAAGAAGTAGTAGATGAAGAATGAGAAGAAGCAGAGAATGGGATGGGAAGAAGGAGAAGAAGAGAAAGAAGAAGGAGAAAAAGAAGAAAGAGAAGAAGAAGGAGAAGAAGATAAGGCATGGGAAGGGGGTGGAGAAGAAGAAGGAGTATTAGAAGAAAAAGAAGAAGGAGGAGAAAGAAGGAGTGGGAGTTGAAGAAGAAAGAGAATGTGAAGAAGGAAAAGAAGAAGGAGAATAAGAAAAAGCAGGGGTAAGAGATCGTGAAGAAGGAGGAGAAGAAAAAGAAGAAAGAGAAAAGGGAGAAGAGTAAGGATAAGATGGAGAAAAAGAGGAAGGAAAACATAATTGCTTTAATGGAAGCGTGAGCTCTCCAGCCTGCGCGTGCGCGCGGGGGCACCGTCACTCATCTCTCCCTTAATAACAGGCCAAGATGGCCGACCTCTCACCGATGAGATGTGACCGAGCGGCGAGACGCGCGGAGGCGCTCAGGCGTCCCGTCACATCTCCATTAAAGCCAAAGTGGGACATTTTTTTTCTCCCAATCGCGGGAAAGAAACGTATTAAAATATTAATGTGTGAAGAGCAGAGGTGTCGCCGGGATAATTACGCGCGGGGTCAGAGGTCGCGGGAAAAGCCATCTCCACAGAAGGAGAAGAATGAGAAGAAGACAAAAGGAGAAGAAGAAGGTGGAGGAGGAGAAGAAGGAAAAAGAAAACAAGTGGGCGGAGAAGAAGGAGAAGAATAAGAAGGAGAAGAAGCAGGAGAAATAGAAGAAGAAGGAGAAGAAGACAAGGCCTGGGAAGGGGATGGAGAAGAAGAAGGAGAAGGAATAGAAGAAGAAAAGCAAGAAGTAGTAGATGAAGAATGAGAAGAAGAAGAGAATGGGAAGAAGGAGAAGAAGAGAAAGAAGAAGAAGGAGTATGAGAAGAAGAAGGAGGAGAAGAAGGAAAAAGAAAACAAGTGGACGGAGAAGAAGGAGTAGACAAAGAAGAAGGAGAAGAATAAGAATAGGAAGGAGAAGAAGCAGGATAAAGAGAAGAAGAAGGAGAAGAAGACAAGGCCTGGGAAGGGGGCGGAGAAGAAGAAGGAGAAGGAAGAGAAGTAGTAGATGAAGAATGAGAAGAAGAAGAGAAGAGAATGGGAAGAAGGAGAAGAAGAGAAAGAAGAAGAAGGAGTATGAGAAGAAGAAGGAGTATTTGAAGAAAAAGAAGAAGGAGGAGAAGAAGGGAAAATAAAACAAGTGGAAGGAGAAGAAGGAGTAGACAAAGAAGAAGGAGAAGAATAAGAATAGGAAGGGGAAGAAGCAGGATAAAGAGAAGAAGAAGGAGAAGAAGACAAGGCCTGGGAAGGGGGTGGAGAAGAAGAAGGAGAAGGAAGAGAAGAAGAAAAGCAAGAAGAAGTTGATGAAGAATGAGAAGAAGAAGAGAAGAGAATGGGAAGAAGGAGAAGAAGGAGTTTGAGAAGAAGAAGGAGTATTAGAAGAAAAAGAAGAAGGAGGAGAAGGAAGAGAAGAAGAAAAGCAAGAAGTAGTAGATGAAGAATGAGAAGAAGCAGAGAATAGAATGGCAAGAAGGAGAAGAAGAGAAAGAAGAAGGAGTATTAGAAGAAAAAGAAGAAGGAGGAGAAAGAAGGAGTGGGAGTTGAAGAAGAAAGAGAATGTGAAGAAGGAAAAGAAGAAGGAGAATAAGAAAAAGCAGGGGTAAGAGATGGTGAAGAAGGAGGAGAAGAAAAAGAAGAAAGAGAAAAGGGAGAAGAGTAAGGATGAGATGGAGAAAAAGAAGAAGGAAAACATAATTGCTTTAATGGAAGCGTGCGCTCTCCAGCCTGCGCGTGCGCGCGCGGGCAGCGTCACTCATCTCTCCCTTAATAACAGGCCAAGATGGCCGACCTCTCACGGATGAGATGTGAGCGAGCGGCGAGACGCGCGGAGGCGCTCAGGCGTCCCGTCACATCTCCATGAAAGCCAAAGTGGGACATTTTTTTTTCTCCCAATCGCGGGAAAGAAACGTATTAAAATATTAATGTGTGAGGAGCAGAGGTGTCGCGGGGATAATTACGCGCGGGGTCAGAGGTCGCGGGAAAAGGAAATCCAATATAAGACGGGTGACAAAGGGGACGATTCATTCTTAGGTCCAGGTAAAGAATCATTAAGGCTCTGGTTCTGTCTGTGACCCGAAACATTACAGGAAGAAATTGGCGACATTAATGAGTTTTAATAAAATATTATTTCCGCTGATGCGACTTACATCACTGGATCTGCGAATATTATGGAAAAGAGGGAAAGAGAAAAAATAAAGCAGATCAGGAATTATAAGTATTTCTAGATGCATTTTGGGAATTCCAGAGGAAGAAAGAGAAGTAGGAGAAAAACAAGAAGAAAAAGGAGGAAACAACAGAGGAAATAAGAAAAAGAAGAAGGAGAAGGGCAATAACGAGAAGATAAAGAAGAAGCAGACGGAGAAGGAGAAGAGGAAGATGAAAAGAAGAAGGAGAAGAAGATGAAAAGAATTAGAAGAGGAAGTAGAAGATGAAAAGAAGAAAGAGAAGAAGATGAAAAGAAGAAGGAGAAGAAGAAGAAAAGAATGAGAAGAGGAAGTAGAAGATGAAAAGAAGAAAGAGAAGAAGATGAAAAGAAGAAGGAGAAGAAGAAGATGATGAAAAGAAGAAGTAGAAGATGAAAAGAAGAAGGAGAAGAAGAAGAAAAGAATGAGAAGAGGAAGTAGAAGATGAAAAGAAGAAGAAGAAGATGAAAAGAAGAAGGAGAAGAAGAAGATGATGAAAAGAAGAAGTAGAAGATGAAAAGAAGAAGGAGAAGAAGAAGAAAAGAATGAGAAGAGGAAGTAGAAAAAGAAGATGAAAAGAAGAAAATGAAAAGAAGAAGGAGAAGAAGAAGATGATGAAAAGAAGAAGAAGTAGAAGATGACAAGAAGAAGGAGAAGAAGAAGAAAAGAATGAGAAGAGGATGTAGAAAAAGAAGATGAAAAGAAGAAGAAAATGACAAGAAGAAGGAGAAGAAGATGATGAAAAGAAGAAGTAGAAGATGAAAAGAAGAAGGAGAAGAAGAAGATGATGAAAAGAAGAAGAAGTAGAAGATGACAAGAAGAAGGAGAAGAAGAAGAAAAGAATGAGAAGAGGATGTAGAAAAAGAAGATGAAAAGAAGAAGAAAATGACAAGAAGAAGGAGAAGAAGATGATGAAAAGAAGAAGTAGAAGATGAAAAGGAGAAGAAGAAGATGATGAAAAGAAGAAGAAGTAGAAGATGAAAAGAAGAAGGAGAAGAAGAAGATGATGAAAAGAAGAAGTAGAAGATGAAAAGAAGAAGGAGAAGAAGAAGATGATGAAAAGAAGAAGTAGAAGATGAAAAGAAGAAGGAGAAGAAGAAGATGATGAAAAGAAGAAGTAGAAGATGAAAAGAAGAAGGAGAAGAAGAAGATGATGAAAAGAAGAAGTAGAAGATGAAAAGAAGAAGGAGAAGAAGAAGATGATGGAAAGAAGGAGAAGTAGAAGATGAAAAGAAGAAGGAGAAGAAGAAGATGATGAAAAGAAGAAGTAGAAGATGAAAAGAAGAAGGAGAAGAAGAAGAAGAAAAGAATGAGAAGAGGAAGTAGAAAAAGAAGATGAAAAGAAGAAGAAGATGAAAAGAAGAAGGAGAAGAAGAAGATGATGAAAAGAAGAAGTAGAAGATGAAAAGAAGAAGGCGAAGAAGAAGAAGATGAAAAGAAGAAGGAGAAGAAGAAGATGATGAAAAGAAGAAGAAGTAGAAGATGAAAAGAAGAAGGAAAAGAAGAAGATGATGAAAAGAAGAAGGAGAAGATGAAAAGAAGAAGGAGAAGAAGAAGAAGAAAAGAATGAGAAGAGGAAGTAGAAAAAGAAGATGAAAAGAAGAAGTAGAAGATGAAAAGAAGAAGGAGAAGAAGAAGATGATGAAAAGAAGAAGGAGAAGATGAAAAGAAGAAGGAGAAGAAGAAAAGAATGAGAAGAGGAAGTAGAAAAAGAAGATGAAAAGAAGAAGTAGAAGATGAAAAGAAGAAGGAGAAGAAGAAGATGATGAAAAGAAGAAGGTAAAGGCAAAGAAGATGAAAATAGAAGGTATAGGCGAAGAAGAAGAAGATGAAAAGAAGAAGGAGAAGAAGAAAAAGATGATGAAAAAAAGGAGAGGAAGAAGAAGATGAAAAGAAGATGGAAAAGGCGAAGAAGATGAAAAGAAGGAGAATGAGAAGAAGAAGAAGGAGAAGAAGAAGAGGAAGAAAAGCAGAAGGAGAAGAAAGAGTAGGAGAAGGAGGAGTAGTAGTAGTATTAGTAGTAGGGGAAAAGGGAAGAGAATAAGAAGAAGCAGGAGAAGAAGGAGAGAAGGGGAAGAAGAAAATGAAGAATGAGAGAAAGGACGAGAAGAAGAAAAATGAGAAGAAGAAGGTGGAGGAGGAGAAGAAGGTAAAAGAAAACAAGTGGAAGGAGAAGAAGGAATACAAGAAGAAGAAGAAAGAGAAACAGATGGAGAATAAGACAAAACATGGGAAGGGGGTGAAGAAGAAGAAAAGGAAATTCAATATAAGACGGGTGACAAAGGGTCTCGATTAATTTTTAGGTCCAGGTAAAGAATCATTAAGGGTCTGGTTCTGTCTGTGACCCGAAACATTACAGGAAGAAATTGGGGAAATTAATGAGTTTTAATAAAATATTATTTCCGCTGATGCGACTTACATCACTGGATCTGCGAATATTATGGAAAAGAGGGAAAGAGAAAAAATAAAGCAGATCAGGAATTATTGCTGTTTGCATTTTTAGAATTTCAGAGGAAGAAAGAGAAGCAGGAGGAAGAGGAAAAGACAAAGGAAATAAAAAAAGAAGAAGGAGTACAAAAAGTAGGAGAAGAAGAAGGAAAAGAAGAAGATGATGAAAAGAAGGACAAGAAGAAGATGAGAAGAAGGAGAAAGAGAAGAAGAAAAGAAGGAGAAGAGGAAGTAGAAGAAGAAGATGAAAAGAAGAAGGAAAAGGGCGAAGAAGATGAAAAGAAGGGGAAGGAGAAGAAGAAGGTGAAAAGAAGAAGGTGAAAAGAAGAAGGAAAAGGTGAAGAAAAAGATGAAAAGAAGAAGGAGAAGGATAAGATGAAGATGATGAAAAGAAGAAGGAGGAGGATAAGATGAAGATGGTGAAAAGAAAAGGAGAAGAAGAAGATGAAATGAAGAAGGAAAAGCCGAAGAAGATGAAAAGAAGGGGAAGGAGAAGAAGAAGGTGATGAAAAGAAGGAGCAGAAGAAGATGAAAAGAGGAAGGAAAAGGTGAAGAAAAAGATGAAAAGAAGAAGGAGGAGGATAAGATGAAGATGATGAAAAGAAGAAGGAGGAGGATAAGATGAAGATGATGAAAAGAAAAGGAGAAGAAGATGATGAAAAGAAGGAGAAGGACAAGAAGAAGATGATGAAAAGAAAAGAAGATAAAAATAAGAAGGAGAAGAAGAAGAAAAAAAGGACAAGAAGAAGTAGAAGAGGAAGAGAAGCAGAAGGAGAAGAAAGAGTAGTAGTAGTAGTAGTAGTAGTAGTAGTAGGGGAAAAGGGAGGAGAATAAGAAGAAGCAGGAGAAGAAGGATAGAAGGAGAAGAAGGAAAGGAAGAATGGGAGAAACGGCGAGAAGAAGAAGAAGGAGAAGGAGAAGAATGAGAAGAAGAAGAATGAGAAGAAGAAGTAGAAGAGGAAGAGAAGCAGAAGGAGAAGAAAGAGTAGTAGTAGTAGTAGGGGAAAAGGGAGGAGAATAAGAAGAAGCAGGAGAAAAAGGACAGAAGGAGAAGAAGGAAAGGAAGAATGGGAGAAACGACGAGAAGAAGAAGAAGGAGAAGAATGAGAAGAAGAAGAATGAGAAGAAGAAGTAGAAGAGGAAGAGAAGCAGAAGGAGAAGAAAGAGTAGTAGTAGTAGGGGAAAAGGGAGGAGAATAAGAAGAAGCAGGAGAAGAAGGATAGAAGGAGAAGAGGGAAAGGAAGAATGGGAGAAACGGCGAGAAGAAGAAGAAGGAGAAGGAAGAGAAGAAGGTAAAAGAAAACTAGTGGGAGGAGAAGGAGTAGAAGTAGAAGAAGAAGAAAGAGAAAAAGAAGAAAGAGAAACAGAAGGAGAATAAGACAAAACATGGGAAGGGGGTGAAGAAGAAGAAAAGGAAACTCAATATAGGACGGGTGACAAAGGGGCCGATTAATTTTTAGGTCCAGGTAAAGAATTATTAAGGGTCTGGTTCTGTCTGTGACCCGAAACATTACAGGAAGAAATTGGGGAAATTAATTAGTTTTAATAAAATATTAAAGATGCGATTTACATCACTGGATCTGCGATTATTATTAGAGATGAGCGAATCGATCCGGACGAACCCGGATTTCCCCGCGATTCGATCGATCGACGTTTTCCTTTAAACTCAATGACAGGCATTGTAATATGGTGGACAACACATGTCCAGACATGTCCCCTGGGGCAAGGTATGATGGGACACTCACATGTAGCCTATCAGCAGCCAGGAAGCCCGGTGACGTCACAGCGCTATATAAAGCGGCGGCCATCTTGCTTGTGCGCATTTTAGCGTTCTATTGCGGCCAAAGCACAGCTCCTTACAGACAGGGACAGAGAGTTAGAGATAGGCATGGAGAGTCAGAGAGACCGACAGAGAGGTAGACAGAGCCAGGGAAAGATAGAGAAAGATAGGGAGAGATAGGGAAAGATAGAGAAAGATAGGGAGAGATAGGGAGAGATAGGGAGAGATAGGGAAAGATAGGGAAAGATAGAGAAAGATAGGGAAAGATAGGGAGAGATAGGGAAAGATAGGGAAAGATAGGGAAAGATAGGGAAAGATAGGGAGAGCCAGGGAAAGATAGGGAAAGATAGGGAAAGATAGGGAAAGATAGGGAGAGATAGGGAAAGATAGGGAGAGATAGGGAAAGATAGGGAAAGATAGGGAAAGATAGGGAGAGCCAGGGAAAGATAGGGAAAGATAGGGAAAGATAGGGAAAGATAGGGAGAGATAGGGAAAGATAGGGAGAGCCAGGGAAAGATAGGGAAAGATAGGGAGAGATAGGGAAAGATAGGGAGAGATAGGGAAAGATAGGGAGAGATAGGGAAAGATAGGGAGAGCCAGGGAAAGATAGGGAGAGCCAGGGAAAGATAGGGAAAGATAGGGAGAGATAGGGAAAGATAGAGAAAGCCAGGGAAAGATAGGGAAAGATAGGGAGAGATAGGGAGAGATAGGGAAAGATAGGGAAAGATAGGGAGAGATAGGGAAAGATAGGGAAAGATAGGGAGAGCCAGGGAAAGATAGGGAGAGATAGGGAAAGATAGGGAGAGCCAGGGAAAGATAGGGAGAGATAGGGAAAGATAGGGAGAGCCAGGGAAAGATAGGGAAAGATAGGGAGAGATAGGGAGAGATAGGGAAAGATAGGGAGAGATAGGGAGAGATAGGGAAAGATAGGGAAAGATAGGGAGAGATAGGGAAAGATAGGGAAAGATAGGGAGAGATAGGGAAAGATAGGGAAAGATAGGGAGAGCCAGGGAAAGATAGGGAGAGATAGGGAAAGATAGGGAGAGCCAGGGAAAGATAGGGAAAGATAGGGAGAGCCAGGGAAAGATAGGGAAAGATAGGGAGAGCCAGGGAAAGATAGGGAGAGATATGGAGAGCCAGGGAAAGATAGGGAGAGATAGGGAGAGCCAGGGAAAGATAGGGAGAGCCAGGGAAAGATAGGGAGAGATATGGAGAGCCAGGGAAAGATAGGGAGAGCCAGGGAAAGATAGGGAGAGCCAGGGAAAGATAGGGAGAGCCAGGGAACAGCTCCTTACAGACAGGGACAGAGTTAGAGATAGGTAGGGAGAGTCAGAGAGACCGACAGAGAGGTAGACAGAGCCAGGGAAAGATAGGGAGAGATAGGGAAAGATAGGGAGAGATAGGGAGAGCCAGGGAAAAATAGGGAGAGATAGGGAAAGATAGGGAAAGATAGGGAAAGATAGGGAGAGATAGGGAGAGCCAGGAAAAGATAGGGAGAGCCAGGGAAAGATAGGGAGAGATAGGGAAAGATAGGGAGAGATAGGGAAAGATAGGGAGAGATAGGGAGAGCCAGGGAAAGATAGGGAGAGATAGGGAAAGATAGGGAAAGATAGGGAAAGATAGGGAGAGATAGGGAGAGCCAGGGAAAGATAGGAAGAGCCAGGGAAAGATAGGGAGAGCCAGGGAAAGATAGGGAGAGCCAGGGAAAGATAGGGAGAGATAGGGAAAGATAGGGAAAGATAGGGAGAGATAGGGAGAGATAGGGAAAGATAGGGAGAGATAGGGAGAGCCAGGAAAAGATAGGGAGAGCCAGGGAAAGATAGGGAGAGATAGGGAAAGATAGGGAGAGATAGGGAAAGATAGGGAGAGCCAGGGAAAGATAGGGAAAGATAGGGAGAGCCAGGGAAAGATAGGGAGAGCCAGGGAAAGATAGGGAAAGATAGGGAGAGCCAGGGAAAGATAGGGAGAGCCAGGGAAAGATAGGGAAAGATAGGGAGAGCCAGGGAAAGATAGGGAGAGCCAGGGACAGATAGCGAAAGATAGGGAGAGCCAGGGAAAGATAGGGAAAGATAGGGAGAGCCAGGGAAAGATAGGGAAAGATAGGGAGAGCCAGGGAAAGATAGGGAAAGATAGGGAGAGCCAGGGAAAGATAGGGAAAGATAGGGAAAGCCAGGGAAAGATAGGGAGAGCCAGGGAAAGATAGGGAAAGATAGGGAAAGCCAGGGAAAGATAGGGAGAGCCAGGGAAAGATAGGGAGAGATAGCGAAAGATAGGGAGAGCCAGGGAAAGATAGGGAAAGATAGGGAGAGCCAGGGAAAGATAGGGAAAGATAGGGAGAGCCAGGGAAAGATAGGGAGAGCCAGGGAAAGATAGGGAAAGATAGGGAGAGCCAGGGAAAGATAGGGAGAGATAGCGAAAGATAGGGAGAGCCAGGGAAAGATAGGGAAAGATAGGGAAAGATAGGGAAAGATAGGGAGAGCCAGGGAAAGATAGGGAGAGCCAGGGAAAGATAGGGAAAGATAGGGAGAGCCAGGGAAAGATAGGGAGAGGCAGGGAAAGATAGGGAAAGCCAGGGAAAGCCAGGGAAAGATAGGGAGAGCCAGGGAGAGCCAGGGAAAGATAGAGAAAGATAGGGAGAGCCAGGGAAAGATAGGGAGAGCCAGGGAGAGCCAGGGAAAGATAGGGAGAGCCAGGGAAAGATAGGGAGAGCCAGGGAAAGATAGGGAGAGCCAGGGAGAGCCAGGGAAAGATAGGGAGAGCCAGGGAAAGATAGGGAGAGATAGGGAAAGATAGGGAGAGATAGAGAGAGCCAGGGAGAGCCAGGGAAAGATAGGGAAAGATAGGGAGAGCCAGGGAAAGATAGGGAAAGATAGGGAGAGCCAGGGAGAGCCAGGGAAAGATAGGGAAAGATAGGGAGAGCCAGGGAAAGATAGGGAGAGCCAGGGAAAGATAGGGAAAGATAGGGAGAGCCAGGGAAAGATAGGGAAAGATAGGGAGAGCCAGGGAGAGCCAGAGAAAGATAGGGAAAGATAGGGAAAGATAGGGAGAGCCAGGGAAAGATAGGGAAAGATAGGGAAAGATAGGGAAAGATAGGGAGAGCCAGGAAAAGATAGGGAGAGCCAGGGAAAGATAGGGAAAGATAGGGAGAGCCAGGGAAAGATAGGGAAAGATAGGGAGAGCCAGGGAAAGATAGGGAGAGATAGGGAAAGATAGGGAGAGATAGGGAGAGCCAGGGAAAGATAGGGAGAGCCAGGGAAAGATAGGGAAAGATAGGGAGAGCCAGGGAAAGATAGGGAAAGATAGGGAGAGCCAGGAAAAGATAGGGAAAGATAGGGAGAGCCAGGGAGAGCCAGAGAAAGATAGGGAAAGATAGGGAAAGATAGGGAGAGCCAGGGAAAGATAGGGAAAGATAGGGAGAGCCAGGAAAAGATAGGGAGAGCCAGGGAAAGATAGGGAAAGATAGGGAGAGCCAGGGAAAGATAGGGAAAGATAGGGAGAGCCAGGGAAAGATAGGGAAAGATAGGGAGAGCCAGGGAAAGATAGGGAGAGCCAGGGAGAGCCAGGGAAAGATAGGGAAAGATAGGGAGAGCCAGGGAAAGATAGGGAGAGCCAGGGAAAGATAGGGAAAGATAGGGAGAGCCAGGGAAAGATAGGGAAAGATCAGAGGCAGGGACAGCAGAGCAAGTGACAGGGAAAGAAAGCTTTTTTTAATTTTCATTTCAATTCATTTGCCAGATCAGCTTTAAATTCCTGGCCACTGTGCATACCATGTTGGCAGTGGCACATTTAACATTTATTATATCTCGATTAGTTAAATTTTTTTGTCTGCTGTACAAACCCCAGCCCACATGGGCATTCCATTTCAGCAGGTGACCCTATCTTTTATACCAAATCCCACACCTGCACCGAGCACCCCGTCTGTTATACTAAAAAAGCGTGCTTCAGCCTGAGCTGTACGGGGAGGCCGATTCATTAATAGCGCCAGATAGCGACAGATGAGCTACTGTAGCAGTATTTTCACAGCGCCCGCTAGTAGTCGCTGTGCTTGGCCATTGTTCGGTTGTTGACAGCGACTCAGTCGGTGTGCGGTAAGGTTGAATATTGGGTGAGGAGTCGCTATTTGACAGGTTCCGCGCTGTATGGGAGCGCATGATAGCGAATGGGCAGAGCGACCGGCTCCCACCATATTCATTAACAAATCACGCTCAAAAAATTCTCGCGCTGTAAAATGCATGTTTAAACCCCAGAGCGCTGGCGGCGATGTGTTAAAAGTAGTTTTTTAACCCCCAAACAACCATATTTTTGGAAACAAAAAAAACCAAGTATTTAAAAACATTTAGTAATATGAATACATTAATATCAGACCTGTAATATCAATTCTGCACAAATTTTTTTTTTTTTTTTCTTACCTTAAAAAAAATATCTAACATTGCAGAAGTGGTCACAGAATTTTTGACATTTAAAAAAAAAAAAAAAAAAAAAAAAACATTAATAACAATTAATTATGAATATTTAAAGATTGTTCCATTGAAATGCATTGGAGAGCGCCAGGTAGCGAGAGGTCATACCTGTCGCTGTTCAAGGTCGGACGCTGGTGCTGTGGGGTGAGGCTGGAATAATGATGAATGAGTCGCTATATGGCGCTATCTCAGTCGCTAAGCAGGATCGGCTTGATAAATGTGTGATTGTGGTGGGGAGCCGGCGTTCTCGTGGCGGTGACCGTCATTACCGTTCACTCACCATTCGCTACCTGGCGCTATCCCTTGTTAAATAAGGGCCTAAGTTCTTTAATTTTGCATTGCTTTCTGTCTGCTGACATTACACCCACCGCTGCCTGGGGTATCCCAAAATTGCACCGAGCACCCCGTCTGTTATACTAAATAAGCGTGCTTCAGCCTGAGCTGTACTAAGAGGCTGATTCATTAATTGCGACAGATAGCGACTGTTGAGCGACTGTAGCGGTATTTTGACAGCGACCGCTAGTAGTCGCTGTGCTTGGCCATTGTTCGGTGGATGATAGCGACTCAGTCGGTGTGCCGTAATGTTGAATACAAGATGCTGAGTCGCTGTTTGACAGGTTCGCTGTTGTATGGGAGCGCATGATAGCGACTGGACATAGCGACCGGCTCCCACCATAGTCATTAAAAAATCAGCCTTAAAAATTCCTAGCGCTGTGAAATGCATGTTTAAATCCCAGAGCGCAGTAGGCGATGTGTTAAAAGTAGTTTTTTAACCCCCAAACCACCCAAAAAAAAAAAAAATGGAATGATTTTGAAATAATATTCAACCCTGAATAGTTTAAAATCAGACCTGTAATATCAATTCTGCCCAAAAAATTTTTTTTTAAAAATCCCCAAAAAAAACATTTTCAAAGGAAGAAGTGTTCACAGATTTATTTTTTTTTGAAATGTAAATATATATATATATATTAAAAAAATAATTATTAATTAAAATACATTCTGCCATTGAAATGCATTGGAGAGCGCCAGGTAGCAAGAGGTCATACCTGTCGCTGTTTAAGGATGTTCGCTGGCGCTGTGGGATGAGGCTGGGATAATGATGAATGAGTGGCTATATGGCGCTATCTCAGTCGCTAAGCAGTATCGGCTTGATAAATGTGTGATTGTGGAGGGGAGCCGGCGTTCTAGTTGCGGTACCTGGCTTTACTGGCCGGCTCCCCAGTCGCTATCTGTCGCATTTTGCATTGCTTTCTGCCTGCTGACATTACACCTGGGCCTGGGGTATCCCAAACCACCACGTGGCACCCTATCTGTTATACTAAATAAGCGTCTACAGCCTCAGCTTTATTAAGTTATTGCATTTTGAATTGGTTTTTGGTCTGCCTTTAACAAAAAAAACACCAGCCCACCTGGGTATCCCAAACCTGCACTTAGCAGCCTATCTGTTATACTAAATACACTTCTTGATCCTTTCTCAGCTTAATCAAAGTATTGCATTTTGAATTGGTTTTTGGTCTGCCTTTAACAAAAAAAACACCAGGCCGCAGGGCATCCCAAACCTGCATTAGGCAGTCTATCTGTTATACTAAATACGCTTGTTGATCCTTCCTCAGCTTAATCAAAGTATTGCATTTAGAATTGTTTTTTGTCCTGCAGTCAAAACACTAGGCCGCATGGGCATCCCAAACCAGCACGTCACCCTATCTTTTATACTAAATAAGCTTGTTCAGCCTCAGTTTTATTAAACTATTGCATTTTGACAAAATGACCATTTTATCTAGTCATCTGACAGGAAAGGAGGAGCAGGAGCAGCCAGAGGAGCTAGAGGGTTGTGAGGAAGGTGAGATACAGGACCCAGACACACCGTGGCAGTTTGCAGTGGAGATGGAGACAGGTAGTCCCTCCAAGTCACTTGCACAAATGGCACGATGCATGCTCATGTGCTTTAACATTTATGCTGCCTTTAACAAAAAAAACACCAGGCCGCAGGGCATCCCAAACCTGCATTAGGCAGCTTATCTGTTATACTAAATACGCCAGTTGATCTTTCCTCAGCTTGATCAAAGTATTGCATTTTGAATTGGTTTTTGTCCTGCTGTCAAAACACTAGCCCACATGGGCATCCCAAACCAGCACATGTCACCCTATCTGTTATACTAAATAAGCTTCTACAGGCCCTTTTTTTTATTTATTTCTTTTTTTTATATAGAGCTGTAATAGATTATATAGTGAGGTAAATTCGCCATTTTGCACCATTATATAGAGAAGCTCACTGTGTAAATCTGAGGAGCAATAGTTTATACAGTATTGTGAGGTTAATTCGCTGTTTTGCACTATTATATATATCAACCTAAATCCCTGTGTAAATCTGAGGAGCAATAGTTTATATTGTGAGGTAAAGTTGCCATTTTATAGAGCAGGCCCTGTCTGAAAATCTCATTTTGCAATCTATATTATATTGTGAGCTAAATTCGCCATGTTGCGCCATTCTTTAGAGTGGCCCTCCTGTGTAAATCAGCGCAGCAATAGTTTATATTGGACAATACATTTGCCCTGTTTTGCACCATTATATGGAGCAGCCCCTGAGTAAATCTGGGGGGCAATAGTTTATATTCATACCTCCCAACTTCTGAAGATATGAAAGAGGGACAAGCCACGCCCCTGACTCCACCCATGCCACACCCTTGACCCCCACCCTGCCACACCCCCGACTCCACCCCCTGTCGCGCCCCCCAACCATGCCATATTTCCCACACATTGAACCTGAGGAGCTTCTTTCCTTATTCCTTATTAAAAAAATAAAGAATAAAGTATTTACTAGACATTTCTAAATGTATATTTAACGTTAATTGTCAGACTGTACACTTTTAAAAAGGACCCACCCCCAGTTTTTTCACTCTCCAGTGTGGTATCCTGATTTGGGATGCCCCGGGGGAATAGATCGCCCTGAGAACAATCGATTCCCTCCCCCCGAGGCATCCAAAATCGGGATGCCCCACACAGCAGTGGGGCTTTAGTAGGGGTGTAGGTCAGCAGGTAGAGAGGGGGCAAAGGGTGCGGATTGGAGGCTAGGGAAAGGGTTTAGGTGGGGGTGCAGATTGGAAGGCAGGGTGGGGGTATTAAAGTGGACCAACACCCAGGAGGATCGGCCCGGGAATCTCCCAGGCCGATCCGATCCCTCCCTGCGGGGCATTCAAAATCGGGATGCCCCGCTGTGTGAAACCCCCCAGGACGCCCAGAAACCTTACCTTACTCCCGGTCCAACAGCGCATGCGCGGGCCGCATCTCGTGCTTCTCTCTAGCAGGGGGCACATGCCCACACCAGGCATCTGTGAATGGCCGGCGCAGGTGCGCTCCCTGTTAGAAGCGTGAGATGCGGCCGCCAGCACGCTCGAAGCCGCTGTGGTTGGATGCGCATACCACAGCGGCTCTGAGGGTGCTGATTGGACGAGCGGCAGCGCATGCGCCGTAGGACCGCAGTCAGGTGAGTTGATATGAGCGATCTGGGGGGGTTTCACGCAGCAGGGCATCCCCGATCAGGGTGCCCCGGGGAAGTGGACCAAAACCCAGGATAGTGAAAATCCTGGGTGTTGGTCCACTTTAAGGTGAGGGTTGACTGCTGTGGAGGGGGGTAAGGGGGTGCAGATTGATGATATAACTGTGTAATATAACAGTGTACATGTATAAAAGACAGAAGAACACACAGGGGATCATACTTGCTATCCAGGTGATGGAGGATGGATGATCTGCAGCCTCACTATGCAGCTCAACCCCGCCCCATCCTATTCCATCACTCCCAGCACAGCCCCCTAAGGGGTCTCAGCCTATCTGGGAGTAGGGGGCGGGGCAGATGTCTTTCTGGGCGGGGTCTAGACTAAATCTAAATCTGCTGCCTGCACAATGGACTCCGCCCATAAGAATGATTGCCCCGCCCCGCTGCTCGCAGATCCTCCAGCAATGTGATGTCTGCTGCCTTCAGACCTGCAAGCCTGCAGTAAGTTAACCCAGCCCCCGCCCACCCAGCCGACCAATGCCCGCCCCCCGACCACCCAGCCGACCAATGCCCGCCCCCTGACCACCCAGCCGACCAATGCCCGCCCCCTGACCACCCAGCCGACCAATGCCCGCCCCCCTGACCACCCAGCCGACCAATGCCCGCCCCCTGACCACCCAGCCGACCAATGCCCGCCCCCTGACCACCCAGCCGACCAATGCCCGCCCCCCTGACCACCCAGCCGACCAATGCCCGCCCCCCTGACCACCCAGCCGACCAATGCCCGCCCCCTGACCACCCAGCCGACCAATGCCCGCCCCCTGACCACCCAGCCGACCAATGCACGCCCCCCGACCACCCAGCCGACCAATGCTCGCCCCCCGACCACCCAGCCGACCAATGCCCGCCCCCTGACCACCCAGCCGACCAATGCCCGCCCCCCTCCACCCAGCCGACCTACGCCCGTCCCCCCTCCCCCCACGCACGCTGTCATTGTCAGGCACCGGCCATTGTTTAATCACCTGCCGGACAGTGTAAACTAATTAGAAGGTGCTGGGCGGGTCGTGGCGGCCCTGGCACACTGCAGGGCGTCCCGGGACATCACACTAACATCCGGGACCGCGGGATTTGGGAAAATAATCGGGATAATCCCGCGAAAATCGGGACAGTTGGGAGGCATGTTATATTATGAGGTAAATTCATGGTTTTGCACCATTACATAGAGCAGTCCCTATATAAACCTGAGAAATAGGTTATATTGTGTGAGTTAAATCCACTCTTGGTTTTGTAGCATTATATAGAGCAGGCCCTGCGTAAATCTGAGGGGCATTAGCTTATATAGTGAGGTAAATTTGCCATTTTGCAGCATTATATAGAGCAGGCCCTGTGTACATCTGAGGGGCAATAGCTTATACTGTGAGGTAAATTTGCCATTTTGCAGCATAGTATAGAGCAGGCCCTGTGTAAATCTGAGGGGCAATAGCTTATACTGTGAGGTAAATTTGCCATTTTGCAGCATAATATAGAGCAGCCCCTGTGTAAATCTGAGGGGCAATAGCTTATACTGTGAGGTAAATTTGCCATTTTGCAGCATAATATAGAGCAGCCCCTGTGTAAATCTGAGGGGCAATAGCTTATACTGTGAGGTAAATTTGCCATTTTGCAGCATAATATAGAGCAGCCCCTGTGTAGATCTGAGGGGCAATAGCTTATATTGTGAGGTAAATTTGCCATATTCTAAGCATACAGCACGTCCTGCTCCAGAAGTAGTAATAACATGTGGGTAATCCTCCGCCTCCGGCGCCGTGCACTGCAGACATGTAGAAAACAGGCTCCTCCCAGCGCTTCATATACTGGAGGACCTCCCACAAATCCCCAGATTTCTCTGCAGTGCTGGAACTGCGAAGACATGAAGTATCACGCTCTCGCAGGCGAGTGGGGCTTGACAGCCCGAGGCCCTGCGGGACTATTCCCACCCGTCCTCATTGTGAAGAATATGCCTCCCAGCCAGTCTCCACCGCAATCCCCCTCCATAGGGTAGGCGGTTAAAGGCGAATGGTGAGCCTTCAGTGGATGCCCCTCCCGCACTAGTGCCCCCATGCCCCTCTATTGGCCCACCTTCCTTCCCAGTTTCCCCCGTTAGGGGGGGAAAAAAGAGGGGGGGGGGCTGTGTGTTGATGGCCTACTCCTTGCCCTAGTACACCTTAGTCCCTTACAACTTCTGGGTGTCAGAGCGCGCTTTACTTATTTAATGTTAAACTGACCGCAGCGTTTTACTGTGCCTTACACGCACTCAGCAGCACGCTTTGGGGAAGCTATGGCGTTTTTCAAATTCCCTTCCTCACTTCGTCCTCTTCGCTGAAGTGATGCTGACGTAGCCGCATTCTATCCTGATTGGCTACGCGCCTTCTACTTTGCGCACTCCGGGGGGGGAGGCGTGGTTCCGCCTGGCGCGTTCTGCGTCATCGGCCGCTATTGCCCGCCCTTCGAGGTTCGCTGGGCGCCATTTCCTTCTCGCATGCGCGTGGCGAAGATGGTCCTCCCCTCGCTGACTGTAAATGCCCTCGCGGGCGACCCTTTTTCTAGCAGTTTCCTCGCGCTCGGCTCTGACACCCCTCTTCCCCTTGTGTCTTTCAGACAGCTGTCTCCGGTGGCTTCCCCTAGTCCGACGTAGCGCCCGGTCCAGACCAGCTTTCAGCTTTTACTCCCACTTCCCAGCGGGTTATAGGGGCATCCAGGGTTGCTTAAAGCGTCAATCCCTACTGGCACATTGAAGTTAATAATCACCATATGGAGGCATCCCAGGACATCGCGAATGGGGTCCCTCTGGGACAACCCCGTCTGTGTGCAGCTTGTGGGGTTTCACCTAGCAGCAGTGACAAGTCATGTGTCTGCGTACCTTGTGCTCAACAGGCGCTAGCCGGTCTCCCCACCTCTTCCGAGGCTGGGCCCGCACCTCGCCTTATTTCCCCTACTCCCCCAAGCTTGAGCATAACCCCCAATTCTAGTGGGGATTCTCATGCTGATTTGGCCTCTAGATTGGCCAGTGTGGAAAGCTTTATCGCTGGCTCCATGGCACGCAAGGCCACCGCCAAGAAGCGTCACTTGAACCCTGAAGCTACTATTCTCCCTGTAGAATCTGATGAGGTGCTGCTTTCCTATGCTCAGTCCCTATCAGAGGAAGGGGAACTCCTATCTGACTCAGGATCCTACGAGGACGAGCCCAGGAGTCAGGAGGAGTCTGGTTCTGATCCTGGCTCCCAGGACGACATTGACAGACTGTTATCCCAGATCTTTGATGTCTTATCCCTCTCTCCCCCTCCTGCGGCACCCCGGCAGCCGGGCGATCTGTTTCATACCGCTAGGGTGTGGTTAAAGTTTCCCGAACAAACTCCCTTTAATAACCTAGTGCTGAGGGAGTGGGAACACCCCAGTAAACTCCAGGGGATTCCCAAGGCTGTGGATAAGAAGTATCCATTTCCTGCCGATCTGGTTAAGTGCTGGACATCGCCGCCCGAAGTCGATGCCCCGATCCTGAGTCTGTCCAATACCTCTATTATGCACTCCCCTGACACTACTACGCTGCGGGACCTAGAGGATCGGCGAGTTGATCAAATGGCTTGTCACGCCTTTGCCTTCGGGGGAGCGTCGCTCCGCCCGGTTTGCGCCTTAGCCATCACGGCGGTGGCGCTCAGAACTGTGGTTAAGTCTGCTCTGGAAGGGGCGGATGACTTGCCCTCTGATACCGCCAATGCTCTGGCCCCCTGTGAGACCTTTGTGAATTATATCCTATCTGCATCGGACGATGCTATTAAACTGAGTGCTAAATCCTCTGCTCTGGTGGTAGCCATACGCCGCGCGGTCTGGCTACGCCAGTGGGCGGCTGACAATGTCGCCAAGAAGGCCCTTACGGGGCTTCCATTCAAGGGACTGCGCCTGTTTGGAGAAAGATTGGACATCTTTGCCAAAGGGGGCAAGCTGCCCCAGCGCAAGCGTCAGATTCAGCCCTTTCGTGGTCCAAGCTCCCATTCTACCCCCTACGGGGGGACCAAGCAAGGTAGGGGGGTGTCCTTCTCTGGGCCGCGCTCAGAACCCTGGAACAAGAACAGAGGACGCCGCCCAGGCTCCTCCTGGGCTCCCAAGCCCAAAGCCCCCCCCAAGACCCCCCAGGCATGAAGGGGCACCCTCGCCCGTCAGGGTGGGGGGACGTCTACAGCACTTCGAGCATGTCTGGAGACGGCTCGTCCCAGACCGGTGGATTCAGGAGGTAGTCTCCTCCGGTTACAAGATAGAATTCGCTGTGCTGCCCCCTACCAGGTTCGTCGGGTCTCAGATTCCGCAGGATCCTGCCTCATCTCGGGTCTTGATGCTGGCTGTGCAGGACCTTCTGGAGCTCGGGGTCATCTGCGAGGTACCCTTAAGAGACAGGGGCATGGGGTTTTATTCCAACCTGTTCACGGTCCCCAAAAAGGACGGGTCAGTCAGACCCATTCTGGATTTGAAAATCCTAAACAAGTTTGTCAGAAGCAGGCATTTTCGTATGGAGACCCTGCGCTCGGCCATTGCCTTGCTGCGTCCAGGGGACTTCATGACATCTGTGGACATCAAGGACACTTACCTGCACATGCCGGTGTTTTCAGGGCACCAAAAGTTCCTCAGATTTGCGCTGTTGAATCAGCACTATCAGTTCGTGGCCCTCCCATTCGGCCTCACTTCGGCCCCCAGGGTCTTCACCAAGGTGCTGGCAGGGGTGATGTCTCTCTTAAGACTAAAAGACATACGTGTGTTGCCCTACCTGGACGATATTCTCATCACCTCTCAGTCTCTGCGGCAGGCAGAGCTGGACACTCGGGTGGTGTCCACCCTGGAGTCCTTCGGTTGGGTGATCAATTACCCAAAGTCCTCTCTGTCCCCCTCCTCAGTGACACCGTTTCTGGGGATGATTCTGGACTCGGTTCAATCAAGGATATTCCTTCCTCCGCTGAAGGTGGAAGCTCTGATAACCCAGGCGAGATCCCTGCTCGCGTACCCTCATCCCTCCATCCGGCAGGGAATGCAGTTGGTGGGCTCGATGGTGGCAAGCTTCGAGGCGGTGCCCTATGCCCAGTTTCATCTGAGAACTCTGCAGCTTCACCTTCTGTCAGTATGGAACAAGGACCCAGCGTCTCTGGAAGACAGCTGGGTGATTCCCCCCTCGGTCAGTCAATCCCTTGCGTGGTGGTTGGACCACAGGAACTTGACAAGGGGCAGATCCTTCCTGGCTCCCTCCTGGGAGATGGTCACGACGAATGCCAGTCTTTCGGGCTGGGGGGGTTTCTGGAAGTCCCTGCACTTCCAGGGGAGATGGGGCCCTCGGGAGGCCCATCTTCCTATCAATGTCCTGGAACTCAGGGCGGTCAGGTTGGTACTGGAAAGACTGACCCAGCACCTGAAGGGTCTGGCGGTTCAGGTACGCTCAGACAACCGGACGGCCATAGCCTACATCAATCATCAGGGAGGAACCCGGAGCAAGGGTGCTCTCCAGGAGGTGTCTCTGATTCTAACTTGGGCAGAGACCAATGTACAATGCATATCGTCTGTCTACATTCCGGGGACGGAGAATCTGCTAGCAGATGCTCTGAGCAGGGGGTCGTCCCGTCAGGAGGAATGGTCCCTCTGCGACAGGGTATTTCAGTCACTTTGTCACCGTTGGGGTGTGCCAGACGTGGATCTCTTTGCCACAATCACAAGCTCCCGAGCTTTGTATCCCTGTCTCAGGATCCTCTGGCTCTGGCCACGGATGCCCTGTCAATGTCTTGGAAGGAGTTTTGGCTCCTGTATGTGTTTCCACCAATTCCCCTTCTGGGCAGAGTGCTGCGCAAGATCGCTCTGGAAGGGGTACCCGCGATTCTGGTGGCCCCAAGGTGGCCAAGAAGAGTGTGGTTCGCGGACGTGGTTCAAATGGCAGTAGATCAGTGCGATCTGCCAAGGTTATCAGACCTTCTGACCCAAGGGTCTCTACGCCATCCCAATTTACTAACGCTGGCTTTGACGGCCTGGCTATTGAAACCGCCATCTTGAGGGAAAAAGCTTTGTCTGAGTCTGTTGTGGCTACCATGGTCCAAGCCAGGAAGAAGACTTCTGCTGCCATCTACTATAGAGTGTGGCGGACTTACATTGACTGGTGTGAATCCAGGTCTCTTCCCTGCCGGGAATTCTTGGTATCCAGGGTGCTGGAGTTCTTACAACATGGCCTAGACTCTCTTATCAAGACCTTCTTTCAGGGAGTCACTCATGTGCGCCCCCCTCGGAAACCTATGGTTCCTGTTTGGGACCTGAACTTGGTGTTGTCGGCCCTGCAGGGGGCTCCATTTGAGCCTATCCACGAGGCCGCACTAGCTGTGCTCAAGATCAAGGTTGTCTTCCTGGTAGCCATTACTTCGGTCAGACGCGTGTCTGAGTTGGCTGCCTTGTCTATTCAGCCTCCCTACTTTGAGAGACACCGGGACAAGGTGGTGTTTCGCTTCAAGCCAGACTTCCTGCCTAAGGTTGTGTCTGCATTTCATTTGAATCGAGACATCATGCTTCCTTCCTTGTGCCCCAATCCTAGTAACCCTAAGGAAAGGATTTTGCATTCCTTTGATGTGGTCAGGTGTGTCAAGTCTTACTTGGTTACCACGCAGGTCTTTAGGAAGACGGATGCTCTCTTCGTTGTGCCTCATGGGCCTAGGAAGGTTTTGGCTCCCGCCAAGTCTACCATCAGTAAATGGATTCATCAGGCTGTTGTTCAAGCCTATACTGCCAAGGGGAAGACTCCCCCCTTTCGTCTTACTGCTCACTCTACTAGAGCTGTTGGGGCTTTTTGGGCTTTTCAGCACCAGGCCTCTGTTGAACTTGGTCTTCTGTTCACACAAAGTTTTACAAGGTTGATGTTCGGGCCTCTGCTGACGCTGTGTTTGGCCGCAAGGTTCTGCAGGCGGCAGTGGTTTAGACTGCCTGCTGCTGCCTTCTGCTGGGGATCCCACCCTGTTTTATGGACACTGCTATTGGATGTCCCACATGTTATTACTACTTCTGGAGCAGGACGTGCTGTATGCTTAGAATAATACAACTCTGTGAAGTACTCACCTGTAGAGTTGGTATTATACGCATATAGCACGTCCTGCTCCACCCCACCCTGTTTCACCTTGTTCTGGATCCCCTGTTGGTGTTGTTATCTTTGATATTTTTGCCAGTTTTGGGTGTTTGCTTTCTCCTGGTCTCTATTTCTCACTGCTTTTCAATGCTGGGGATTTGTGGGAGGTCCTCCAGTATATGAAGGGCCGGGAGGAGCTTGTTTTCTACATGTCTGCAGTGCACAGCGCCGGAGGCGGAGGATTACCCACATGTTATTACTACTTCTGGAGCAGGACGTGCTGTATGCGTATAATACCAACTCTACAGGTGAGTACTTCACAGAGTTGTATTTTTGCAGCATAATATAGAGCAGCCCCTGTGTAAAACTGAGGGGCAATAGCTTATACTGTGAGGTAAATTTGCCATTTTGCAGCATAATATAGAGCAGGCCCCCGTGTAAATCTGAGGGGCAATAGCTTATACTGTGAGGTAAATTTGCCATTTTGCAGCATAATATAGAGCAGGCCCTGTGTCAATCTGAGGGGCAATAGCGCTTATACTGTGAGCTAAATTTGCCATTTTGCAGCATAATATAGAGCAGCCCCTGTGTAAATCTGAGGGGCAATAGCTTATACTGTGAGGTAAATTTGCCATTTTGCAGCATAATATAGAGCAGGCCCCCGTGTAAATCTGAGGGGCAATAGCTTATACTGTGAGGTAAATTTGCCATTTTGCAGCATAATATAGAGCAGGCCCTGTGTAAATCTGAGGGGCAATAGCTTATACTGTGAGGTAAATTTGCCATTTTGCAGCATAATATAGAGCAGCCCCTGTGTAGAACTGAGGGGCAATAGCTTATACTGTGAGGTAAATTTGCCATTTTGCAGCATAATATAGAGCAGCCCCTGTGTAAATCTGAGGGGCAATAGCTTATACTGTGAGGTAAATTTACAATTTTGCAGCATAATATAGAGCAGGCCCTGTGTAAATCTGAGGGGCAATAGCTTATATTGTGAGGTAAATTTGCCATTTTGCAGCATAATATAGAGCAGCCCCTGTGTAGAACTGAGGGGCAATAGCTTATACTGTGAGGTAAATTTGCCATTTTGCAGCATAATATAGAGCAGGCCCTGTGTACATCTGAGGGGCAATAGCTTATACTGTGAGGTAAATTTGCCATCTTGCAGCATAATATAGAGCAGCCCCTGTGTACATCTGGGGGGAAATAGCTTATATAGTGAGGTAAATTTGCCATTTTGCAGCATTATATAGAGCAGATCCTGTGTAAATCTGAGGGGCAATAGCTTATATAGTGAGGTAAATTTGCCATTTTGCAGCATAATATAGAGCAGCCCAGTTAGCATCTAAATCAACTACTGGCCGGGCAGGACAGCTTTTCCAGGGCAAACTCTGCTAGTTGCGGCCACAAGTCAAGTTTGGCTTCCCAGAAGTCCAGCGGATCCTCAAGGTGTGTTGGCATGGTCATGTCAAGGTATGAACATGACCTGCTGGTTCAGGTCCTGCTCCAGGTCTTCCTGCTGCTCATGAGTAGACTCACTATGCGGGTGTAGAAAGCTACTCACTAGCGACTGAAGACTGAGGCTGCTGCTGATGGAGCTGCTGCTGCCACCCCCCCCCCCCCCCCGGCAGCC